>OZ020490.1:3732396-4244896 GCA_963971405.1 Psococerastis gibbosa | reverse complement strand
CAGTTGTCGCTCTCACTTCATAGTTCATTACATTAAAAATCATGACAGCCCCAAGTATTTACATTATATACAGATGCATTTTACATATCTTAAAGCCTGAGGTGTGGTGGAAATTTAGACAAAATGGGGACACCCACAAAGGGAGGCAAAAGGGGAGACCATGTAAGGCCAGCACCATGCACAGCCAAGTCTGAGCGACTGGATCCTATACTACAAGGATTCGTCTACCATAGAAAACACCCGATAGAACTGAGAGCGGCGAGAAATGCTACTAACTTCCCTAAATTGCTTAGAGACCATCTTTTAGAGAAAGCATTCTACACTGTCACTGAGGCACTAGTACTATGACATTGACTATGACTACATGATTTTGACGATATTTTGACAATTTTAATTTATACTTTCTTGTCGATTTTTTTTTTTTTTTTCCTTCGTGGGGCCTACTCGTTTGAGTTCCTATAAGCGTCGACCTAGAAGGTCTTTTGCTTCCACGTTTGCTGTCTACGCCCATCTTATAACACCAGTCTTTTCGATAAATTCTAGTGTTTTTGTGATGGGATTAGATCGGATGGTTTCCTCTTCAGACCTAGGGTGGCCAAGAGTTTGGTATCGAGTTTGTCCCAGCGCTTCACATTCAAAGAGAATGTGTTCAGCGGTTTCTTCTTCAACTTCACACAGTCTGCATCTACTGTCGTTTTTCACGCCAACCCTATGCATGTGTTTGTTGATTTGTCGATTACTTGATTGTTTAATTTAACAGAAACATATTTACATATTATTTATTTATTTATTTAAAAAAAAAAAATTGAAAGCGGCGAGAAGTGCTGCTAACTAACCTAAATCTCTTCTGTTCCTCATAGAGAGAATTCGTTAGGAGGTATGTATTATATTACTTAGGATTTCTGGGGTCTGATGATAAATGAGTAGAATCCGGGATTATAGGCCGATCAGAAAGCATGTGTACTTAGGTATACAGACAAATGCTGCAAGAAGAACAAAAAGAAGCAAAACAAGAAGAAGATTAAGAAGCAGAACATGAAGAAGGAGAAGAAGAATATGAAGAAGAAGCAGCAGAAGGAGAACAACAAGAAGGAGAAGAAGAAGAACAACAACAAGAATGAGAAGAAGAAGAAGAATATAAATAACAGGAACAAGAGAAGAAGGAGAAGAACAAGAACAAGAAAAAGATGAAGAAGTGATTTAGCCGGTGCGCTGCTGCGCGTTTGCTGACTCACGCAGGGCCATTACCCCTCTAATATGTCACCTGCAGCAGCACTTTGTTGATGGCAGAATATGCCATTAGGATCTATTTTCGTAAATGTAGTGAGTGACGAAAAGTGGTGAAATTTTTTGGCCAACTTGCGAGAACATGGCACCACCGAGATACAATTCACTGCAAAACTCATTAACAACTGGCGCATTATTTCAAAAATAACAATTACCCTTGTGGATTGTAGCCCTGCGAATTTCGCGGACATATTTCGGAGGAAATTGACTTTCTTGCATGCAATGATCATCCAAAAAGTTGCTGGGGTGAGTCCTTTCTGCCATGCTTCGGAGGACATGTAAAGCAGGCGGTCCCCGCCTTCCTATTAATTTACTAATTCAGCAAGATAAACCATTCAGAGATCCGAATGTAGCAGTATATTGAATTTTTCAATTCTTCTGGCTCTACAGCTATAATACAAGTATGCACTTGCAGGATATATTGTATACTAGTGCCCATACGTTTGATTTTTTTTAACGGGATTTTTACGGTCCCAGGCCTACTTATAGTGGCCCATAGGTCCCTTGTCCAAAGCCAACGTCCCCATGGATTTCGGACATTATTTGTATTGTTTCCGTGTGAAGTTTGGCCATTGGCAAACTGGTATACGTTCTCAATGTCAACCTACACCGGCTACAAGCGATAATAGACAAGCTGAGACAAGCTTACCATTAACGCAAAGATACAGGCGAACGCGTGTCTTAACCAAGTACAGATACGAGTCTGTTGAGTATTGGTAGAGAGTCTGACTTTCATACAAAAAGTTGCTGGGGTGATTCCTTTCTGCCATGCTTCGGAGGGCATGTAAAGTAGGCGGTCCCGGGCCTTCCTATTAATTTACTAATTTAGTATGATGAACCATTCAGAGATCCCAATATGGCATAAGTATATTGACTTCTTCTTCTTCTGGCTGTACCACCCTTGATGGGCTTTGGCCCCCTCGACAACACTCCTGCAGTCCTCTCGGTTTCGTACAACGTTCCACCATCTAGGAACTCCCAACTCGCGGAGGTCGGTTCCTATTTCGCCCTGTCAGTGGTTTCGTGGTCGTCTTCTTTCCGTCTTGCTTGCTGTGTACATGCGGCCCTCTGACATTCTTGCAACGTGTCCCAGCCATCTTAGACACTGCTATTGCAATTATAATAATGCAAGTCTATACGTGCGACTACATATTTTTTATTTTCCCCATTTATTCCATTTTTAATAAATAATATAATATTGCCAACGGCCTTACCCTGTTGATTCCATTAGAGCAGAGCATGTTTCAAACTGCGGCAACTTGGTAGTGTGCACAGCGTTGGCAGGGGAACCTGGTAGGACATGACAACGCGCTTAGGCAGTATAAGTCGAGTCCGGGTCACCTCCGATTTAATCGTGTGACTTTACCATGTTCCCCAAGTGGTTCGGAATCCACTATAATCAGGAGGTCCACCCTGTTAGTCAACTCCCCTTTCCCCGAGGTGAAAGAGTCTGCCCTTAGGGTGCCTCAAGATAACAAACCGACTCACTCCACCCGCCAGGCTGACAAGGTTGCTTAAAGCAGAAATGCTGAGAGCAGGCGTTAGAAACACAACAATAAATAAAATAAAACATAATAAAATAATAATAATTTTCTTCTTCAAGTTACAGCCGGCTGGCTGGTTGGCAGCAACATATGGCATCGATGCCTCCACTCCCCTCGATCCTGGCACGCCCTCTTCAGCTCCACGTATGTATTGGCCCATACATCCTCCATAACTTCTGTAGTTCCCCCTATGATGCAGCTTATGAAGTTCTCGTGTCGAATAGTAATAATTGCCCGAATATCGTCAATATTTTGAAATAAATTACTAAAAGCCCGCTATAAGGCACAAGCAGGAAAACGTATTAAACAATTTAACGGTAGGTACCTACATAATTGGTCTATTTCCGTCATTAAATTACCGTTTATAGGAGACTACAATATTTATGTGATGTTCAACCTTGATGAAAGTTCTGCTGCTCCTGATCTGATAATGGCTGAAAATTATTTCGAAAATTAGAGTTAGGCTACAGTATGAGAAGAAAAATTTAAAAAAAAAGCTATTATGGCCACCATTTCAACAAGAAGAGGCAAATGGATGGTTTCATATTCAGAGACACGAAGGGCCCCTCAAGACATGTAGAGTAGTGGAACGGACTCCAACTTTCACCCGAAAGGTTCTTGGTTCAAGTCCTACACTTGCTACATTTTCTGGCCATGCTTCGGAGGGCATGTAAAGCAGGCGGTCCCGGGCCTTCCTAGTTGAGTGTAAGAGAGGGCTTTATAGCCCTAACTCCGCTAGGTTGGCTTAGTAATAGAACAAAAAGTCCTTATTTATTTATTTATTTAAGAACATCATTGAGGGTATGGTTGAAGGTACCAACTCAAGAGGACGACAGAGGAAGGAGTACCTAGAGGATGTCATGAAGGACCTAGGGTGCGACGCTTACCTACAAAGGACTAAAAAAGACCGCACAAAACAGACAAGAGTGGGGGAAAAGACTACAACATTCGCTGCAAACCAATCCATAGCAGAGCATATTTTAAGGAAGCCTCATTGGGGCAAGTGTGCCCCCCCCCCCCCCCCCGTGATGTGATTTTGCCCCCTACTCTAGGGCATATTGCCCGACACAAATTGGGCACAAATTTCAAATTCTAAGACTAACAAAACTAGAAATTAGAAAAAAAAATAGTCAAAAGTTTAGTTGTCTGTCGTATTTGTAGCGCCAATTTTGCTTATAACGTGACCGAAGAAGCCGTGGCAGCAGTGAAAAGGACCATTCTGATTGGCCAGCGCTCGCCAAAATGCATGCAAAAAATGGAAACCTGGTTTATAACAATAGCGCTTAAATAGATCATAACTTACAATAAATCTGTAAGCAAAATTTAAATATTATTGTTTGTCTTTCAAAGAGGGACGATTAATAGCAACAGAAAACCGTTTGTTGTGGTTGCAAAACAAATCTGGTCCGTATCTTTAACATGTAAAAACTCTTTCACCCAATGCTGCTGTTGAAAGAAAAAACGCATCTGTCACTGTTGAAAATTTGACGACTCCAAGAATTCTAAAACTTAAAAATAGTTTTATACTCGTACGTACTGTATCTGAAACGTACTGTATCCAGGGTTTCTGTCGAGGGGTAATAAATAGCATGCCCGACAGCAGCGTTTTCCCCTACCTGTGAAGGGTTGGGTGGACCCAGGTACGTTGTTGTTTCCAACACCTGCTTTCAGCATTTCTGCTTAAAGCAACCCTGTCAGCCTGGCGGGGGAGTGAGTCTGTGTTTTACCTTGAGGCACCCTAAGGGCAGACTCTTTCACCTCGGGGGAGTTGACTGACAGGGTGGACCTCCTGATTATAGTGGATTCCGAACCACTTGGGGAACATGGTAAAATCACACGATTAAATCGGAGGTGACCAGGATTCGACACGCACGTAGACTGACTGGAATAGTCACAGCGTGTTATAATGTCCCACCATGTTCCCCTGCCCACGCTGTGCACACTACCAAGTTTGCCGCAGTTTGAAACATGCTCTGCTCTCATGGATTCAACATGGTAAGGCCGTAGGCGAAGGACCCAGTTACGTTTAAAAATCCAACATATAAACCTCTTTCGCCCCAATATGACTGAAGACTTTTAGAATTTTAAAAATCCCATTCGGCTCTGCAGTGCACTGCAATGATTTATATAATACCGGGTTTATTTTTTAATACCACATTAGTAAGGAGTCACGTGACGGCGTTAAAATATGCGCGGGAAATTCCAATTATCAAATTATTGGAATACAAAATGGTTGCATTGTTTTATAATTGAAGGAAATACTAATAAACGTTTAAAATGTACAGGTAGAATTTTTAAATACAATAAGAATTTTAATTAATGTGTCTCTATCTAAGGGAGAAAAAATAGAAAACTCACCAAAAATATAATAATAATAAATAAGCTTATATAATGTGTTGCCAGCAGACAAAGTCCAAAAACGACATCACTTACAATATAAAACATAAAATTTCGTTAGCACTTGTACATTTAAGCATAGTGGTGTGATAAATATAGTAAGCTATTCTTAGTACCGTATATAAAATAAAATAATACCACTTGTAAGAAAGTAAAGTTAAGTTACCATGCTGCGTCACTTTACAGAGAGTTCAATGTTTACCCCTTAACGCTTCTCTACGCTCAACAACTCCTTCTGTATAGATTAAAACGCCTTGGAACTATAGATGGGCGTTTAGAATTGGTACAACATGGTGTTAATACCAGACTTGGTGCCGGTTGCAACCTCAAAGCCATTAAACCCAACTTAGAACATTATAAGCATTCCCATATCTATATTTCTATTGCCCTTTACAACTTTCTTCCTGAACATATAAAATCAATAACCGTACTCAACCAATTCAAGTCAGCCATTACTAAATTTCTGAAGGAAAATTATAGCACAATATTAACAATAATAAAAACCTAATAATATACCTACCGTAAAACTTTCTTTTAAAGTTAAACATATTCCCTTAAATTCATAAAATACTTTCCTTAATTATTACATTGCCATCAATCATCGTTTATAATAAATTAGTTTAACATCAGCATACTTAGTTAATTATATTTAATTTTACTATAGGGTCAGTTTAGTTTAGTTTAGTTAGAAGTAGTTAGTAGATCACGTAGTGTTAGTTTTTATTCTTAATTCAATAATTTCTATTTTAAATTTCAATAAATTAAGGGTTCAGCGCGGGTTTATCCCTTAGAGCCCTTACCATGAAAAAATGTAATAATTGTAAAAATGTATTGTATTGAAGGAAATAAATAAATATTGTATTGCATATTGTAAGTCATGTATGTCTTTAAAATCCGAGGATTAATTTATCAATTTGAATTTCCCGCGCATTTTGCACTTATTTGTTTAAAACAATTGAATAAACCCCGGTGTTATGTTAATCCCAAATCGCCATAATAGGACTCCTGCAGTCTGATCGAGGCGTTTATAATACCGGGGTTATATAAATACCCTAGGATTATAACTGTAAACAAACAAATTTTGAATAGCACTTTCCATTATAAAATTATCTTGTTTACCAGTGGATTAAATAAATACCGGTATTATAAACGCCCCGATCAGGCTCCTGGTAGATCAACTATAGGAAGATTTATATATGCACCGACCCCACTTCTCCTTCCCTTGTAAATAATAGCATATTGCACTATTAAAGTTGCAACATCTACAATCTAAGTTAATTTAATTTAATAATGATACACAATTTGGCACACACAGTTGTTTTTATAGATATAAAACAGCTTGTTAAAATTTGCCAGTCAATATTTCATTTTTTCACTACAACATTAGTTTCTTATTCCTGCCCTCGCCCCTTCGAAATCACTGCCAAAAACCGCCCCATGAAAAAATGAAACAAATATAACGGTCATTTTTGAATGTATTATTCGTAGTTGATTTTGGCCACAATTTATTAGGGGGGCGTGATGAACAAGACAAATTGAAGTAAATAATATACTAAATCGTTGGCATCTGGATCTCACTATAGAAAATTGAAAAAAGAGGGAGTCGCTGAGTCAGACAGTCAAGACATACAAAACAAAATTAATTGGAGCATAAAAAATTAAAATTAAGAGGAAGCCCTGGCTACTTTTAAACTCAAAATCGCTAGAGGTTTCTCTCCATTGATCTTTGCTGTAGAGGCCAATGCATACGAGATGCTGAAGAGGGCAGGATCAAGGGGAGTGGAGGCATCGATGCCACATGTTGCTGCCAACCAGCTAGCAGGCTGTAACTCGAAAAAGACTCTGCTGTATTTGAGATATATTGTAGTCACTAGTCTGTAACATGCCAAGCAGCCAAGTTCTTTCCCCTACCAGTGAGGGTTTCTCTTTTTCAAACGTAAGCCTCTTCTAGCGATCACCATGGCAATTTTGATCTTAAAGACTGCTGAAAAAGGGAAGTAGTGCTCCACAGTGCTCCATAGTACACCAATAGTAAACACATCATCGTTGGAAACTATCCTGTTGAGAATTTACCTTATAGGGTTGGATGGGCCCAGACCCGGTGAAATTTTTGCTTTCCAATTTATACGTAGTATAAGGAAAAGCTTTGTAATGGTCGAAATTTTCGATTCCGAGATTTCAACGGACTTACACGTTTTGAGGTCCCAGGAACCAAAAAAAGTGGTTTTTACGAAATGTCTGTCTGTTCATCGATTTCCGGGCAAACTACTCGGTGGATTTGGGTGAAATTGGGCATACAGGTTCACAAAAATTTTATTTTGGGTTAACTCAATTTGGGGAGGTTTTATTCTCAAAAAACTCCAAAAAAACGTCTAAAAACATTATTTCTCAAAAACGGCTCCAACGATTTCTTTTAAATTCACAAATATTGTAGTCGTTATTAATGTTGATAAAATGTGGGAGTCGCTTGCCCCTTGATAGTTTGCTTCTGGGAGTAAAAAATAAAAATAACTTAATTTTAATGAAAAATGACTAAAAAATAATTTTACTGCGAAACCTTTCTATCGATGATTTCTACCTTCAGGCATGTCTTAGGTGTTAAATTGAGTAACAAAACCGGACAGTTTGCTTTCCCAAAAACCTATTTGGTTTTGTGAAAAAAAATATATATATTTTTAATTCACGCTCAAATGCATTGCGTGCCCTGCTATTATTGCTGTGTGGTAATGTGTTGGTCTATCCTATCTAAAATTTACGTCACCTCCAGTGACGTCAGGTGGACGACCCCCCCCCGTGATACCAGAAATTTAACCCTAGGAAAATTATTTACCATGAAATTTATAATTTCCTGGCCTACTAATTGATAAATTGGAAAGCATGTTCGAGTTCCGGTTCTTTCTTTTTATAGCCAGTTTCGAACCTAGGCCTTTCGTTTCATAGTCCGCCTCTCTACCGACTGAACTAATCCAGAGCCCTTGCACGAGCTCTAAATACGGCCATTTGCCAACATCCGTATAGTACACCAATAGTAAACACAATACATCACCGTTGGCAACTATCCTATTCACAATGATTGTTAACATCATTTATCAATCTTACCGTGACGTCAAATTAATGGCTTTATACTATAAGATGACCACCAAACTTCAATAAGTTTAATACGCCTCTTTCGTTATCTTGTAATGAGAAAAGTGTCAGATCGTATGTTGAACGTAACGTTACGTGGGATCTGATGGGTTGTTATTTTGCTTTTAATAAATAATTTCTTGCTGACAAACCGAACAACGTTTTCTATTTTTCTTTGTAAAGATTTCAATTCGTGTTATATTTGAAGTAACCGTTTGAAAAAGGTGTTAACTCGTATAAAATATATATATATATATTGTTTTAATGGGAGAAGGTGGTATTAAACATACCGTTCCACATATTTGAAGGGTTTGGTAGTAATCGAAATTAGTGGATAGAAAAAAAAACTGAACTTGGCCGAAATCGAACCCACGATCTACGCCTATCCGGTGCGTCGCCTTAACCGCTGGACCACAAGCCCGAAAAGTGCAGTGTTTTCAATCCTGTACTTAATTGCCCTTATTGACAATTAAGGATCGTATTGCTAGACAGGTCAGCACAGCTATACAACTATGTAACCGAACAGGTCTGTGAGCTTACTTAACTGCATAAGGCAATGCTTTATTCAATACATAGCACTATGGTATATATATAGCACTGCCATTAAAATAACTTTAGTTTAAGAGGTTAATCGTCTAGAAACCGTCAGTCCTTATCAGGCTGTGAAATAGGTGTCACGTGACGGTGTTAAAATAAACCCCAAATTAATTCGCATTGAACCAGTTGTTTAAAAATTGTTATAAAACAAAAGAATGCAAAATGGGCGGGAAATTCAAATTAATAAATCATTGGAATACAAGAGAATGGTTGCATTGTTTTATAATTGAAGGAATTACTAATAAACATATTAAAAATGTACAGGTAGAATTTTGGAATATATGAAGAATATTAATTAATGCGTCTAAATCTAAGGTAGAAAATATTGAAAACTCACCGAAAATATAGCCGAGGATAAATTATTTATCAATTTGAATTTCGCGCGCATTTTGTACCAATTTGTTTAAAACAATTGAATCAATGCGAATTAATGTCTGCCACCTTGGAGTTTATTTTAACACCGTCACGAGACACCTTGGGGGTTTATTTACAATAATTTAATCTTATTCCCGGTATTAAAATTACTCCCAAATCGCCATAGTATGGGCTGCAGCGGGCCTACTTTGGCGATTTTTAATTTTAATCCTAACCTGCGATTCAAAAAACAGGATAACGTTTAAGTGCTATTAAAAATTGTTTTCATTATCAACGCCAGGAATAAGTTAACACTTAGCGACATAGTAGGCATATTAAATAAACAACTCAACGACACCTAAAAATCACCTACAGCACCACAGCAGATAAAACAGCAAAAAAGGGCTAGAAAGTTACAAAAGTTCGATGGACGGGATCGGATCAAAATAGACTGAGCGATTGAATAATCTAAAGAGCAAAAGCCCGCCAAATGCCTTTGTTAAACATCACATCACAACAAAGCAAGTCCAAGTATTTGTGGAACCCGATCAAAAGATAGGACTTTGTAAAGGGACAATCCGTCTTTGTTGAATGTGATGTGCGTGCCTTTCGATATAACTCGGTATTTTTATTATTTTCACTAATTCTGTCTGTCTGTCTCCGTTGTAGGCGACACGGTTTCTAGACGAACAGGCTATAAGGCTATGAATTGTTCGATGACTGTGAGACGCTTGCCTCTAATTACTATAAACATAGCAGGCCATATATAGGTAAGTCCAACTAACCCTTTGTTAAATAGGAGGTGTGGTGATAGACCAGAAGTGAAAAAAAATAAATTTATGGAGGGAAGAGATTGTCCCATATCTCCTATATAGAACTGTCACGTGACCGAGTCAATAGGCAACCTCCACCATGCTGCCACGTCTATGTTTCAAAGGTAACACTATCAGACATATGGCAAACGCGTCAATAGAAAATTAGTGCTACGGTTTAAGCCGCCGGAGCCAAACAAACAGTCTAATTTGACAGTGGATTTCTTAAAAATGTCATTTAACTCTGAAAAGTTACATCCCATGCTGAGCTTAGGGTTCGTCCGTCAGCTTAAATCAATTGGCAGCCTACATGTAGCCAACTAAAAAAAAATTGGGCAACATACCGTTAAACTGTTTCGCTAAAAAATTTTATGCTCTATCGCACGGTTGCTGTGAGTATTTTATTAAGATACAATCGGATAATCTATTTTTCTTTTTGATACAAAAGTAAATTTCACAGAAAATATTGGCATTGAGAATTCAATAGATGGAAGGAATGGTTTTCCGCTTTCCGCATTTTGTACTACCTACTAGCATGGACAGATACAGGGGGGGGGGGGGGTCAGGGGACGGCAGGTTGTCTGGTTGGGGGGTTGGCTGGTTGGCACCTACCGTACGTACCGCTATAAAGCCCTCTCTTACACTCAACTAGAAAGGCCCGGAACCGCCTGCTTTACATGCCCTCCGAAACATGGCCAGAAAATGTAGCAAGTGTGGGACTCCAACCAACAACCTTTCGGTTAAATTAATGCATGGTCATTGTTTTAATGACCAAAACGGTTTAATACTCTTTAGTACCTATCATTATTTTTATGGTTGTTATCGGAGGTTTTATCATAGTACAACTTGCGAAGAGTTGGTCTATCTAGGAAACCGTGCTACTCACGTGCAAAGATTCAAAGTCTACACGGTGGGGAGGGGGGGGGGCGCATTCCGGCTCCCCCAAAAAATAAAAAAAAATAGAAATCTGCAAATTAATAAAATATAATATTTAATTTCAATTTGTTATCCATGTTGACTACATGTCCACTTTTGACTGTCACTGATAAAAAAAAGATGAAATAATGAGACACGGTAGGGCGCACCGAAGGTCGTGCGGGGGGGGGGGGGGGTTAGCAGTAGTTAGTTATTTACGCCACTGAAGTGCCGCAGGAGGTTTAATTTTGAAAGTTTTTGAAACCCTTTGTTTGTGAACTGTCGATTGAAATTAATTTGTTTTCAAATGTGAAAAGACAACAGCAAAATAAGGTGGGTGGTCTCCCAAGGGAACATAGCGAACGCCGTTCGTTCTGTTGTTTTTATTATTTGAAATGAGCGGGTTTCGTTCAACCAAATGCCACAAATAAACCCTATGGTTATCGTCACATTTCATGGTATGAAATGGAAGTGTTAAGTGAGTTTATAATATTGGCGTCTAAATACATTTAAAGGTAAGTGAATTTGAAAAGAGGTTCCGGTTAGTTCAAAGTGAGATTCGTTTATGTACTTGGTTAAGTCATGATTTCGCTTGTTTCATTGGGTCAATGGCAAGCTTGTCTCAGATTGTCCATTATCGCATGTAGCCGGTGTAGGTTGACATCAAAGACGTGTACCAGTTAGCCCATTAGCCCAAAATTCACACGGAAACAATATAAAGAACCGGTCCGAGCTTACTCGAACATGCTTTCCAATTTATCAAAATTAGTAGATAGAGAAAATTAGTAATTTCATGGTAAATAATTTTCCTATGGTTAAATTTCCGATATCTCGGGGAAGGGGGGGGGGGGAGGTTGTCAACCTGACGTCACTGGAGGTGAGGTAAATTCTAGATAGGTCAGACCAACACATTAACACACAGCGATACTGGCAGGGCACGCAATGCGTTTCAGCGTGAATTTTCTATCATTTTTCCAAAAAAACATTTTTTGTACAAAACCAAAAACTTTTCTGGGAAAGCAACCTGTCCGATTTCGTTACTCAATTTAACACCTATACCTGAAGGTAGAATCATCGATAGAAAGGTTTCGCAGAAAAATTATTTTTTAGTCATTTTTCATTAAAATTTAGTTATTTTTATTTTTTTTACCCCCAGAAGCAAACTATCAAGGGGCAAGCGACCCCCCACATTTTACTAACCTTAATAACAACTACAATATATGTGAATTTAAAAGAAGAGTTTTTTGGGAATAAAACCCCCCCAAATAGAGTTAGCCCCAAATAAAAAATTATGTTCCCGAGGCATGATTTTTGTGAACCTTCATGCCGAATTTCATCAAAACGACGGAGTAGTTTGCCCGGAAATCGACGCACAGACAGACAGAACGACAGACAGACAGTACGACAGACAGACAGACAGACATTTCGTAAAAACTACTTTTTTGGGTTCCTGGGACCTTAAAACGTGTAAATCCGTTGAAATCTCGGAATCGAAAATTTCGACCGTCACAAAGCTTTCCTTATAGGCTACTACGTACTATATAAATGGGAAAGCAATAATGTCCGAACTCCATGGGGTCGCTGGCATTGGAGAAGAGATTAATGGGCCACTATATCCTAAAAATTATCTACAGAGTAGCCAACAGACACCCAACAAAAGAACTGTTCCAAACAGCTGAAGTACTTTCGATCAGACAGTTATTTATAAAAGAATCAATAATTGAAATACAAAAAAATAGACACATAATACCCCTATATGAACACCCCTATGATTCAAGATGGCAGCAGACACGCCCACTGCAGCAGCTACGTGCAAGAACCACATTAAAACAGCATCAAGCACAGTACATAGGGATTCCAATAGAATACCCATAAATATCAGAGCAATTGAGAACATCAAATCATTCAAAAAATATTAATAATAAAATAAATAATTAAAAATATGGATAAAACAAGAAATAGATGCATGAGATGGACAAAAAATAAATAACACACAGAGTATCTCCAATCTTTTACGTACACAATACTAATTACTAATACACTAACATGAGGAGTACGAGTAGATCGACCACGGCCTATTAGCCCGGATTCCTCTGTTTCTTCATCAGACTCCGGATGTGAAAGCCTACGTCATTATATTAATACACTAACCCAACAACAAAAGAACCGGTCCGAGTTTACTCGAACATGCTTTCCAATTTATGAATTAGTAGGGAGAGAAAATGATTAATTTCATAGTAAATAATTTTCCTATGGTGAAATTTCGGATATCACGGGGGGGGGGGGGTGTTCACCTGACGTCACTGGAGGTGACGTAAATTCTAGATAGGACAGACCAACACATTACCACACAGCAATAATGGCAGGGCACGCAATGCATTTCAGCGTGAATTTGCTTTCATTTTTTCAATTTTTTTTTTCACAAAACCAAATAGTTTTTTGGGAAAGCAAACTGTCCGGTTTCGTTACTCAATTTAACACCTAAAACATGCCTGAAGGTAGAAATCATCGATAGAAAGGTTTCGCAGAAAAATTATTTTTTAGTCATTTTTCATTAAAATTAAGTTATTTTTATTTTTTTACCCCCAGAAGAAAACTATCAAGGGGTAAGCGACCCCCGCATTTCGTTAACATTAATAACGACTACAATATATGTAAATTTAAAAGAAATCGTTGGAGCCGTTTTTGAGAAATAATTTTTTGTTTTTGTTTTTTGAAAATAAAACCCCCCCAAATTGAGTTAGCCCAAAATAAAAAAATAAAATGGTCCCGAGGCATGATTTTTGTGAACCTACATGTCCAATTTCACGCAAATCCACCGAGTAGTTTGCCCGGAAATCGATGAACAGACAGACAGACATTTCGTAAAAACCACTTTTTTGGGTTCCTGGGACCTCAAAACGTGTAAATCCGTTGAAATCTCGGAATCGAAAATTTCGACCATCACAAAGCTTTCCTTATACTACGTATAAATTGGAAAGGAACAAGCATAATTTTACCTTGGTTTCCATACAGTTATGAATAATTATTTGTATAAAGGCATAAACCGCTCACGGACGAACCCTGCGGTAAGTCACTCCTATTATTGTAAACGCACATCCATTGTTTGTACTGCTACGAGGCCAGGTAACAGGGTTTAGGTGTTATCGAAGATATATAATTAATTTTTATTTTTAAACTGATTGTGTGATCCAGCCGCCCTAATCTCTGCAGGTAGTAGTCGTCGTATAAATAATATGCCAAAATTGCTGAATTTGATTAGTAAAAAAAACTATTGGTAGTCCCGAGAAAGGATTTCAAGATCTGTGGCCAATTGGTGTTATTGAAGGCCACAATGTCACATGTCATGTCAGGTATCGAAATGTAGAGGAACATTTCTGCTAATTTAACGAATAGTTTTAACGGCTCAACGATCGATATTTCGTGTAAAAATCGACTTTGTACAAAATTCATAAGAGCTTTGTTCTTGACTAATTATTTTGACAGTTGGAAAAGCTGCGGAGGCCGCTGACGTTTATAAAATAATTTATTTGCTAATTGGGATTGTTGATTCACCTTTGATTGGGCAAAGTGTAGCTATTTGATGGCGTGATAGCGGCTCTCTTCTTTTTTGACGAGCCAAATCCCGGCTATTGTTTTTGAATTATTTTATTTCAGCCGTTGGCAAGATAGAGTTGTTAAAATTAACCACCCAATATAATAGAACACACTGCTATATTATGCGTACATTAATTACAAATGGAATGAAGGCGTTAAGTCTCATTTTAAGAATCCCCATATTTCATCATGCAAGAAGGTGTTATACAATCTATATCGAAGGTTCCCAAACGTTTTTGGAGACGGTGCCCTTTTCTACAGGGGCATAATAGGCGGTGCCCAGCCTGGCCCGAACTTATATAGCTAACGCATGTTCAGTATTGTACATGTAGACCTACAAAAGAAAATATTCTACCCACCCTAACATAATTCAACTTCTCAAATATGTATAAAAAATAATTAACCCCTGGCAAAAAAACAAAATTGTTTCAATTATAAAAAATCCCTTAGGGCACCGCGGTGCTCCACTCTTTCAAGTCATATTTTTTTTGTAACTTAGTTCTATTATGCACGAATATTCAAACGTATATACTTATAGACTCCTCTCTTTTGAGTATGTTTTTGTGGGTAACATCATCTTCTTCGCCCCCTTTCCCTGACAATTAATTGTTCGATGACTGTGAGTTCCCTGCATCTAAAAACTATTAACACAACAGTACAACTAACCCTTTGTTATATACCTAGGCTAGCAAAATAACATACAATAGGCTACACAATAGGCAAAGCAATATAGGCTGATGTGTGGAGCATGACAACAAAATTCTCCAGGTACCGCCCTACCTTTATTCGTGTCTACAGTCTACTCGACTCTCAAATCCATAAGCTCAACACTGCTGCGGTCCTCACGCACGACCAACCAGTCAACGCACTTAGCTCATTACAGGTCACACACACATGTGTGAACGCCCGGTGAAACAGTTCAACTGCTGACTGAACACGCGAACGGCTGCCAAGAACAGGCAGTCGCCCGTAAACCGCCGGGATGCCGCTTTTGAAAATTGCCGCATTCTTTTAGCCTTTGTTATACTATTTGCATTGTTCTCTAGGTAGCTTCATCACTGCATTGAATGACTAAATCGGTCCGTCTGTCCCACTGGATAGTTTTGCCATAAGTATGCAGAATGCTAGGATGTCGCTTTTTATAATTGCCGCATTCTTTTGACCGTTGTAATACTATTTGCTTTGTTCCCTTGGTAGCTTCATCGCTGTATATTGCATTGAATAACTAAGGCCTTTCCCCCAGGTTAGTTTTGCCATAAGTTATACGTGGTCTGCAGAGTGCCGCTTTTAAAATTGCCGCATTCTTTGCCCGTCGATGACAACCACCTTTGCTGAACTAGATTTGACGCATTGGTCAGCACTCAGCAAGCCACAATGGCAAAGCGGAAGACATGGGTTCAAATCCCGTTTGCCTCCATTTTTCGATTATTCCTAGGTCCTTACTTTGGACGTCATCATGACGACAACGGACAACCAACCCTGTTGAACTATTCCCTCCTAACACAAGAGCCAACTCTGTCTCCAGAGGAGTATCGAGTTTAAATAAAAAAGAATGACACCAAATAAAAAGAAAACGAAGAAAACTCACTAAGCAACGTATTTTCCTGCTTCGTATCAACGTACATGTATAATCCATTACTGAGACCATCCTTAGCCATTACTTAAGCAATATATCGGTGGTCGTTACTTTACGTACGTCACCATGACGACAGCCAACCGTGTGGAACACTTCTCGGCGTTTTTCATCTTCGGGGAGATGCGATCGTGACAAGGTCATGCGTGCCTCTTCAAGGACCAATTTGTTCCAGATCCAAAATCTCCAGTGGTAGAGCCTGGAATTTTATGGTCTTCTTCTTTATATGCCTCTTCTTGCGAAGAATGGCGATCATCATAGCAATTTGGGCCTTGGAGACGGCTACTTTGAAAATGGAAGTCGTGCTCTTACCAAACCACCGCCGCAGGTTTTTCATCTAGGATGTTCTTCTTCTGCCAGGAGCCCTAAGTCCTTCTATCTTCTCTTGGATTATGCAGAAGGCGATATTTTTCGTTCCTCATGACATGACCGAAGTATGTTAGTTTCCGTTTCTTAACCGTCAGCAGCAACTCGGCTTCTGTCTCCATTCGCCTCAGGACCTCAGCATTAGGGGCACGATCTCTCCAGGATATGCACAGCACATGTCTGTATACCCACATTTCAAATGCACATGTTGTATCCTTATGCCCGTTGGCATTGCAGAGGATATATAAATTTTGAGGCATGCATTGGGGTCTGGAAAACGAAAAATAGTTAGTATTTTGTAGTTATTTCAGGCTATGAGATTGCCTTCTTGTACACACATGGATTATAATGGAGGGGACTACTCATTGTTAAAAATAACTTTGTATAGTTTTACGTAATAAAATAAAATTAAAAAATACATAACCGGTTTCAGCTCACGCCAGCGTCAAGTGCGATTGAAAACAGATAAAACAAAACGGTATGCTAGCTAAAACAAAACAAAACGCATTGTCAGGATAACACACAGCATCGCATACAGTAAACAATTTAAATTGAACAATTAAACATTAACCAATGGAAGCGTCAACAAGGGGGAACTGCTTAAAAAGGTTATGTCACTAAGCAACGTTTTGGAGGGGACTACACTTTTCCCATCTTATTCTTCTTCTGGCCCTACAGCCCTTAATGAGCTTTGTTCTGCTCGACAACACTCCTGCAATCGTCTCGGTTTTGTACGATGCTCTACCATCAACGGACTCCCAACTCGTGGAGGTCGGTTACTAGCTTGTCCTGAGAAGTGAAAAAATGGGCTAGAAGAGGCATATAAAGAAGAAGAATGCGTTTCTCTACGTTTTGCTTCATTTATTATAATATTATTTTATAGACTACGGTACCTATGCATTTTAAGTAATTTCAGTAATATTTTCCATATTCACTTTGTCAAGTATACCTATTACTGAAAAAGTAGTAGTGTAATGTTTTTTTTTTTTTAAAAAAAAGGTTAAATAGCATACAGAAAATTTAATGAATGTATCCGATTAACCTCTTCAATCGCCTGACTGTGTCACCTAATAGGTACTTGTGTCGAGTTACATGACGTCTCCGACCGCAAGGTGTGTAGATACTCGCGCAAGTACAAGCACGCCAGTCGCCACCTTGCCACCGATGTCAATTATATTTATAAGTATATTTCCACAGCGTCACACATTCACTGTCAGGACATGTAGCGTAGTGGTACGGACTCTGACTTTCACCCGAAAGGTTGTTGGTTCGAGTCCCACACTGGCTACATTTTCTGGCCATGCTTCGGAGGGCATGTAAAGCAGGCGGTCCCGGGCTTTCCTAGTTGAGTGTAAGAGAGAGCTTTATAGCCATAACTCCGCTAGGTTGGCTTAGTAATAGAAACAATAAAAAGTCCTTATTTATTTATTTATTATTCACCTTGTCAAGTACCTATTACCTAAAAAGTACTAGTGTAGTAGTAGGTACTGAAGCACATGAAAAAATTATTTTGATAGCCTAGGGACGTATTGAAGTATCTGCCGGCTCAAAGCCCCCTATATCTTTTTTATTTTGGCTTGAGATGGACGTGTGCTAGTGGAGCTAGTGCCAGTGCCATGGGCGTAGCTAGGATTGGATCCAGAGGGGGGGGGGGGGAGATGTAGGTGAAAAGTTCGATTAAACCAATTGGTTTTCGCGGGTTTATTTGATTTTTTTTTAAACATATAAACATAAAATCTGATTTATTGTATTTATTTTAAATTCTCAGCACTTTTTTGTATTGCGTAAATTCATTAAAGAAACCCCAATTCTACCTAGTAATAACTCGTCAAATATTTAGGGGGGGGGGGGGCGGCCGCCTTACCAAGTTGAATCCAGCGGACCAGAGCAGGTTCAAAGATGCAGATAACTTGGTAGTGTGCACAGTGCCGTTAGGGAAACATGGTAGGACTTGTCCTGGTCACCTCCGAACTAATCGTGTGTCTTCACTATGTTTCCCAAGTGGTTCGGAATCCACTATAATCAGGAGGTCCCCTGTCCTATGGGCCCACACTGTGGCCTGGGGCTGTGTCCAACCATACTACTACTACTACTAGGGGGGGGGCGTGCACCCACACCCCCCTTCCACCTCTCTGGTTACGCCCCCGGCCAGCGCCACTGGCCGTTTTAATAACTAAAAATTATTTATTACACTCTTATTTTTGTGGGCCCTTCACCAAAATCCAAAAGTAGATTATTTGTCCCCTATGTTTACCACCCCATACGCCCGCGCGCAGTCCACCCATTTCGAAATACATCACTGTTTAACTTATTTATTGATTTTCCTATACATGTGATAGTTTTTGCAATTTTTTGGTTAGAACTCCTGTCCCTAGTACAAATTGCAATAATAAGTAAATAACCGTGGCTTGGGAAACAATTCAATGACCACATCAAGTTCAACAACTATTATTAAAATTGTTACTTCGTAAAGATCGGACGTGATTTATTAACTTATAAAAAACAAAAAGCCAGTACCGTTTTTTATTATGTTTTCTAGGATTATTTTTATTTTGACATTACTATCCTGTTTGGGAACTATTTCTTCGCAGTTGGCCCAGGTAAGACAAGCAACTAATACCCTACAAAAAAGGTAGAGGCTTTATGTGTGTAGTAAACAGGAAAAAATAAGAGATATCTAAATGAAAAAGCTAAATTAGAAAAAAATGTTTTTATTGTACGGTATTCTGTAAGTTTAATTTATTTCTTATTTCTATTTTTACTTTCTCTGACTTAGCCAACGGTCTTACCATGTTGATTCCATTAAAGCAGAGCATGTTTCAAACTGCGGCAACTTGGTAGTGTGCACATAGCGTTGGCAGGGGAACCTGGTGGGACATGATAACGCGCTTAGGCAGTATAAGTTGAGTCCTGGTCACCTCCGATTTAATCGTGTGACTTTACCATGCTCCCCAAGTGGTTCGGAATCCACTATAATCAGGAGGTCCACCCTGTTAGTCAACTCCCCCTTTCCCGAGGTGAAAGAGTCTGCCCTTAGGGTGCCTCAAGTTAACAAACAGACTCACTCCCCCAGCCAGGCTGACAGGGTTGCTTAAAGCAGAAATGCTGAAAGCAGGCGTTGGAAACAACAACAACAACAACTTTCTCTGACTTCTCTCACTACACGCCGGGTAAGAGATTATACCCATAAGACATATTTCAAAATAATTTTTAGTAAACAATGGATGCCACAATATTTTTGACGAAATAGAATTAGTTCCCCATTCCACAACAGCAGCAACAATTTGAAAATGTAATTTGAAAAATATACAAATTGTGTAAAAAAAATTTAATTATGTTTATCCGACTGATAATTTACGACTACAGGTATGCTGTATGCTATAAAATCGGTTTATTGCTATTTCTCGCCTTTTTCTAGAGGCATAATATTTTAGGGTCTACATTTTTTTTGGGTGGGTTCTAAGGCACTTAAAATAAAAAATAAGAGTTTGGTTAATGAGGTATACAAGTACTAATTTTTGTTAGGTTCCTTGCAAATTAACATAAAATTATTATTAATTTAGCTTTAAACGCAATTTGTAATTATTTATTCAAATTTTTAAGTTACACATTTACTTCAGAAACATTCGGAGGCTCACGAAAAATTTGACGTAACAGATTTAGGTGTCTGTACCTGTGCAGGCTCACTAGCACCGCTACATTGATAATTGCAAACGTAAAGCCATTTAATAATAAATAAAAAATACATTTAAAATATGAATTAATATAAATAATATGAAATATTTATGTATTTAAAAATTATAGTTTCGAATACGCAGAAGAAAAAATTACGTGTTTACCCAATTCTGGGGTATACGAAATTGCGGTTTTCCCTGTTTCAGGTCCCGTATACTGTATATAGTTTACAGCGTCAGGTAATCTGAACATGGGATTCGTACAATAGTAATAGTAGTGACAGGTTGTGTACTATACAAATTCGGCTAATAGTAGGCTGGAGGGGTACCTAAATAAAATAAATATTGACTTTTTGTTCTATTACTAAGCCAACCTAGTGGAGTTACGACCATAAAGCCCTCTCTTACAATGAACTATGAAGACCCGGGACCGACTAGTTTACATGCCGAAGCATGACCAGAAAATGTAGGACGTGTGGGACTCGAACCAGCAGCCTTTCAGGTTAAAGTCGGAGCCTGCACCCCTAATTTACATGTCCTGACGTGTCCTCTTAGGTTTATTTAGAATCTACTACTGTTCTAGGTAACCTATATTTATATATCTTTGTTACAGGACGAAGAATTTCAGGCTCGAAGCAAACGCCAAAGTCCCGTAGATTTTCTGGACAATATATTGCATCAGGTAACATAATAATTCATCAGTTTGGTAAAGGTTATTGGAGAAGGTGTTGGTATTATTTAACAGAGGGTTAGGTGAACTAACCTTGCCTGCTTAAGGGGATCGGATTTACTCAATAATTCAGAGTAGAATACAAGAGTAATGAGTCAATGGCCCGTACACCATCACTCCTCAGAACTAGACCTGATGATGGGAGCAGCACCTACTCCCGAAATTTGGCCCCCTACCCTTGACAATGGGCTCCTAATAAAATTGTTCGACGACTGTGACTTAAGCCTCAATGGATCAAACCCCGCGATTTATTCATAGTCATAGCATTGGGTTGAGCTGCAGCCATGAATTTTTGAGATTGGCTTAGCAGAAGCTAAAAAATTAGCTAATTTAAAATCTTTTTTTAAAACTATTGCAGATTTTTAAATAAAATTTGCATGGTTGTATAATCATAATTTTGAAGGAATTGAAATTAAACGAAAGTGGCGATAAAATTTATTTTTAATATTTTATTTTATTACTTTCATTCAAATTAATTTTAATTCGTTGTTATAATTTTCGTACATCTCATTGTCATTGTCCTTCTTAGGCTTTATTGACTTCCATTACTTTGTTTAATGGAAGTTAGTTCGAGTTAGTCAGGCTATCTTAGTCTTAGTTCTGAAAAAAACATTTTAATAAACTTCCTTTGGATAAATATAAAAAAAACTTGCCATCTATTCAGAAAAATAGTTCACAAATTACTTATAGAAACTCAAGTCTCTTATACAATTTAAATTAACAAAAAAAAAATCCTTGACCCATCACGTGCACAAGCCACACAATCAGGGACGGATCCAGCCCATTTGGGGAAGTAGTTGTGGATCAAAATAGAAAAAAGTAAATATAGTATCGATGAAATTAGAACATGATATATTAACTTACTTATACCAATATTACGTTTATTATTATTACTAACTTAACGATTTACTCAGCTACCCCCTCCCTCCTCCCCCTGTATACGTCCAAGTATACAATAGCATATCGTATGAACACTAAAGGAGGATGTTCTGATTGTTACAGGCACGAAATGGCGGTAATTTCATAAGCACACTTGGAGGAATAGTCGGCGGAATGACCAGAGGAGGATCCTCAGCTGAAGAATCTTCTCTGAGCACCAACCCACTCTCAATCCTAACCCACGGTGCCACTACGCTATTGTCACCTCTTATATCAGCAGGAGTTGCTGCCGGTTTGGATACAAGACGAATTATACATGAAGGATCTAAAACAGGGACAGATGTCCTTCAAAACGCAACAGGAGCTGTTAACGATGGTTCAAGAACTGTTGAAAACGTCTTAGGTTCTGCAATTGATGGAATTCGTAACTTTACTGAATTGGGAGGAAATCTTTTTCGAAGCCTTATTCCTAAGCCGGCGGCCGATGATGAATCTTCATTGGGTCCGTTAGATAGGATGCTTGCACCTTCGAGATCGCGACGAGATGTGGCT
This sequence comes from Psococerastis gibbosa, assembly GCA_963971405.1. NCBI lineage: Eukaryota > Metazoa > Arthropoda > Insecta > Psocodea > Psocidae > Psococerastis > Psococerastis gibbosa. The sequence continues at coordinate 4,222,433 of OZ020490.1, read as the reverse complement.
GAATCAAACCCTATAGCTACTGCTCTTGTTGAACCGTTGTTGTCGACTGCTCTTGACGTAAGGGAACTTTTAGAGGATGGTGCTCGTACCGGAGTGGAAGCCTTTCAAAACGCAGCCAGCAGTGCGGCTGAATCTGTAAACAGGGCTGTAGAACCTTCTTTTGGTAAAGTTAGAAATTTCACTGATTCGGCGAAAGATACATTTAAGATCACTTTTAACGAAGCAAATGAAAATGCGTCTTCAAATATTTTTGATAAACTACTACCTAATACATCAACCCGGTCGGCACCTGAACCACAACCCCCAACTGCTATATTTGAACCTCTGTTGTCAGCAGATATAAAGGGAGGTTCTGATGCAAGGCATCTGTTAGAAGAAGGTGTTAATGAAGGAACAAAATCTGTAAATAGCGCCATAGAATCTTCAACAGGCGAGATTAAAAATTTCTACGAAATGGGTTGGCACTTTGGAAGTAGCTTATACCCTTCAGATAAACTGTTTCCACAGTTAAGAACCAAACGGGCTGCGCCTGACTCAAATCCTTTAACCGCTCTCTTCGCACCTTTGATATCACGAAGAGCTTCCGACGTCAGACGACAGTTTGATCAAGACTCATCCAGCAATGATATTCAGAACGTTGGCGACTTGGGAGGAAACCTGCTTCGAAACCTCATACCTAACTCAGTAAACAGTGAATCCAGTAATAATCCACTGGAACGTCTGTTTTCCTCTTTAGGATCAACAAGAATGTCCTCTCAATCAAATCCCCTGACAGCTATCTTTGGACCACTAATATCAGCTGCCACAGATGCTAGAAGTCGATTTCAGCAAAGTGGTTTTGGTTTAAACACTGCCAGCAATGGATCAAGAACTGGAGGCGGAAATATTTTGAGAAGTCTCATACCAGCAAGATCCGATTCTAATATTTTCAATAGCTTATTTTCTCCTAGAGATTCAAGCGGGTCGTCAGATTCGAACCCCTTATCTGCTCTCAATAGATTATTTAGCATTCCAATTCAGTTATTCAGAGGTTTAACAACAGGTCGCTCAGGGGGAGATGATGGGAATGAGAGAGGAGGATTAAATTTTCTGCGACAACTGCTGTTTGCACCGAGGTCTAACGGAGGTATGATGTCTCTCAGACGGAAGCCAGCTGGTAACGCTATCGAGCAGAATACTAAAGATTTAGAAGAAAACGTTGATATAATAGGAAGTCCTGATAGTAAGAATGCTAAGGAGATTGTTGATGGCAGAGATGCCAATAAAATTCCACGCCGCTAAATTTTGATCCTAGCTGCCATCTTCTCCTGAGACACTAGCCGTATACTTAACATAAATCGTTCCTTTATATGTGACGAATGATACACTGTAAACATCGTTTTAATTTCTTATAGAATGAAAAATTCCATCTTTTACTCTCTATCGAGGTTGTGTCAGCATATCTGTAGTAAGTAACATAGTCCAGCTACGTAGTACTAAGTCGGGATCAAAGAATGATTCGTTTTAATAATGCATTGGTGCAGAGGCGGGTGTCATTTTCAAGATGTAAACATTGGTTGACTTGCATATACGCCCTTTTAAATACCTTTAATGGCGATGGCAATTTTGAACCTGCGTCTTAAGGTACACGATTAAATAAATAATTGCCAAAAGCATTTATGCATTGATTTTAATTCTTAACATCATTAATAAGAGAAGAATGATGGGTGCCTTGTTTGTTCCTCTAGTGTAAAGCATTGCCTTTATGGCATTAAGTAAGTTTACAGACTTGTTCGGTTAGATAGTTGGGTAGCTGTCTAAGGCGCCCATTCCATCGACCGGCTAGGGCTATTTACAAAAACAGTGACGTGGTAGCAGACATTCAAGACTTAGGCGGGGTTTCCATCGACCTCGCATTGCAGAATTGACGGAAATGTTTATTTTCCTCTATGCCATAGTTAAAATTGATCAATGATCATACAGTAAAATCACAAACAAACAAACTAAAATTAAAAAATGGCGTCATGGGACATGTTAAGTACAAACATTTTAATAGATTTCTATAAAAAGAAAAATTCTAATTTCCGTCAATGTCATTTGCATTCTGCAATGCGAGGTCGGCGGAAACGCCACCAAGTCTTGAATGTCTGCTACCACGTCACCGTTTTTGTAAATAGCCCTAGCCTGTCGGTGGAATGGGCGCCTAACATTACGAATCTTGTCAATACGAGCATAGTATAGGATATACATCAACTGTTCTTGTGCGAGCCTAGTAGTAGTAATATTTTGTAGTCGGGACCCAGGCCTCAATTTGGGCTCATAACACTAAGCGAGCCCCACTGCATCAGCGAATCCCGCCGGGGCTACGGGTTGGACTACTGGAGCCCAGTCGTCAGTAGCAATAGTGCACCTCAGATGTTGGAGTCTTGGGCGCCAGATCACGTGGCACTCGGCGAGAATGTGCCATCCACTTTCAGCCTCCATTGGGCAATGTCGGCACTGTCGAGCGATGAAGACGACGCCCCGGTTAGGCGTAGATCGTGGGTTCGAATCCCGCCAAGTCCAGTTTTCCTATATCCTCCTATTTCGGTTACATTAAACATTCACCAAGCCCTATCCCTACAATGAGTAAAGACGTCAGCAAATAGCGACTGTATGAGAGCCGTGCGTGTGTACCGGGCCTAAATAAAACGTGATTTCGCAAAAATGCCACAATGCTTTGGTCTATACCATCCACTTAGGTCACTCAGTCCTCAAAACGAGTTAATTGACGTCAGATTTCATCTAATCTTTTCTAACTAAACAGTTAATGTCTCGCGATCTGTCAAATCTATCAGTTAATTAGGCTAATCACTTATCTTCTTTTCCAAGACCTTTACCGCTGTGCATCTGGTCTTTGCTCATGGCCATAGCTTACTATTCATAAAAATGTGCTTGTGTTAGAATTGGAGCATATCTTTTCAGCATTTATTAATCGGTAGTCTGTTACCGACCAGAAATACAGTAAGTAATACTTCATTTTTCTTTACAGTATATATTTCGCCCTGTATTTTTTTTTTTTTTGAATCTGGGTGTAGCTAAGATAGGTATACCTCCATATAGTTTATTTATTTATTGACTGTATAAAAAAGAACATTATAAACCTGCTATTCCAGTGATGTCTTCTCTTATACTCAACTGGGATGTCAGCAAGGGCGGATTTTGCCTCCAATTTAGGGGGGGGGGGAGTCAGCGGGCAGGCTCAGTGGATTATAACATTAAAAATAATCTTCTTTCTTTCTTTTCCTTGCCCAGTATCCCCTGGACAAGGAGCATATATTTACAAAATACAATAGACATACTGATAAACCTCATCCTCAAGCTTAAGCTTATAAATCTTTTTCTTTCTTTCTTTTCCTTGCCCAGTATCCCCTGGACAAGGAGCATATATTTACAAAATACAATAGACATACTGATAAACCTCATCCTCAAGCTTAAGCTTATAAATCTTTTTCTTTCTTTCTTTTCCTTGTCCAGTATTCCCTGGACAAGGAGCATATATTACAAAAATACAATACATAATAATACCATCCCGCATCCCCAAGCTAGCGCTTATTTGGGACAAAAGACTCATACAGTGCTGCTAAACAAGGCTTAATCATTTATTTTTGTTATTTATTTATAGTGCTTATTTTATTTTTATTTTTATTTTATTTTAACTTGTTATTTTAATGTCAGTTTTTATTATTATTATTAATTCCCATTGACCAGCCATCTTTTTATACCCGCTTTTAACTCACCCATCTGTTTAAATTTTTTCATTTGTGGAGGAAGTTCATTAAATATCTTTGGTATATGAACTTTGTTTAATCTCTCTCCGTATTTGTTATATGTTATCTCAAACTTAAGCTTTTTTGGGTTTCTTGTATTGTACTTCCCTTTATCATCTATTTGGTATTCTTTTTTAAAATAGTTATCTCTTATTAATTTGTACTTAAATAGTTTCGTTATTGGCAGAATGTTAGCATGTTTGAATTTTTCTTCGTATTGTTTGTATTTCTTGTTGATTTTATTTGATAACATGTTTTTTATTATACGCTTTTGTATCATTTCTAGTTAATATTAATAATAATAATAATAATAATTCGAGTATTTCATAAGATTATTGACATAACAACATATACTGTAGGCACCCTTAGCCTAATGGTGTGCGGGGTAGCCTACCTACCAAAAAAACATTATTATTTTTAATTCCCACTGCAAACCCATTGTTATCTAGTGTAAGTTCATTTTATTTTGGAGGGGTCCGGACCTTCTGACCCCCCCCCCCAAATCCGCCCTTGGATGTCAGGCAATTATGCATTATATATTATATAAGGACTTCGATGGCATATTGGTAGCTTGTTCGTACTTGCGCGAGTCTCTACACATCATGTGATCAGTGACCTGTCGTAACTCAACACAGGTATTACCTACAGAGGCGACTGAAGAGGTTATTCCGATACATTCATTGAATTGTTTGCATGCGAATAATCTTTTGCGATGAACATAAGAAAAAAAAAATACCCATACGTCAGAACAGTACAGAAACCACTGAATTAAAAAGTAAGGTACACATCTTATCTGCATACCCGTCATGAAGGGAGCTCTTAAACTCAAACTGCAGCCCTATTATGGCGATTTGGGATTTAGATAATACCGGCGGTTATTCAATTGTTTTAAACAGATGAGTGCAAAATGCGCGGGAAATTCAAATTGATAAATTAATCCTCGGCTATATTTATATATATATTATATTTCAATTATAAAGTAATGCAACTATTCTCGTGCATTCCAATAATTTATTAATTTGAATTTCCAGCGCATATTTTAACACCGTCACGTGACAACTTACTAGTGCGACATCAAAAAATAAACCCCTGTATTATGTTAATACCAAATCACCATAATAGGGCTGCAGGTGAAACACTTAAATAAAACGTATGGCACACATCACATTATGCACACCCTAGATTTCCTAATCTCATTCGGGATAGAGTTCCACAGTACGGCAGACGAGGCGGTAAAAGACTACTTGTGTTATATACAGTAGATTAGATTAGATTAGATTAGATTAGTAATGGGGCGATGCTGCTACTTGAGCTTGGCTCACTTTGACCTTAAAGATCTATTGTGAATCCCCGTACTTTTAGTCTTGGTCAGTCAGCAGGTCCCGTAAAAACCTGCCCAACTGCCCAGGGGCCAACTGGCAAGCCTCCCTTGGTGATAGAAACCAAGAGGACGTTGCTAGCAGCCGTCTGTTCTTTACTGCCGGACACGAGCAGATGATATGCTCAGCAGTCTCAGCCTTTTCTTTGCAGAATCGGCAGGTGTCATTCAAGACTTTACCCATGTTCTTTAAATGGTAGTTCACGTGGCAGTGTCCTGTGAGTGCACCTGTAAGTACCTTAAGTTCAGGCTTGCTGAGGTTCAGTGCTTTGGCGGTATAGCTCTTATAGTGAGTGAGGAATATTTTGGATTGGATGCTTTGCGCAGCGGCGATATCGTAACCGATGAGGTTTTACCGAGGTGCGATTATTGCTAGTTGAAAACTTATATACAGTAGATAGTATTTACTTCGCGTGTCCATGGAAACACACATTTAATGTTACATAGATTTCGTTAGGTTTTATTTATACTGGTTTAATGAAGCATCCATCGAATATCACGTGTTTACATAACATACAATTGTAACTGCAAAGGCTTTCTCGGCCGGAGTCATATGGAGAACCAGTAGAATCCGGGCTGATGGGCCATGGTCGATATGAAAGTGAACTTACAAACGTTTCGTCAACAGCTGCCGTCAACGTCTTCAGTGGCGCTGCGTAGACTTTGTAGGTTGTGGCCCTTGGATATTTATTAATTGTATTGCGTTTTTTGATTAATTAATACTTACTTACTTACTTACTTAAATGTCCCATCTCCCCTACATAGAACTGTTTCTGAGAAACGGCTATTTTTTTATTGTACCTAGGCTATGTATGCAATAAAAAATAGAAAATATTTCATTATTTTCCCGACGACAACATCAACACACAAAAAACACTCTTGTGTTGCAAACAATGACGACTATGAACTTTTACTTATTAAATTATTTTTACTTTGACTGGACGTTATCTTGAAATCGTTGATTTGTCGTAAAAAGTGTTGATAACCATTATTGTAGATACGGACTTTCAGTTAAATTTTAATTCATTCCTCTGCGATCAATATTACTGAGATATTAATTATATAAGGTTTCAATGGGCCGCCATCTTGTAACTGAATAGTGGATCTAGCTGGTTAACGAACTCGGTCAAGACATTTGTGTGACCAATTTTTGTTTCATCGAAATTAGATAATATTTACGGGCGTTAGAGTGTTTCCTAAAATCGATATACTGTACATACATACATGTATATGATCCATATATATAAATAACATGTAATTTTTGAACGGAGGGTGGTTTTAGGCTCAGGGGGTCATGAAATGAAAAGTTGTGCAGAAATTTTCGGAAAGTCGAACATTGGTCGCCATCTAAATAAATTTTAGGTAGACGAATCTCCCTAAAAACATGCACATTACTGGGGACTCGCAACACCGAAAATTCAAAATACCCAATGATTTTAATTTTAATTTATCATATAAAATTATGTATCTAACAAGTTCTAAAATAGTACAAATTAGATTACTCGTGACTTCGTGGTAGGTATTTCATTGTAATAAACAAAAAACAAAAACTTTGCATCTTCCCCTCGAGTTGAGCAAGTCTCAAATTGCAGATAAGGTGTGACTGTGCTAGTGGGTTTCCCTCAGTAGATATAATATGATATAATAACAGTTCGTATATTTTTCTAAAATGATTGGCGTAACAAATTATTTTGTAGGCCCCCTTGCCGAAAGCGATCAGGGGGTTTTACGAACACAAGTGGGTTTTTTTAATTAATTAATTAATTTTTTAACGATTATTTGGGCTTTACTAATTCGGGTTATAGTTATAACAAGTTTTTCTAAAACTCTAAGTTTTTGTTGTTGTTTATTAGTTCTAAAAGTACAATATACATGTTCGTTTTATTAAATTAATAGGAGGCCCCGCAGCACGGGTTAATCCATTGGGGTCCCTCTACCACCAATTAATGTAACATGTAAAATTATTGTATTATATTACATTTTGTATTAAGTATTGTATAGTAGCTCCAAAATATTGCCTTGTCATTGGCTTCCAAAAGTTCTGCGTGGGACACAGGTTCTTCAAGCGTTGGGCAGTCAAGGAGATGTTTGTTGACTTGCCCATATTCGCAGATCAGGCCCTCTGCCAGCCCCCACCTACACACGTTCGCGCGGCAACACGTGACCCCCGCTCTTAAGCCTAGTTCACACGGACATGTGTATATGCATATACATTTTTTGAGGAAGATTCTGAATACATTTTTGACTAGCATAGAATATGCGATAATTTTAGGCGGCTATTCCACTTGTAAATTTTTCTTCATTTGTGCAATAAAAATTTATGAGATATTTGTTTTAAGGAGACTATTGCATGTATTTAGATAGGTACTTAACTTATCTATTATGAATTAAGTTATAACAGACACGTTAAGTATCTACATAATATAGTCTCATTAAAACAAAAATCTCATCAATTTTAAATGAACAAATGAAGAAAAATTGACAAGTGGATTCGCCTAAGCCTAATATTTAGCACTGTACATCAACTGATTTCTGAATGGCGGAATTTTAAAAATATTTCTAAGTTTTAAATTTGTTTTCTTTTATACACAGGTTGAGATAAATAATAACTTTGGAACAGCAATTTGAGATGATGTGGCAAAGCGTTGTTGTGCTAATTATGATTGTTGAATGTCAAAATGCAACACCGACACCAGATTCCACCAGTAAGTCTGAATCAATTGATTTTTTTTCTGTCTCCATCATTCTAGTGTACAAGAATTAGAAATAATTCGCCCTACTGCAGCAAAGATTTGAAAATGGTGAGGTTCCTCACTTGAATTAACAGTATTGGCACTCATGAGGTTTGTACTCGTATGACATCGGGAGTCAGGCCTCAATTTGGGCCCATAAGTCCCGCAGTTATTCTAGTCGAATTCTATTGCTTCAGTAATTTTTGAATCCTCTGACCACTCGGTACCAAACGGATCCAGCGGGAAATTTAGGGGAAGGGGGGGGGGGTCCCAAGTTTCTTGTAAGTTTAAAAGGCAATTTTCTTGTTGAAAAGTTGAGTTTTATAAAAAAAAAAATTACTAGGCATCTTATATGAATTTTCTATGAATATACTCATTTAGGGGGTCATGACCCCCTGATCCCCCTGTGGATCCGCCACTGCTCGGTACGTTCCCCTGACAATGGGCTCCACCCCTTCCCATTTCTCCTACATAGAACTGTAACGTGACCGAGTTGATAGGCAACTTCCACCATGTTGCCACCTCGATGTTCCGACTTCCAAAGAGGTTCGGAATCCACTATGATCAGGAGGTCCACCCTGTCTGTCAACTCCCCTTCTCCCCGAGGGGAAGGAGTCTGCCCTTAAGGTGCCTCAAGTTAATAAACAAACTCGCCCCCCCCCTCCCGCCAGGCTGACAGGGTTACTTAAAGCCGAAATGCTGAAAGCAGGCGTTAGAAAAAAAGTGATTGCTGTTTCAACGGAAGTAGAGCAAACCAATGTACTAAAAACAATTGAGGAGCTAACTTTCAAAACGTCACAAATCCATGAAAAATAAAAATTGATTTTATCATGGATTTTCCATCTTGAAGATGAGTTGAATCAGGATTGCTAATCAAAACAAAAACAAAAACATTTTAACCCAGTCTTCTGAAGGGTTAAAATCTTATATTCCCGTTATAATAAAGAAATAATTACATTTTTCGCGTTTCCTGAACATTTTACGAAAATGGATTAGTGCCGTTTTGAAAGTTCGCTCCTCAATTGCATTTTAATCGGTCTGGTCATTGGTTCGAGCCGGTCTTTGGTGGGGATTCCACCGACCGGCTAGAGCTAAATACAAAAACGGTGACGTGGTAGCAGACATTCAACACTTAGGCGGGGTTTCCACCGACCTCGCATTGCAGAATACAAATGACATTGACGGAAATGTTTGTTTTACTCTATGCCATAGTTAAAATTGATCAATGATCATACAGTAAAATCACAAACAAACAAACTAAAACTAAAAAATGGCGTCATGGGCTATGTTAAGTACAAACATTTTAATAGATTTCTATAAAAAGAGAAATTCTAATTTCCGTCAATGTCATTTGCATTCTGCAATGTGAGGTCGGTGGAAACCCGGCCTTAGTCTTGAATATCTGCTACCACGTCACCGTTTTTGCATTTAGCCCTAGCCGGTCGGTGGAATCGGCGCCTTAGATTCGGTCCATCTTCCTTCAGACCTAAAACCATGACTAAATCGTACTATTTTTTTCCAGATATATCCACCTCAAGTCCCCCGAATTTGCCTTTTGTGCATAGTGACCATGCTAGCCATACGAATGGCATTGCACCACCACCAGAAAAGCCCAAAATTTTATCCCCAAAACAATATACGAAACCAATCGCGCTATCTGTCGGAAGTAGACTTGAAATAAATTGCCGAGCCAAAGGGAATCCAAAGCCGACTATAGCTTGGATCAAAGACGGCGGCTCATCGGAGAATCCAGTTTTCACGACTTTTCCAAAGTTTTTAAACTCATCTGAAGATAGCGGCAACTATACGTGTATTGCATGCAATAGTGTAGGCTGTGACAATCGCACAGTTCAAGTTATTGTTTACGGTGAGTATATAGTTGGTAATAGTCCAGTTGGTAGAGATCTAGACAAAGAAACGGAAGTTCTAGGTTTGAGACTCGGCGTAAAAGGAAATTTTCGACGCCTGGCCGGATTCACTCAAACCTCATGGGTACTTTATCTGCGTCAGTATGGGGAAACCCTGGCTGTAGGGCATGTTGCATGAGGGTAAACCGAACAACCACTGTACTCACAATACGTTTGCATAAAAGACTGAGAATCACGAATTTGCGAGCCTATATTGGAGTCGAAGTAGCAACAAGATGAAATTGCGGGGTACAAATATTAAGGAAGGGTACCTATGGCAAAAATCCGCAACTATGCTTAGCTTGTGTAATGCAAGGCATTAGTAGTAGCTACAGCGTACAGTTTGGATCCCCAAGATAGGCTTTGCAGAGGCTGTCGTAGTGTAAGAAGATAGAGTATGGGTGAATGGGTAAGTGAAGTATGGGAATCAACAGTGTAAGAAGATGTGGGCCTAAAAGTGGTAAGTACAGTATGTATCCCGACAAATACAAAGTTGGGGCACACATCTAAGGTGGCATGTACAGTTTCCCGACGAATGCCAGGGACAGTTTCTCAGCTATTATTAAACCAGAAATCGATAAACAGACAGAGCGACAGATATTTCGTAAAAACCACTTGTTTGGGTTCCTGGGACCTCAAAACGTGTAAATCCGTTGAAATCTCGAAATCGAACATTTTGACCATCACAAAGCTTACCTTATACTACGTATAAATTGGAAAAGAAACATCTGTACTTCTATACAAATTCAATATTGTATATATTTTGACATGCACCGCAATGTGTGCTTATTGGGAAGCATAATTTCCCGATTAATGAAAAAAATTAGAGCATAAGTTAAGCTCAGAATCCGCAGCTCATACCCCTACGCTTATCCTGCTAATAGGGCACCCGGCGCAGTGCCGCGGCAGAGCTTGCGGCCCTCAGATGTTTTTTATTGCAATGGATATTAAATTATAAATGTTACACAGTGATTCAGATTTATAAAACTACGGTAAGTGTTTGTCGACTTTCTATGTAACTACAGGACATGTAGCGTAGTGGTACGGACTCTGACTTTCACCCGAAGGGTTGTTGGTTCGAGTCCCACACTGGCTGCATTTTCTGGCCATGCTTCGCAGGGCATGTAGAGCAGGCGGTCCCGGGTCATCTTAGTTGAGTGTAAGAGAGGGCTTTATAGCCCTAACTCCGCTAGGTTGACTTAGTAATAGAAACAATAAAAAGTCCTTATTTATTTATATTATTATACATAGTATAACATTATGATTTTTAAACAATAGGTTTTAAGAGCCCACTTAACAGTGATAGGTCCATTACGCGATCATTAATTGTAAGACAATGGAAAGTGGTGTTAGGGGGCAACTTGTTTTGTTGCTTCAAGTTCATATTTGGCTGTGGACCACCGGTAGTTCATGGACCAAAGTTTGGCAACCACTGCTCTAATGTTTTAATTCATCGGGAAACTATCTAATACGCATGCATTGTAGTGCATGTCAAAATATATACAATATTTAATTTGTATAGCTATAGCTATATTAATGCTAAGCAGCAACGCCCCCACCGATTGTGAGGAGACAATCAATTGCCGAAAAAAACTGGAGGAACTCATTTCGGCAGGGTGGGCAGCCTCCCTACAGTGGGTACCTAGCTATGTGGGAATATGTGGCAATGAAAAAGTTGATGCGAAAGCCAAGGAAGGAGCGGAAATGGACCAACCAAACGTGCCACTAACCCTGAACCGAGCCAAGAGCCAAATAAATGCAGCAATCTGCAGTGCCACGAAGAACACCCTCAAGACCCTAAGCACTGGCAAAAAGTGCGAGAATCTTGCTACAGTGGGACCCATCTGTAGGAACCTTGAGAGAGCTGAAGCTGTTGCTAGATTCCGCCTCAATACCGGCCATGACTACCTTCAGGCCCACCTACACCGCATTGGCCTTGCCGCCGATGACACATGTCCACTATGTCACGGTGGAAGAATGGACGAAGACCACCTGAGGGACTGCACGGCTCTCACCTACCCGAACGATGACTTGGTGAACCACTATTGGGAAGCTCGGCGACGAATGGTTGAACTACCACGGTCGGGCGTCGGATAAAGTAATTTGTATAGCAGTACAGTAGTTTGATAAGAGCGTGAGAAACTATTCCTGGCATTTAATTCGTCGGGAAACTGCACATGCCACCTTAGAGGTGTGCCCCAACTTTTTATTTGTCGTGATACATACTGTACAGGGGCGTAAAGTTGGCGGGGGTACGGTCCATCTTGCCCCCCTCCCCCCCCAGTCTCGAACATTGTAAGCTTAAGACGTGGTTCATGGAGACCACCGGGCTCATTTGCAGCAATATGAATATAAGCATTCCTTTTTCAGTTTTGTAAAATCTACAGCTATACTTTACTACTATTAAAATGAGTAAAACCCTACTATTTTGCTCTTATATTTTCAATTTTACCTTATCCTGCCTGATGACGTCATAAGGTCTACTTAGTTTTGCCCTCGCCATCATTCTAAAACTTTACGCTTCTGATACTGTACTTTCCAATTTTAGGCCCACATCTTCTTTCACTATGTATTCCCATACTTCACTTACCCATTCACCCATACTCTATCTTCTTACACTATGACAGCCTCTGCATAGCCTATCTTGGGGATCCAAACTGTACGCTATGCCTACTACTGGCATTCACAGACAGTCCTCAGGGCTACAATAGATCCTAATTGAGTTGTCGCACCAGGGTGTTTGTGCTTTCCTATTTTTAAGTTGGTGGAAGGAAAGCTTTGTAATGGCCGAAATAATCGTTTTCTTGATTTTGACGGATTTTCGAGTTTTGAGGAACAGTCTACACTCTACGCAAAATGAGAAAAGTATGGACATGGAATGTTTTGATCCTGTGCAACACTGTAAAAATATTCTTTGCACAACTTTTGTTATGCCTTGCATCCAATGCAACAAGGTAACACAAAATGGTGCAAAGAATATTTTTACAGTGTTGCACTGGATCAAAACATTCCATGTCCATACTTATCTCATTTTGCGTGGACTACACCTACCAAGGACCGAAAAAGTGTTTTTCACGAAATGTCCGTCCGTCTGCTTGTCTGTTATTGGTGGGGCTTTCATAGACATACGGTAGGCCTACTTGTACTGTGGCCAGTTGAGCCTTGCTCTGCCAACGACCCCATCGGTTTTCGAACATTACTAATATTGTTCCCAAATGAACTCCTAGCCATTGGCAAGCATGTTTACTCCTCGATGTCCACCCACACCGACTACAAGCGCCAACGGCCACGCTGAGGCGTGCTTACCACTAACAACAAGATGCTGGTTCGAATTAACCAATTATGGCAACAAGTCACTACTAAGATTACCTAACACAATAATTAATAATTTTTAGATGAGTATCCGTTTACACCTTTCTTCGAGAACGAATTGAAAAATATAACAGCTGCAGCCAACACCGACGTAACGATGGAGTGTATACCCCTAGCTGACTTCTTGCCACGAATGGAGTGGTGTCGCACTGAAAAATACCCAGTTATTGCTGACGGTGATATAGACGAAGTTGGAGAAGATGAGTGTGTGCAGGTACGTTTATACGCCCCCCCCCTCCCCCAACAACAGGGTCGTAGCAATGGGGTGCAATTTAGGGCAAAGGCCCGGGGTCCCAGAAGGAAAAAAAATCGTCTTTATTTTCCATGCGGACGAATTTTAGGCCTTTCGGCCCACTCTTGAGTTTAGTCTTGAAAATTGAATTAAATTAAATTAAATGCCCATAGAGTGATAAAGGGAGAGGGTGGAAGCGAAAATCTGTCAAGACTTCAGAATTGTAGGAGCAACAAAAGCCGAAGCACAGAATCGGAAGGAGTGGAAGAGTACCTGTCGTATTGCTGACCCCACCTAGGGTTAAAAGCGAGGAAAAAGTAAGTAGTGTTAAGGGAAGAGGGTAGAAACGAAAGTCCGCCAAGACTTCAGAATTGTACGAGTAACTGCAGCCCAAGCACAGAATTGCAAGGAGTGGAAGAGAACCTGTCCTTCCGCTGACCCCATCACCTAGGGATAAAAACGAGGAAAAGTAAGTAGTGTTCAGGGGAAAGGGCAGAAGCGAAAGTCCGCCAAGGCTTCAGAATTGTAGGAGCATCTGCAGCCGAAGTACAGAACCGCAAGGAGTGATAGAGAACCTGCCGTATCTCTGACCCCACCTAGGGATAAACGCGAGGAAAAAGTAAGAAGTGTTGAGGGAAGAGGGAAGAAGCGAAAGTACGCCAAGACCAAATTTTATTTGCATCATGTCGAAGGAATCCAAAACTGGGGTCAATTGGTGCTAGTGTCAGTCACATACTGTGCATCAAAATGTAGAGGAACATTTCTTCTGTTTTATGACATTTCATTTCTGGGTCTGTGTTCAATACTTTACAATATGTAATGGTTGTCGTTGTTGTTTCTAACGCCTGCTTTCAGCATTTCTGCGTTAAGCAACCCTCTCAGCCTGGCGGGGGGAGTGAGTCTGTTTGTTAACTTGAGGCACTCTAAAGGCAGACTTTTTCACCTCGGGGAAAGGGGAGTTGACTGACAGGGTGGAGCTCCTTATTATAGTGGATTCCGAACCACTTGGGGAACATAGTAGGCCTATAGTCACACGATTGATTCGGAGGTGACCAGGACTATATACACATGTAGACGCGACGTAGCGAGTTATCATGTCCCACCATGTTCCCCTGCCAACGCTGTGCACACTACCAAGTTTGCCGCAGTTTGAAACATGCTCTTCTCTAATGGGTTCAACATGGTAAGGCCATTGGCATATGAAATGGGATTTTCATCACAGAATGAACTGTGGGGGTTGCACGATTGCCTCTTAACTTGTGCATTTTTTGCAGGTACTGGGCAATAGAGCTAACCCCGAGGTGTTCACAATCCACAATGTTCGCCATGAGCATGAGGGCTGGTACACTTGTTTTGCAAGAAATCGGCTAGGAACCGCATATTCTACCGGATATTTACAAGTCATTGGTGAAGGTAAGTTGAAAATAGTAAGTAAGTAAGTAAGTATATATATAATTGAACAATCAATAAAAATCAAAGCATAAATCCCCAGCACTAAGTACAAGAACCGGTCCGAGTTTACTCGAACATGCTTTCCAATTTATCAAAATTATTATATAGAGAAAATGAGTAATTTCATGGAAAATAATTTTCCAATGGTTAAATTTCCGATGTCTCGGGGGGGGGGGGGGGGGGGGGGTGTCGACCTGACGTCACTGGATGTGAGGTAAATTCTAGATAGGTCAGACCAACTCATTACCCCACAGCAATACTGGCAGGGCACGCAATGCATTTGAGCGTGAATTTTCCATCATTAAAAAAAAAAAAAACATTTTTTTTTTTTACAAAACCAAATACTTGTCTGGGAAAGCAACCTGTCCGGTTTCGTCACTCAATTTAACACCTAAAACATGCCTGAAGGTAGAAATCATCGATAGAAAGGTTTCGGTTATTTTTTAGTCATTTTTCATTAAAATTTAGTCATTTTTATTTTTTTACCCCCAGAAGCAACCTATCAAGGGGCAAGCGACCCCACGCATTTCGTTAATATTAATAACGACTACAATATATGTGAATTTAAAAGAAATCGTTGGAGCCGTTTTTGAGAAATAATTTTTTTAGACTTTTTTTGGAGTTTTTTGAGAATAAGACCCCCCAAATTAAGTAGCCCCAAATAAAAAAAAATTGTTCCGAGGTATGATTTTTGTGAACCTAGTAGTTTGCCCGGAAATCGACGCACAGACAGACAGACAGACTACTGCGTATAAAATGGAAAGCAAAAATGACTTGTCACGCTGGGGTCAAAAGTTAAGTATAATAGGCCTACATTTTTTTAAATATTTAAATACATGCTTAGCTTATGATTCGCTGAGTTAATCTGCACTTGATAACAAACAGTTGTCGTCAGATAATATTGATTATTTATTGATACTAAATTTGTCTCATAAGGGGGGTATTCCATATACGTCAATCGTCAATGAAAAATTGAAAAATGACGTTTTAGCAGACATTAAAGACATACTAAAAATTCTGCTACCACGTCAATTTACGTCATTTTGACGTCATTTTTCAATTTTTCGTTGACGTTGTACGTATGTGGAATGGGCACCTAAGGTAGGTACAATGGGGTCATAAGCCCGTGACTCCCTCTGAGGATCCGGCACTGCATGAAAGCCGTTGCCCTAAGTGGCTTCTTCTTGAGTTGCGATCTATGGATTGGTTTGCAGCGAATATTATAGGTTTCTTCTCCACTTGTCTATTTTGTGCGGTTCTTTTCAGCCCTTTTTATAGATATCGTACCCTAGGTTCTTCACGGCAACCTCTAGGTACTCCTTCCTGAGAGTAGGTGCCTTCAACAATACCCTCAATGATGTTCTTGAGGTGCCCTTCGTGTCTCAGAATATGCCTATGTGGCTAAAGCCTTGGTATACTATTATCATGACTACCTCCAGAAACATCTTCACCGCATAGGTGTGGCAGTGGAGCCTTTCTGTCCTTTATGCGACACCCGGACCCGGGAAGAGATGGACGGATGACATCTTAAGACGTGCCAGGCTCTTGTCAGTAGCAGAGGTTCACCAGATTGTATTGGGCTGCAAGAAAGATGATGGCGGAAGCCTAGTGCTATGGTGTAATTAAAAAAAAAAAACAGTATACTATTTATTAAAATCGTTCATTTCTTCTTTTCAGTTCCTGAGGAGCTTTCAGCAATAACACTGACGGAAGCAGCGATTTACATTATCATCATAGTTCTTTGCAGTTCATTAATAATAGTTCTAGCAACTGTTCTGGGCTATTGTCACTGGCGAAAACGGAAGGAAATCGAAGACAGAAAGCGTAAGCTTGAAAGACTTTCTCCACATGAAATACACGGAAAATTGTCAATATAATAAAAATATATGTTTTTACTTTTTTTTTTATTGTAAAAATATTAATCGCATACGAACAATTTAATGAATGTATCCGATTGACCCCTTCAGTAGCCTCACTTCTTCTGTTGTTGTTTTGTTTTCCAACGCCTGCTTTCAGCATTTCTGCTTTAAGCAACCCTGACAGCCTGGCGGGGGGAGTGAGTCTGTTTGTTAACCTGAGGCACCCTAAGGGCAGACTCTTCCACCTCGGGGGAAAGGGGAGTTGACTTACAGGGTGGACCTCCTGATTATAGTGGATTCCGAACCACTTGGGGAACATGGTAAAGTCACACGATTAATTCGGAGGTCTCGGTGTTGCATTTACGGCACTCCATACTGACACCTTAAAAAAGGCCTAGAATTATAAATTGCTGTAGTTATATCGACTATAATTAGCTTATGCTTACGCATAGTCACAGTAGATAGTGAATACTGTCGACCGCAGATGCTGACTAAACGCTTTCAAATTGACCACTTCCTCTTCCTAATATCATCCCGGATTCTACTGCTACTTCATCTACTATATAAGCTACTAATAAGTGTGTGTCCTGGTCACCTCGGAATTAATCGTGTGACTTTACTATGTTCTCCAAGTGGTTCGGAATCCACTATAATCAGAGGTCCATCTTGTCAGTCAACTCCCCTTCTCCCTGATATGAAGAAGACTGCCCTTAGGGTGCCTCAAGTTATTAAACAGACTCACTCCCCCCACCAAGCTGACAGGGTAGCTTAAAGCAGTTACGCTGGAAGTAGGCGCTGGAAATTGTATACTATACCAGCTTACCTTCGCTCCAGTGCAGAGCTGGGTTGTCGCTGAGTATAGAAGAATGAGTGTAAATATAGAGTACCTATATAAGCTACGAGTTACCTTATTACTCTCTGAAGTTTACATTTACACCATCAATTTTTCCTGAAATATAGGACATATAAAACGCCTCTCGATCGTAAATATGCGGGGTAACTGGAGTCTCTCGCTTAGTACTATTCCAGCCTACGCTCCAGTAAGTACATAGCGATTCCTAACCTTTTTCGTATTTTTTTTTTGTGACCAAAGTTAAAATATTGGTGTGTGCTTTTGCTTGTGTCGACACGATTCTTCTTCTTTCTTTTCCTTGTCCAGTATACCCTGGACAAGGAGTATATATTACAAAAATACAATACATAATAATACCATCCCGCATCCCCTAGCTAGCGCTTATTTGGGACAAAAGACTCATACAGTGCTGCTAAACAAGGCTTATTAAGATTCTTTCTTCTTCTTTCTTTTCCTTGTTCAGTATTCCCTGGGCAAGGAGCATATATTACAAAAATACAATACATAATAATACCATCCCGCATCCCCAAGCTAGCGCTTATTTGGGACAAAAAATAAACAAGGCTTATTAAGATTCTTTCTTTCTTTCTTTTCCTTGTCCAGTATTCCCTGGACAAGGAGCATATATTACAAAAATACAATACATAATAATACCATCCCGCATCCCCAAGCTAGCGCTTATTTGGGACAAAAGACTCATACAGTGCTGCTAAACAAGGCTTATTAAGATTCTTTCTTCTTCTTTCTTTTCCTTGTTCAGTATTCCCTGGACAAGGAGCATATATTACAAAAATACAATACATAATAATACCATCCCGCATCCCCAAGCTAGCGCTTATTTGGGACAAAAGACTCATACAGTGCTGCTAAACAAGGCTTATTAAGATTCTTTCTTCTTCTTTCTTTTCCTTGTTCAGTATTCCCTGGACAAGGAGCATATATTACAAAAATACAATACATAATAATACCATCCCGCATCCCCAAGCTAGCGCTTCTTTTCATAATAATAATAATAACTTATTTTTTTTATTTTTTTATTTTTCTTCGTCCTTTACTCCAAGGACCAAGGGCATATTATCAAAAGAAACAAGGCATACAATTTTTATAGAGTACCAAAAACCCCTTAGGGGTTTGTCTGGGAGAGTTTGGATACAAAATGTCACCTCAGACAGAAAAAGAAAAGATTTTCAAATGCATTTTACAACAAAACATAATTAAATTTATTTTAAATTCTTCTTTCTTTCTTTTACTTGTCCAGTATTCCCTGGACAAGGAGCATACATTACAAAAATACAATAACTTACAGAATAATACATAATCCTAATAATAGAAATAATTATACATAATTTTAAATGGTATGAAACTGATTTGAAATTAAAACTAAGTCACTTGCTAACACAGACGTGAAATAGAAAACATGTTGCATCATTAATAGCGTTTAATGAGCGAGTACTCGACAAGTTTATAAAACTTGGGGGCCCACAGGGTTTTTGTACTACAAGGGTATAATTGATTATTTTTATAAATAAATTCCTTCGACGCAGAGGCATATCGGCCGAATAAGAAGAAGAATATATCTTTCATAGGGATCTCATGACTCGTATCTGTACTTTGTGAAGTCATATATTCGCCTGTTTCATTGTGTCAATGGCAAGCTTGTCTCAGCTTGTCCATTATCGCTTGTAGCCGGTGTAGGTTGACATCGACGTCGTATACCAGTTTCCCAATGGTCAAAAATGCATACGGAAACAATACAAATAATGTCCGAAATCCATGGGGTCGTTGGCATTGGACAAAGGACTTATGGGCCTGGACCCATAAAAAGTCCTTCAAAAAATTACAAAATAGGGAACTCATTCATTTGCCCGGAGGCTAGAGTGGGTACTCTAAAATGGTTTATTATATTTAATTATCAATTAAAATTATATCTTGGAGTGCCACTGCTCTAAGATAGCTCGATAGGCGGGAGTTTGAGCGTGCTAGTTATATTTATTAAATTTTTTTCCATATGTCCGAGGTTACTGGACAAGGAAAAGGTGATTATGGCAGACAGATATACAAGGTGTGAATGTTTAAAGAAATGTTGTGTGTTTGGGAAGAATCAAATTAAACAATAATTATATATAATATAATATATAATTATATAATATAATATATAATTATATAATATAATATATAATTATAAAATATAATATAATATAATACCTAATTAAATAAATAATAAACTAGGTAGTGTGTTGGCAGGGGAACATGGTGGGACATGAGAACGCGATGAGACTATACCAGTCAGTCTACGTGCTTGTCGAGTCCTGGTCACCTCCGATGTAATCGTGTGACTTTACCATGTTCCCCAAGTGGTTCGGAATCCACTATAATCAGGAGGTCCACCCTGTCAGTCAACTCCCCTTTCCTCCGAGGTGAAGGAGTCTGCCCTTAGGGTGCCTCAAGTTAATATACAGGGTCATTCCCCCCGCCAGGCTAACAGGGTTGGTTAAAGCAGAAGTGCTGACAGCAGGCGTTCGAAAACAATAGCAAAGAAAACTTTCCTTATGCTACGCATAAAATAAATTAGGTAGAAAGCAACAAACAACAACATTTCAAGTTCTCTACATCGGTGGTTAACAAGAGGATTCTTACCCATAACGCGAACATTTCTCTTACTTTATTGCATATCATTAATTTTATAGCTCTGTGGTCAACATTTTTACAGAAAATTTAATTTAAGAAGAACCGGTCCGAGTTTACTCGAACATGCTTTCCAATTTATAAATTAGCAGATATAGACATGTGTAATTTCATAGGAAATAATTTCCCTATGGTTAAATTTCAGATCCCTCGAGGGGGGGGGGGAGTCCACCTCAATATATTAAAACTTAATGGCATATTCTGGAACGAACAGACCAATACATTGTAACAGTAGTAACAATGATACATGGCACGTAATGTATTGGAGCGTGAATTTTCCATAATTTCTCAAAAAAAATTTTTGCACAGAAGGAAATATTTTTTTGGGAATGCAACCTGTCCGTTTTTGTTACCCAATTGAACACTTAAAACATACCTGAAGGCAGAAATCATCGATAGAAAGGTTCAGCAGAAAAATTATTTTTTAGTCATTTTTCATTAAAATTTAGTTATTATTACTTTTTTACCCCCAAGCGAAAACTATCAAGGGGCAAGCGACCCCCCGCATTTTGTTAACATTAATAATGACTACAATATATGTGAATTTAAAAGAAATCGTTGCAGTCGTTTTTGAGAAATAATTTTTTAGACGTTTTTTTGGAGTTTTTTGAGAATAAAACCCCTCCAAATTGAGTTAGCCCAAAATAAAAAAAATGAACCCGAGGTATGGTTTTTGTAAACCCACTTGCCGAATTCCATGAAAATCGGCCGAGTACTTTGCCCGGAAATAGATGAACAGACAGACCGATAGACCGACAGACAGACAGACATTTCGTATAAACCACTTTTTTGGTTTCCTGGGACCTCAAAACGTGTAATTCCGTTGAAATCTCGGAATCGGAAATTTCGACCATCACAAAGCTTTCCTTATACTACGTATAAATTGAAAGGCAACAAACAAACAACAACAATATTTCAAGTTCTCTATATAGGCTGCTGACCTATTCTTTTCTTACCCATAACGCGCACATTTCTCCTACTTTATCTCATGTATAGTTCTGCGGTCACCATTTTTACAGGCAATTTAATTAAAAAAAAAAAAAACTGACCGTAAATGTGTCTGTATGTTCCATAAGGAAAACACAAACCTGGAAACCTTTCCTTTCGGCATTGATAACCTACTCTTGCTAAGTAGTAAATACCTAGTCGTGAACATAATAAAGTAGTTAGAAGTTAGCCATAGCCTAATCATATAGTAGGCTGGCTACGCCTTAACAACTCGGCGTAATATGTGCCCTTAGAAGCTGCCTAATTTTCACACATATGATTACAGTTCAATGTGTGAGCACGAATCTCCCATTTATTACCAGAAATATGCGATTTTAGATAGAGGAAACTGTTCAGGAATAGTCCCATTGGCTGAGAACTAGAGTATGACCCGGAATACCCAGGTTCGAGACAACCTAGGAGGAAAAATTCAGAGAAAAAGTGGACTTGGCGGGATTCGAATTCACGATCTACACCTAACCGGGGCATCGTCTTATCAACCCAGACTAGTACAGTATATCACAATATCGAGGAACATTTGTTCTGCCTAATGTAACTACTAAAGCTTCCATGGCCGGAGGCAGATGAAGAAACGGTAGAATCTGGGCAGATGGGCAGAAGTTTATCAGAAAAGAAGATCTAAAAATAAATAGACTCTGGTATCCGGCGCTGAATAAAACAACAACAAAGAGGATGCCATCATGCAAATGGAAATTCCCCAATGGAGGAGGATGTGTTGAGAGCGAGCCAATCAGGTTCGAGTATTCACTCGCTCCCAACACAACGTCTGCCTATAAATCCCTGAAGTCAGTGGCTGAGTGCCCAGCCCCTAACCAGTAACTTGCTACGGAGCCACGGAGGTATGGCCTTCGAAGACGCGGCGCCACTGAAGATGTCGACCGCAGCTGTTAGCGAAACATTTGGAAGTTCACTTTAGGGTCGACCACGGCCCATCAGCCCGGATTCTACTATTTCTTTATTTCTTCTGCCTACTAATGTCTCAGTCTCACAGCTCTACTATTGACATTTCCAATTAAAAGTTGACTTAGCTTAAAAAAAAAAGCAGATACTGCAGCCCGTATGGGGTATGCCATTTGTATCTTAACAATACAATAGTAATTTAGTAAATAACTAATTAGCAAACAGGGGTAGTTTCCTCCCTTACAGTAATAGGGTCCGTTTACTAGGCAATTACAAGAGTGGTCACGAAAGTACAATACTAGGAAAAAATAGTTGTGATGATACTTTCAAAAGCATTGAAATTCTCCTTCTTTTTCTAGGAGTTAGATGTTTGGTACGTTATTATGAACACCTAACCGTATTTGTCATGGCTGGAGGAAGTTATGGGTTTATTATCTTATCTATAATTATTATTGTTAGCTTACACGTAGAAATTACGAACACGGAAGAATACGGTAAGTACTAGGTATTTTATAATTAGCCTATAACGTAAAACTGTACTAAGAATTTCAAATTTTACCATAAAGTAAGTATTTTCTGGCGTTCGGGTATTCAGGTGGAGCATGTATTGAAAAATGTTTTTAACTTAGCTAAGGAAGTTTACCGCTGACCCCCGAGACACCCCAAAATTGGTTGGTTTATATATTTTTATTTAAATTAATACATACAGCATAAGGCGTTTTTAATTTTTATTATTATAATTTTCCATGAATTTGATAATTCGTAACATCTGTCACCTAATCAGTTTCACGGAAAACCCCATGCACCAAAACTAAAAAACAAAAATAGTCGCAGAAGATAGTTTTGTAGCTGTGCTAACCTATCTGGCATTACGAATCTTGTCCAAGCGCACAAGTAGAGGATTTAGCAGACACTGTACTTGTCAGGCTCGTGTTCCAGCGGTTAAGACGATGCCCCGGGTAGGCGTAGATCGTGGGTGCAAATCCCGTCAAGTCCAGTTTTTTCTAAATCCTCTAAATTCTGTTCTAATTTCGGCTGGTTTTGAGTATTCCACCCTACCCGTGTCCACCCACCCATAATGGGTACCTTGCCTTCACGGCAGTCCTCCCCCTTACCGAAATAACACCCAGGTTACAAACCTGCTTCACCATGCTACCTCGTATGAATGTGTCAGAGCTGGCGAATTATTCATTGCAACCTCGAAAACGCTGGAGGGATGAGTTTGAAACTGATCCTTCGCGAGTTGGGAGTCCGTAGATGGTGGACGGTTGTACAAACTGTACAGACTGTAGGATTGTTGTCGAGTAGGCCAAAGCCCATCAAGGGCTGTAGAGCCAGAAGAAGAAGTTATTAGTTAATTTAGTCTCATATCTACCCATTTAGGAGGAGGGCTACTGTCTCTAAAGGTTACACGAGGAGTCCAAGTCCCATCAAGGGCTGTAGAGCCAGAAGAAGAAGATATTAGTTAATTTAGTCTCATATCTTCCCATTTAGGAGGAGCGCTACTATCTCCTAAGGTTGCATTTTGTTCCAGAATCGACCATCAAACCAGACAAATCGGGAAATTTTCTGGAAGGGCACAAGAATGGGCAGAGCAGCCAAACAAGAAACAACAGCCTTCCCAGAAGGCCAAAAATTATTGACTCTCAACAATACGAAAAGCTCTTTGCGATGGCTATCGGCAGTGGGATGAAATTAGGGTGTCAAAACGAAGGCAACCCACCCCCAAACATTACCTGGTTCAAAAATGACGTACCCCTGGATATTACCGATTATGTTCGTGTTCGGGATTACGTTATTTATGCCTCGTTTAAAAGCATTGGAGACAGTGGCAACTACACGTGCAGTGTATGCAACGAAGTGGGCTGTGAGAATCGTACTTATGGTATTATCGTTTACGGTACGTAGACTATCGTACTGTTTATTGCTAACCTCCGGGTGGTCCTGTTCTCGTCCATTCTTTGGACGTGGCCGAATTTATTTATTTATAAAGGATAATTTATATATTTACTTTTAATTTCCATTCATGTCTATTCTACTTTACCGGAGGTAGCCTATGTGAGTACCCCCAGTAAATATCGAATTATTCTGATGTTGCATACTGTTTTCAGAGAAGTATCCATTCACACCGTTCTTTGAGAACGAGTTGACGAACATGACCGTTCCAGTCATGGATAACGTTACTATGAAATGTGTACCTATTGCGCATTTTTTACCGAGAATGGAATGGTGTCACACTAAAACATACCCAGTTAACGGCGCACTGGATGAAACAAGCCACTGTGTTCCGGTAAGAATCAGTGTTTGCAGTCAAATACAAGGTGTGATATAGTAAAATTAAATTAAGAATATACAGGTATTCCTCCAAAAATAACAGTTTACAATATGAATACATTGATGCAAAATTTAAAACAGTACAGTATATGTAATAAGACTGCATGATAGGCCATCCACCCTGTACAATGAGAAACTCGTGTCTACACGGACTGACGTCCAATCAGTGCAATAATTATGTTTATGAACATCCTCAGTTCCTCCAATCTTCCGGCAACTAGAGGCACCTAGCGGCCAGCCGCAACAGAAGCCATCCCCTCTACAACTCTCCCGTCTCCCGACAACAAGAGACACCTAACGGCAAATTGCAACACTAAGCCTTTACCTCCAACACTCTCCCGTCTCCTGACCACAAGAGACACCTAGTAGCCAATCGCAACACTAATTAGCCATCTCCTCTACCCCTCTACTGTCTTCCAACAACTAGGGGCTTCTAGCTTCCAAAAGCAACACTAAGCCATCCCATTTACCTTCTCCCAACAACTAGAGACTCCTAGCGACCAACCGCAACACTAAGCTATCCCCTCTACCATTTTACCGTCTCCCAACAATTAGAGAAACCTAGCGGCCAGGCGCAACACTAAGCCATCCCCTCCACTACTCTCGTGCCTTCCAACTACTAGAGAAACCTAGCGGGCTACCGCAACACTAAGCCATCCCTTCTACCATTTTACCGTCTCCCAACAACTAGAGACACTTAGCGGCCAACGTCAACACTAAGCCATTACCGCTAACACTCCCTTCTCCCGACAACAAGAGACACCTAGCGGTAAGTCGCAACACTAAGCCTTTCCCTCTACCACTCTCTCTAGCACCTATAAGTTCAGGAGCGAGTCCCCGAAATAAGTGACAGTAGAATGTTGGTGATGAAATCCATCTCATAAGGCGCTTATTTCACCAACGTCAATAGTCAATAGTCAATGAGGTATTGACGTGGTAGCAGACATTGAAGACAGTCTGAAAATGTCTGCTCCCACGTCAATACCACATTTACTAATGACTATTGACGTAGGCGGAATATGCGCCTAAAGATCATCTCCATATGTATGCATGAAAATAACCATATCGTTTTCCAGAGTCCCAATGCTAACCCCGAATGGTATACCCTATACAACGTGGAGCCCGAAAAGGAAGGCTGGTACACATGTATTGCAAAAAACCGTCTAGGAACTGCCAATTCCAGTGCTTACCTCCGTATCATCGCTGACGGTAGGTGACATTAGAGCTTATATCCGGTTATTCTTTAAACTTCATGGTAAGCCTTCCTGACCACGTAACGAAGACATTCGTTAGGCGTATTTCTAGTAGTATATAAAAGACAATATATTCCTCATATTCAGGATAAAAATCATTAAATCAGTTATTATAATTCCGTTATGACATTAAATGCAATAATTCATTTTAAAATGAGAGAGACATAAAACAACAAACTAGACGTACTAAATGTATTCTTAAAGTGTTTGGGTAGCATATGCTGTAGGTATATTTAAAAAAAATAGTTAAGGGTAACGCCCATGTATATTTTCTTTAATACCAAATCGGAATTTTTCATTTCAGAGAAATATAGGAAAAAAACACCTAAACAGATTGAACCCAGCGTGCCACAATCAAAAGCCAAGTTGTACCTCATCGTAATCATCGGCGTGTGTTGCGCGTTAATCATTGGTATAAGCGCTGTTTTTGGATATTGCCTCCTCCGTAACAACCGTAGGAACAAGCAACGAATTGCAAATGAAAAACTTATGATGGAAAAGAAGATGATTGTGGTGGTAAAACAGCTAGTTCTGGGTGATGACAGTAACGAGTCGTTCCTAATGCCGCTTGTCAAGATTGAAAGAACAATGGGCAAGAGACCGGAGAGTCTGACGAATGTGCCAGAGTACGAATTGCCGTTGGATGCCCAATGGGAGATTTCTAGGGATAGTCTCAAACTCGGAAAAATTCTCGGGGAGGGAGCATTTGGACGTGTGATGAAGGCGGAGGTTAATGGCGTATTGCAAGGTATTAGCGATATTGTGGCTGTGAAAATGTTAAAAGGTGGGTTGAACCAATGGTAATAAATTTTGAGATGAGTTCGCTTGAGCGTAGAACCGTCTCTGATTGTGTTTTTATTTACAAGCTGTGTAACTGTCTCATAGATTGCCCTTCTATTCTTAAGAGGGTTCATTATAGGATTAATAAAGATCACACGAGATCAAAAGTGGCATTTAAATCCATAGTGGCCTTTCGAAAGCACCGTTTGAAAGGATCTTGAAACGTATTGAAATGTCAAAACTGGATCCATTTGCGTTAAGCCTAAGTGAATTTAATCGAACGACGATGCTGTGACAGTCATATTGAGCTATGGCTACTCGTACACACCACTTGTGTTGGATTGTATGTTAGGTATTTATTTTACGTACATAGGTGCTATGCATTTGACAAATCGATAAGATGCAATTTTTTTTCTCCTACTTTTCAATTTGACTGCTTGTTTCTCTGGTATTGTTGTACGTTTTTATTGTAAGTGATGTCTTTTTTTGACTTTGTCTGTTGGCAACACAATATAGCCTAAGCATATTTGATTCATTATTATTAATAAAGTTGAATAGATGGAGCCTAACCATGAGTGTTACCGATAATGGGCAAACGGAGGGGGAAATGGCAAAGGAAATGTTTCCAGATTTTAGTGTTGCAAAATAAAAAATAAAATAGCGCAAATGAAAAACAAATGAACAATTCAGTGGGCAGGGTGACAGAAGAATACAGGCGCAGTAAATTTCGCGCACTTGAACATGAGTCTTAATAGCTTAATTTCGCCTTTATTGCGCTTATGGCGTGATCCACCCGTTTAAACTGGGGAAACAATGTTTTCCTGCTTAATTGCATTCGCTGTAGTTGGCCATCCAGCTAGCTTGGGTAGAACATACCGTTTAACTTTGAATTTATCCCAATAATTTAGCTCATTTTCACACATATTAAACGGGGAAAAATACTGAAATCATAATGTGTATCTTTACGAAAATCAACTGCAGATTAAATGGCACAATAGCTGCCTCAATAACGTATTTTCAGTAAGCCAGCTGACAAGTTTGCCGATACTGTATCTAAAGTGAGAGACGATTTAGTTGAAGGCGAACATATAACAACTATCAACAATACTATAGCTTTATTAGACGTTGGTCATCTTGCTGATTAATTGTAGTATATAACCTATATTATAAAATTAACTTTAAAAGACAGCCTGCATTACAAAAATGATTTCTTCTCAACTGAGTGGTTAAAAAGGGATCATAGTCAATAGAAAATCCTGATGCCGATCTTCGAATGTAAGATATAGGCCTATGTATAAATTTGTAATCAGATCGAGCTAATTTTTTAATAATTTATTTACAGATGGGCACGCAGATGCTGAAATTATAGACTTCGTAAGTGAACTAGAAATAATGAAAATGATTGGGAAGCATATCAATATAATCAATTTGGTTGGCTGTTGCACGCAAGGAGGACCCCTCTTCGTCGTGGTCGAGTATGCCGCTCATGGAAATTTGAGAGATTTCTTAAAAGAACATCGCCCAGGGCAAGATAACTGCAGTACTCTTTCTTATAAAGAAATATTGTCTTTTGCGTACCAAGTTGCGAGAGGTATGGAGTACCTTGCGTCAAAAAAGGTAAATAAGCCGAAGTATAAGGTATACAAAGTATTTTTCAGCATGTTCATTGTCATTATAATAGAGATTTATGAAGGATCTTTCTGTCGTCAAATCTATTGTGACAGTAATATCCCCAAAACAATAGACAATGAGACCATCTTTACAATGACTGCAAGGCCGTAGTCAGGATTTTTTTTTGGGGGGGGGGGGGTTCAGAAATTTCATTGGATATTACATAGTGGTTTTTATTTTTCCTATCAAAATCTGATTCTATCTAGTATCAAGCCATTTCAGGGAATAAGACGTAATAGACTATCCAAAATTCATTCAGACGAATATAAATTTTTTAGTGATAAGTGACAAAGTGCAAGAATGTTAGTCAACCAGGATTAAATCCTGATTGCTAAACATAAACGGGAAATTGAAAACACGAGGAAAGCAATAAAGAAGTGGTTTTGTTTACAAGTACGCTAAATCCCAGGAATTACTTATGTGTTGATGGTACGCCTATTAGCTGGGGTTATTGCCATAATATCTTAGGCATTTTCCTCTGTAAACGTAGAAGTAAACACTTCATGGACAAAGCAAAGGACATGAGTCACAGCATCGGAAACAATACTTATGTAATTCTTTAAGTAGATATGATAGATCACCAAATGATCACCTCCAACTGTCCCGACCGGATCTATTTCCACGGATGCCCTGTTGCTAACATAGGCCTAACCACACTGAAGTGCCTGTTTTTCAAATTCCCTACCCATTGTGAGCATACAGAAATCACACCTCACCAGAAATTCAATATTGATAAAATATAAAATTATTAAAAAGAAATTAAAATTAAAATAATTAGGGATTATAACATATTACATAGGAAAATATATTCTAATGTTTATTTTCCCTGTAAATTTTACAGTGCGTACATCGTGATCTCGCAGCAAGAAACGTTCTCGTCAGTGACAATCACATTCTTAAAATTGCTGACTTTGGCCTGGCACGAGACGTTCACAGTCAATACTACTATCGGAAAACCACTGATGGAAGGCTTCCAATAAAGTGGATGGCACCAGAGGCTTTGTTTGACCGCGTCTGCACGTCTCAATCAGACGTTTGGTCATACGGAATACTTCTTTGGGAGCTGACAACGCTAGGAGGGACGCCATACCCTTCAGTGCTCAACCATGAGCTGTACAAAATGCTTCTGGGCGGGCATCGTATGGAGAAGCCACCTTATTGCTCTAAAGAGATTTATCAAGTAATGCAGGACTGTTGGAAGTATTTGCCTGAGGAGAGACCAGTTTTCAGCGATTTGGTGCACGCCTTTGACAGAATGTTAACTTCAGCAACGAATAATGTAAGCATGATTGTCTTCTATACCTTATTAATTTAAATAAAGCAAGAACTAAACAAAATTTACCTTCATTACACTTATTTAACGGGTAGTGCTTCAACGTTTTCATTTACTCTTTTCATATATTATTAGTGTTCATTCTGAGGTTTAGCTAAGATGCCAACGCCCTTATCATGTTGAATCCGTGAGAGCAGATGATGTTTCGAATTGCGGCAACATGGTAGTGTGCACAGCGTTGGCAGGGGAACCTGGTGGGACATGATAACGCGCTTAGGCAGTATAAGTCGAGTCCTGGTCACCTACGAATTAATCGTGTGACTTTACCATGTTCCCCAAGTGGTTCGGAATCCACTGCTGTAATCAGGAGGTCCACACTGTCAGACAACTCCCCTTTCCCCCAGGCGAAAGAGTCTGCCCTTAGGGTGCCTCATGGTAACAAACAGACTCGCTCCCCCACCAGGCTCACAGGGTCACTTAAAATATAAATTCTGAAAGCAGGCGTTGGAAAGAAACAAACAAAGTTTAGCTAAGCTATATCTTTGGATTTGATTTCAGGAATACATTGACCTTAACGGTTCTCCACCGAACACTCCATCAGAAGAGACAGGCACCGCTTCTCAGAAATTGCCAACCTAAAGTAATTTGTGACAATGGGAAAAATTATAATAAATAATAAAACTTTATTATGCTTATAAATTACCAATAATTTCTGATCGTAGATGGTTTCGGTTTTCTGACTTAATTGCAAAGCATTGAGAAATTTCTGGGGTAAATATAGTAGATACCTACCTACTCGATCAATGTGAACTAAGACACACTAGCACAGATAGTGCCACCTTATTAAAAAATGGCGGTTTTGATTCTTATTGTTTCACAATTTTTAGACATTAGACAATAGACAGTATTTAATAATTCATTTTTAACCGTGCAGTAGGTACATATACGGTTTTCGGCGTCGTCATAAACAAATAACAAGAGTACACTTAGAAACAGAACTAATATAAAATCTTACATCTAATAATATATTATAATTTACTAAATAGATGCTAACATAAGACATTTGTAAAGATTGTCAGCAGGGAGGGAGGTTTGTCGCTAGGAATTCGTTCGTGGAGCAAGGGCAACAACTCTAACGGAACCAGGTCTCCTGGATGAAAGGGTTCCTTGTTTTCAGCTAGACAATTGTTGGTATAAAGCAGTATCGGCATACTTAAAAAATCAGTGTTAGTGTAGGTGTAAGTTGTCGGGAAGAAACATGCAAAAAAACACCGACATGGTTTCCGGCATTAAATGATACCGGTGGAAATGCCTATCAGCAATACGAGTTATGCGCAGTGATTTTATTGTACATCGAGGTAAGCCTGATTTGAAAGTCAGTATACAGTTAACATTGAATATTGTAATCAAAATTATTGTATTTATTACTATTATTGTTGTTACTAATATTGTTATTACTATTACAATACATCTCGAATTTTTATTGCATGTCTTTGGACGCATAGGACTTACGTATTCCTCTCCCAGCGTAGCAAGATACACTATATAATTGGATGTGAATCTTCAACATTTTGCTAAATTCAAGATAAGAAAGAATAAGAATCATGACTGGAGAACTTATAAATGTCTTTGTTTTTCTTATAATATTGACAATGTCGAGTGAAGACTTCAGGAATTCATCATATTATCCAAGTAAGTTTTAGGCGGCTATTCCACCGACCTCGTGTTGCATAATGAAAGTGAATAGTGCAGACATCATTAATAAGTCTCTGCCATATTATAACTTAATTTATAATCGATAAGTTAAGTATCTACATTATAGTCTCCTTAAAATATGGCAGAGACTTATTAATGATGTCTGCAACCACGTCATGCACTTGCATTATGCAAAACTAGGTCGGTGGAATAGCCGCCTTAAGGAATCATATATACTGCTTTACTGTACTGCCCTGAAACTTTCTGTAGTAAAAAAAGGATAGAAATAGATGTTGTACATCCACGCTTCATGACATGACTATTTGTTATGGACTACCCGTACACCCCTTTCATTTCTGTTCTTGTGAAGAATTAAAAAATCCAGTAAAAAATTCCTTAACAAAGTTGGGGGTCAAAGTATACCTTTTGGTTAGAGTAGAATTTGTTTTGGGTCATATTAGGTATCTTGGAATTTGCAAATGTAAACTTATGTTGCATATCGAATGCAGGCGATCTCTTCTTAATACCTAGTTCATTTGCCATTTTGAACCAGAACCATAAGGTATACGTTGAATTAAATAATGACCTAAACATTGAAGCAGAGACTTTTTTTTTCAGCCGATATAAAAGAGGAATTGCTTTCTGTAATAGCCTACTTTAAATGATACCACTGTTTTTTCAATAAAAAAAACTACGGGCCTGAACTTAAGATGCCAATAATTGACATATCATGACGCTACATAGAAATATGGTAATTTGTGACGTCCACTATCACATAGCATTAAAATCCAGGCTCATGGTATTACGTATGCAAAAAATTAAAATCACTGCTTCCATGGTCGAGGCACTTATTTAATGCAATGTCTAGGCTCAAAATTATTATGGCAAACGGACTGGCTTAAAATGATATTTTAACATTTGATATGCAATATGAAATTTTTTTTAATAGATTAATCGCATACAAACAATTTAATGAATGTATCCGATTCACCTCTTCAGACGCCTCTGTAGGTACTTACTTTACTTTCCGTGTCCGGACCGTCAGATCATTTTCCAAAACTTTGCGGCCTTGATGGCGTTGTCGTTGCATACAAAAAGGTCAGCTACACTGCAAACAGTGCCCATGTCTCTGCATACGAGAAGTTGATCAGCAGTTTGGACCTCCCCGCAGTCACATAATTCGTCCTCAATATAACCCCATTTCTTCTGCGTGTATCTGCATCTCGAGACTCCAGTTCTAAGCCTATTTAGTGTTCTCCACTCTCCGTAGGGCAGGTGGCTTCCCTTTGCTATTTCTTCATTGGCTTTGAAATTGGAGATAATCGGGAGTTCCTCCTCCCATAGACTAGTTCTCCGTATTTCGGCATTAGTTTCTAGTGGTTTTCGCCTTTTGAGGAAGCTGTTACGGGAGCGGGGGCGGTCTTTCCTGCTGATACATTGGGTGCCTGGAGTCGTTTTCCTGTTTGGTCTTCTCCTTTTCTGCGGCTACTGTCCGTCTGATGTGAGGGGGCGCTATACCTACTATAGGGTAAACTTTGTAGGTTGGCGTTGGTTTCAAACAGCCAGAGATAATCCTTACTGTCTCATTCAGGGCAACGTCCTCTGTAGGTTAGTACCCTTGTTGAGTTATGACACGTCTCCGATCGCATGGCGTGTAAAGACTCGCACAAGTGCAAGCACGTTGCCACCTGGCCATCGAAGTCGACGACTTGTACATGTGACTCACTCCCATACTTGGGTAAAAAAGTCAGGGATGGATCCGCAGCTCAATCAATCAATGATTTCTGAATTGATTAACTACTAGTAACCAATAATTATTTACCTACTAGATACTGTATGGTAATATTTGAAAATTCCGAGATACCACCTAAGACCCCCCATAAAACCCTATTTTCGGGGAGCCAATACAATTTCTATGGCAACAAAAAGAAGGTTTGACCCCAGCTTTGTCACATTTTTCACATTTCAAAATTCCTCAAAATAACCGAAATAAAAGGGGTGCCTGGGTGATCTGGAACACCCTGTATAGTAGTAAACAATGGATGTACTACTTTACTAGACAACGTCCAATCGTGGTTGTTGTTGGCCGTTGAGGTGCTCTTGGCTATTGAGGTATTACTAGCGGTTGAGTCATTGCTCGTTGTTGAGCCGATTAAATGTATTTCAATGTACCCATATTATATATAACGCATTAGAATATTTCCAAACGTTCGCTACGGGAGTACCATCATCGATAAGATATACGGTACTCCACCAGGTTGGCTTAGCAATACATATAGTAAGAACCGGTCCGAGTTTACAATTTATCAAAATTAGTAGATAGAGAAAATGAGTAATTTCATGGTAAATAATTTTCCTACGGTTAAATTTGCGATATCTCGGGGGGTGTCCACCTGACGTCACTGGAGGTGAGGTAAATTCAAGATAGGTCAGACCAACACATTACCACACAGCAATACTGGCAGTGCACGCAATGCGTTTGAGTGTGAATTTTCTATCATTTTTTCAAAAAAACATTTTTTTTTTTACAAAACCAAATACTTTTCAGGGAAAGCAACCTGTCCGGTTTCGTTACTCAATTTAACACCTAAAACATACCTGAAGGTAGAAATCATCGATAGAAAGGTTTCACTGAAAAATTATTTTTTAGTCATTTTTCATTAAAAATTTAGTTATATTTATTTTTTTTCCCCAGAAGCAACCTATCAAGGAGCAAGCGACCCCCCGCATTTCGATAACATTAATAACGACTGCAATATATGTGAATTTAAAAGAAATCCTTAGAGCCGTTTTTGAGAAATAATTTTTTTAGACATTTTTTTGGAGTTTTTTTGAGAATAAAACCCCCCCCCCCAAATTAAGTTAGCCCCAAATAAAAAAAACTATTCCGAGGTATGATTTTTGTGAACCTACATGCTGAATTTCATCAAAATCGACCGAGTAGTTTGCCCGGAAATCGACGCACAGACAGACAGAACGACAGACAGACATTTCGTAAAAACCACTCTTTTGGGTTCCTGGGACCTTAAAACGTGTAAATCCGTTGAAATCTTGGAATCGAAAATTTCGACCGTCACAAAGCTTTCCTTATACTACGTATAAATGGGAAAGCAAAAAGTAATTATTTATTTATTTTTAAAGTGGTCATTTCTACGCTGAGTTGAGTTGAACCACACGTCACAGTAGAAAAATCCGGATGCAAGAGTTACGTGAACAACAGTCATCTTACAAAATGATATATGCGAGGATATGTTAGAAGACGGTTGTTTTACTTCTTCTTTAGTTTCAATCTAACGATTGGTTTGCAGCAAATCTTTCCTCCTCCTACTCCACTCCTCCCTGTCTTGGGCCATTCCCTTTAGTTCCAAGCAGGTTCCACATCTCATATAGTTCTTGAGGTCTTCTGCGTACGCATTCCTTGGTCGCCCTCTTGCATTGGTGCCTTTGATTGTGCCTTCTGTTATGGTGCTTAGAAGTTTTGCGCTTCTCACCGAAATGGAGGTAATTAGGGATACCTACCATAGTTGAATATTAAGCGTACACTAATAGCAAACTCTTCCCAATGCTAAGCACAAAATCGGGAAAATCCTCCTCATTATAATATGAATAAAGCGTGAATTTTATTTTTAAAATTACAGATGATTACATAACTCATAATGATGATGCTGACATATCTTCGGATTCATCCATTAGCGTAACAGTACAATCGAAAATTAACCCCGTGCAAGGAAATGATAGTTCCAGTGTTCTAAAAGATAAGCGATACGCAGTAAAGGTGGGTCAAACTAAGGAATTGTCGTGTTGTTCGGAAGGAAATAAGCCAACTCTAAATATTACGTGGACCAGAAATGGCAACCAACTGAAATACTTCGAGCGGAATTTTGAACGCGGATGTTCTACAACATTACTGGCCCCCCAGTCTTCGGATGACAAAGGTGATGTGAATTGTCAAATATGCTCTGAAGAAAAAGAAGAGTGTGATAGAAAGGAATTTGGAGTTATCACATACGGTAAGTGCATTGCTAGTATAAGTACAGTTGCCATAAACCCCCAGACAACTTCCCTTGCTGTAAATGTGGCCCCAGAGGCAGCTTGGTCTAACTTTGCTTGCAGTAAAAGGCCCCAGAGGCAGCATGGTCTATCTTTCCCGATCGCATGGCGTGTAAAGACTCGCACGTTACCACCTGGCCATCGAAGTCGACGACTTATGCGAAATGTACGTGTACATGTGACTCGCTCCCATACTTGGGGAAAAAAGTCAGGGATGGGTATCCGCAGCTCAATCAATCAATGATTCCTACGGTTTGACCCCCAGATTTGTCACATTTTTCACATTTCAAAATTCCTCAAAATAGCCGAAATAAAAGGGGTGTCCGGGTGGTCTCGAACACCCTGTATAGTAGTAAACAATGGATGTACTACTTTACTTGACAACGTCCAATCGTGGCTGTTGTTGGCTGTTGAGGTATTACTGGCTGTTGAGTTATTGCTCGTTGTTGAGGCGATTAAATGTATTTTAATGTAAATGTCCGGAAAGTAATGCCAGTGAATTTTTTTACGGAGACTGTACCCAAGAGGCAGCTTGGTCTAACTTTCCTTTGTTATGGTCTTATTTTACCATGTAGGAGGCTGTACGCATAATAGAACTTAATGATTATATACAATATATTAGAATACAGCTTACTCTTAGGTGCCCATTCCATTGACCGGCTAGGGCTATTTCCAATAACGGTGACGTGGTAGCAGACATTCAAGACTTAGGTGGCGTTTCCACCGACCTCGCATTGCAGCTTTGACGGAAATGTTTATTTTCCTCTTTGCCATAGTTAAAATTGATCAATGATCATACAGTAAAATGACAAACAAACAAACTAAAATTAAAAAATGGCGTCATGGTATATGTTAAGTACAAACATTTTAATAGATTTCTATAAAAAGAAAAATTCTAATTTCCGTCAATGTCATTTGCATTCTGCAATGCGAGATCGATGGAAACGCAATCTAAGTCTTGAATGTCTGCTACCACGTCACTGTTTTTGGAAATAGCCCTAGCCGGTCAATGGAATGGGCGCCTAATCGCATTCTTGAAGCTGCTTGAAACTGCGAATTGCCCTCTAAGTAACCGTTACAAGTCTTTTATCACTTCAGGGAGCCTACCCATTAGTAGTCTAAAAGACTTCTAACTAGCGCTCTGCTCGGCTAATAATGACGCACAATTGATGACAGTAGGCAATACGTACAAATGGTACACACGTGTATTACCTCTAGACCTAGCTGCCCAGAGTGAATCATTATTATGCCATTTAGGACAATTGTCAGCACAACCGGAGGCGTAAAGTTTTAGAATGATGGCGGGGGCAAAACTAAGTAGACCTTATGACGTCATCAGGCAGGATAAGGAAAAATTGAAAATATAAGAGTAATAAATAGTAGGGTTTTACGCATTTTAATAGTTGTAAAGTATAGCTGTAGATTTTACAAACC
Source organism: Psococerastis gibbosa (assembly GCA_963971405.1). Lineage (NCBI taxonomy): Eukaryota > Metazoa > Arthropoda > Insecta > Psocodea > Psocidae > Psococerastis > Psococerastis gibbosa. Next base: position 4,185,777 of record OZ020490.1, on the reverse strand, counting down.
TAAAAAAAAGGAATGCTTATATTCATATTGCTGCAAAGGGGACCATGAAGTATGAACCACGTCTTACAATGCTCGAGGCTAGGGGGAGGACAAAGCCCCCCAAAAGGAGTTGAGGGGGCAAGTCGGACAGTGCCCCCCCCCCCAACTTTACGCCCCTGAGCCCAACGCCTTGCTGTAAATGTGACCCCAGAGGCAGCTTGGTCTTATCAACAATAAACACAATAATTCTACCTTCTTGAAAGTTTTTTTCTGATTTCATTTCAATCCAACCAATCATCTTCTATGGTCACAATCTATCGATTGGTTTGCAAGAAATCTTCCCATTTTGTACTTTTGCTTATTGAAGGTTTGCAGGCAGAGCATTTTCTGGAAGTTGATGGGAACAGCTGTTTATATTTAAGAACATTCTGAATAGCATTCGTGTATTTTAAACCGAGACCTTGATGGAAATGACATAAATAATTAGATTGATTTCAAACTTCAACTATTTTTATTTTACTTTCAGATAAATTTCCATATGCTAATTTCTTTGATAAAATGTTACAAAACAAGATCGCCGAAGTTAATGATAACATAACATTTGAATGCATTACTACTGCGTACATGGATGAGGGGAAAGCGATTAAATGGTGTTACAGTAAAGACCATCCAGGGACAGAAAACTTCGCCTGCAATGAGGTAAATCTTGGTATAACAGAATAATCCTTAATATCAAAAATATAATTATAAGGCCTGCGTAAGTTTCCTAATTAATTTTCCCAGTTGCTAAAGGCATTAATTAATACCGATGACATAAACAAGACTCAAAGAGCTACGAGAAGGCGATTTAATCAGGTTTTGTAAATTCCAATGGTATTAAATAGTGTGAATTAAGTAAATTCAGGGATGGAAGGAGGGATTCAAACTTGTTTATAATTGATAACTACTCTTTAGTTTTACTATTAATGTTCTAGAAAGAATCAGAGGGAACTGGTGAGGTCCTGAACGTTATCAATGCTATGCGCATCGACGAAGGCTGGTATACATGCATCGCTGAGACTGAAAATGGAATTACCAATTCAACAGCCTATCTAAAAGTTAATGATACGGCACAGGGTACGTTCTAAGGAAAATAAATAAGGAAATAATTATTGGAATGAATAAAGTGTTTCGTTTGCTTTAATTGGTTGTCCAGCAGTAACAAACGTAATAGTACGGTCATTAATCGACAAAATATGGCACAATCTTGCATTTTTATTGCAGTCAAAATTTTTATTCTGTAAAAGTGCACGGGTTTCCCCTAGACACTTCATATCATAGAAATCTTCCGAATTAGACTCTTGTTTGCACTGATAGTCATTCACCAAGCCCTATCCCTACAAGGGAAAAGACTTCGGCAAAAACGTGGGAGAATCGTTTATGTCTTAGTGCTAAGCGGTGAACGGCTGAGGAAAATATCATGCCAATCTAATTAACTAATTAAATTAATTATCTTGACCATTTTTTAATAATTAATTTATCATTTCAGAACAAGCCAAATTGAGAGTGATCATTATTTCCATCTCCCTCGTTCTAGTCTTTTTGCTATTATCTTTTTTTTACTGCCTGCGGCGCATTAATAAGCGTATTCGGCAGAAGATGGACGAAGAAAAGCTCATGATGGAGAAGAAAATTATTGTCGTAATGAAACATATTGCGGCGGGTGGGGAAGACATTCCAGATGATTTTCCACTTGTCAAATTGGAGAAACGGAGAGTCAAAGTATGCAACGATAGCGAGGATGCTGACGAACCGGAGGTTGAGATTCCCCTTGATCCTGATTGGGAAATTCCTCGGGAGAACCTGTCTGTGGGCAATTTGATTGGAGAAGGGGAATTCGGGCGAGTGTTTGATGGGAAGTTGACTGATGCCTTACAGGGAGTCAAAGAAATTGTGGCAGTAAAAATGTTAAAAGGTGAGGCAAGAAGCTTGCGAGCAAGGCCGTGCCCAGGTTTTGATTTCGGGGGGGGGGGGGGGGTTCAAATTTTTTTTAACGTAATTTATTAGTGAATTAATGGATAAATTCTTAAAACCATACAAGTTTACATGTTAAAAATTATTTCAGGGGGGGTCCGGACCCCATGGACCACCCCCTGGGCACGGTCATGCTTGCGAGTATAGTATTGTAATAGAAAAAAAATAGTAAGTAAAAATAGAAGACACCTCTAATGGTCTTTCACTTCTATTCGTACGTACTGCTGTTGTAGAAAGGGGAAGTAGGAGTGTGCAAGTTTAGAATCTGGAATATGTACTTGGAAAAGTAAAGTTAAGACTGTGTAAATAAGTTTGAAGCAGAAACGCTGCAGGAAAACATATGAAAACTATTCTATTAAATTTACACTTATATCATAAGTTCTGAAATTGCTTAGATAATGAATCAGTAAAGTAAGTAAAGGATATTGTCAATATCACAATGCAATTGCATATAATTACAGTAAATTCGAAATTTCTTCCTACCCTTTCCAGACGATTATACAGACGAAGACTTAACGGACTTGGTGAGCGAACTGGAAATAATGAAGATAATCGGAAAGCATATCAACATTATAAATTTGGTTGGCTGTTGCACGCAGGCCAGCCCCCTTTGCGTGGTCGTCGAGTTTGCACCTCATGGAAATTTAAGGGATTTCTTAAGAGAGCAACGACTGGAAAAGGAATGCCAGAGAGTCCTCACTCATAAAGATCTAGTATCTTTCGCGTACCAAATTGCAAGAGGAATGGAGTATCTTTCCTCAAAAAAGGCAAGTTTGCACTACATTAATGATGGAAATTGAGGAGTTCGGCCAGCATAATGTTATGCTTGAGTAAAGAGTATTGACAATGTCGTGGAATTAAGCAATAATGGAAACGAAAATGACAAATTTAATTAAGTGGACATTCAACAAGTTAATAATTATTATAACATGACCACAATTAAATGGCAAACATAATGACTCTGAGGTCGTTGTTTACATCAGTGTCTAATTCCACGACATCGCCAAAACAGAGATAAAACATACCTGCGACATCACCATTGATCTAGATTCTACATAGAGTATTTTTATGGTAAAAACAATAACCCACCGAATAGATTAGATTTAGGCTAACAACTTTGTTTACCTCTATTTTCCAGCGGCTACTGCTTTGTAACCTTCTTCTAGAACGAATATCTAGAATGCCGTGTTTAGATGAGTATTAAATGGTCTAAGTGCCCAACCTTGACTCTTTTTCAATCATCGCGTCTCTATCGAAGCCTGTTATCCTTTTCCCGACATCAGCATGTTCAATAACCCCTCCCTACCCAATTATATTCAACAGCAATGTTATTTCCAGTGCGTTCACCGCGATCTCGCAGCCAGAAACATCCTCGTGAGCGACAACAACATACTAAAGATCGCAGACTTTGGCTTATCCCGGAATGTCCACAGTACATATTACTACAGGAAAGTTACCCACGGGAGATTGCCAATCAAATGGATGGCGCCAGAGTCGTTGGTCGACCAGGTGTTCACAACTAGGTCAGACGTCTGGTCCTACGGAGTCCTAATCTGGGAGATTATGACCATGGGCGCGACGCCGTACCCTCTGATCCATAACCAGGAGCTATGCCAGAAACTCCTCGATGGCCATCGCATGGAGAAGCCTGCTTCTTGTACGACGGAGATTTACCAAATAATGGAAGACTGCTGGGAGATTAAGCCAGAGAAGAGACCAACGTTCAGTGAATTGGTGGAGAGTTTCGATAAGTTATTGGGACTCTTAGCAAATATGGTAAGCTTAAGAGACAATCGTAGGGGGAGAATCCTTATAAGCGTAAACATCAAATATCTCATTAAATATCAATTGTAGAGCTGTCCAAAAATATCAAGACAGACAGAAGACATGTTTCTGAGTGTTTTGACACATAATGTGTACCTCTTTTCTACACAGATTAGCCACACTTCCTGTATCTGATTTTTGCAAATAACAAATGGTGTGGAATCCCGAGGAAGGCGTTCCAGAATTGTGGCAAATTATTTGTGTTAGTGAAGGCCACATGCGATATATCGAGATGTAGACGAACATGTCTGCTAGCTTCTCGGAACTTTTTGACGGCTCTACGAATGATACTTCACGCGAAAATCGACTATGTACCAAACACGCTAAAAGGGCGGGGGGCACTCTGATTTCCTCATAAAGGGCGAAAGCGTCAAGGGTGATTGATGATGCACTGTCTGCATGTAAAAAAATCATGAATGTACCTAAGTCCTTGACGCTTGATTTCTCGGAGAAGTTTCATGTAATGCTACTTTTGCTCTAGCATAGGAGTTTGAGTTACCTACATTTCAACCAGCAATATTGGTGAAAACGAAACAATGTTTTTTCATGTCATATATTATTATTAAAGGGCCTTTTAGGAACGAAGGTGTACTTGTAGTGTGGCTCATTGAACCCTTCCCTGTTGTTAAACCACAGAGGATTTTACTGGTATTGTTTACTGAATGAATTTCTAGCCGTTGGCAAACTAGTTCACTCCTTGATGTAAACCCACACCGACTACAAGTATACCAATGGGCAAGATCAGACATGCTTACCATTGACATTGTACGAGGCGTTTGCTCGACTTTTCCCATAGATAATAAAATGAAATAGATGGTGTCAAACAATAACCGTAGTAGGCCTATTGCCGATAGATGTGAAACGCAGGGGGGGGGGGAGGGAATGGTATTGGAAGGGTTTCTAACATAACAAAAGACAATAGAGACAAATGCGAACCAAAAGAGAAATTGAACAGGCAGGGTGCCGACGCAGTAAGTTCTGCGCACTTGACCCATAATTAAATAGCTTTATTTTGACTGTGTTCGGCTTATGGCGAGAACCACCCGTTTACACAAGGATATCACCGCGGAATTATTATTGGATGTACACGTAATTCAACCACAATACAAATACAGTAGCAAAATAATAATTATTGGTTAGTAGTAGCTAATCAATTCAGGAAATCATTGATTGATTGACTGAGCTGCGGATGCCCATCTCTGACACTTAACCAAGTATGGGAACGAGTCACATGTAAACGTACATTTCGCTCAAGACCGTAGCCAAGGGGAGGGGGGGTTCATGGGGGTTCAGACCCCCCCCCCGAAATGAAATGGCTTGATACTAGTTACTCCAATGAAATTTCTGAACCCCCCCCCCCAGAAAAAAATCCTGGCTACGGCCTTGATTTCGCTTATGTATGTTTTTTAGTTAACAAAGTGTTTCAGTGTCTTCATTGGCTGATATATTTTAATTGTATAGTAGTGCATGTAATTTTTCAAATTTCAGGAATATCTCGACGTTTGCCTTCCACTGGTGCCCATTTCGTCAGATTCGAGTGAAGATGAGACGAGCTTGTAAGCAATAATCATGGCCATTCCAACCCGCCAGTAGACTACAGACCAAAAACGTAAAGGCATGAAACTGTTCTGCTGCCACCGAAGAGCGTTCAACATTTTAATTTCACCTGTTTCGAGGCTGAAGAAGAGCCTATTGTTCCATGCAATGAAAGGCTGCTATATTATATCCCCATTTACAGGCTAAAGATACTAAAGTTAAGCCTTGAGCCGAACTTGAATGGTACCCGCGCAATAGACTTAGGCGTCCATTCCATTGACCGGCTAGGGCTATTTCCAAAACGGTGACGTGGTAGCAGACACTCAAGACTTAGGTAGCGTCTCCACCGACCTCGCATTGTAGATTGCAAGTGACATTGACGGAAATGTTTTTTTTTTTCTTTTTATAGAAATCTATTAAAATGTTTGTAATTAACATATCCCATGAAGCCATTTTTTAATTTTAGTTTGTTTGTGATTTTATTGTATGATCATTGATCAATTTTAACTATGGCATAGAGGAAAATAAACATTTCCGTCAATTCTGCAATGCGAGGTCGGTGGAAACTCTACCTAAGTCTTGAATGTCTGCTACCACATCACCGTTTTTGGAAATAGCCCTAGCCGGTCAATGGAATAATGGGCGCCTAAGACAAACGACTTACCTCTTCGGCTTTGACTAGACCTGTCCTGTCACCTGTTGCTCCCAAGCTCTTGTTTGCAAGCTATTTTCATCGATTACTGCAACTACTGATAATTATAATATACTAAATTATACTATGTATTGAGTACCGCACTATGTGCACTTTCACGCAGACTATCAAAAATACTTTGAAATATCTCGCTTAATCAAAAAATAGAAGCTAATTTTTAAATATCAAATAAAAGATAAAACTCCATTTGTTTACTTTTCAACAATATTGAATATAAACACAACTGTTGCTGTGCCTCATCCCGTGGTTGGAGACCGTTATCAATATGGCTGCTAGTATAGCCTGCATTAGATAAGTACGCAATTCGGCGGGGAAACCAGTGATAAGTGTAACCTGCACAAGCTAAGTACAGAATTTTTGACCGGGTCCAGGTATCCGTTCTGCTATGCTGCAATGTGTATGACTTCGATATTTTTTGCGTTGGTACTTATCTCTGATAGTTGGCTTATGGTTAACGGGTGCCTCGTAAGGCATATTATGGCTCCCGCCAGTTAATGTATCTTTATGCTGTGCCTGTGTCGCATAGTTTAACGTAGAATTTCAAGATGGCGTCTTTTTTTAAAGCGGGAAGCCGGAAGCCCGCAGAGTTTTTGAATTTGTGCAGTTGAGCTTCGTACTTACTACTTTACTTTATCTAACACCCATTCTTGGCGTTAGACCGAGGTTCACATTTTGAGGACCGCGAAGACAAAAAAAGGGGGTTGCGGCAGTGGCGTAAATAACTTCTGCTGCTCCCCCCCCCCCCCGCAAGACCTTTTGTGCGCCATACCCTGTCTCATTATTCCATCTTTTTTTATGAGTGATAGTCAATATTGGCAATGTATTCAACAAGGATAACAAATTGAAATGGAATGTGTTTATTTCTACATTTTTTTTGGGAGTCAAAAAGCGCCCCCAACATTGGTCCCTCCCCCCGCCCCGCACCACGGGGGTGTTATTTACGCCACTGTTTGCGGTACGGTACTTATAAGTATAATTATAATTAAGCTATTATATTAAATAAATAAATCCGACAAACAACCAAAAAGCGCCCCCCAGCAATGCTGCCACCCCCCCCCCCCCCCCGCACCGCACCGCCGCGGTTGTTATTTACGCCACTCTTTTGCGGCACGGTAGTATATTTACAAGATAAGGTTTATTAAAAAAATAAATCCGACAAACAGTGTGAGGACGTATTAACTTATAATGGGCAACTATATCATACAATACAAATATGTCCATTACATTGTGTCTATGTTATAAGGTGCCCATTCCATTGACCGGCTAGGGCTATTTCCAACAACGGTGACGTGGAAGCAGACATTCAAGACTTAGGTGGCGTCTCCACTGACCTCGCAATGCAGAATTGACGGAAATGTTTATTTTCCTCTATGCCATAGTTAAAATTGATCAATGATCATACAGTAAAATTACAAACAAACAAACTAAAATTAAAAAATGGCTTCATGGGATATGTTAATTACAAACATTTTAATAGATTTCTATTTAAAAAAAAAACAAACATTTCCGTCAATGTCATTTGCAATCTGCAATGCGAGGTCGGTGGAAACGCTACCTAAGTCTTGAATGTCTGCTACCACGTCATCGTTGTTGGAAATAGCCCTAGCCGGTCAATGGAATGGGCGCCTTACCAAAACCAGGGCTCGCGCCCGAATTTAGCTCTAGACATTGCGTCAATGGTCAGCTTGTCTCAGCTTGTCCATTATCGCTTGTACCTGGTGTGGGTTGACATAGAGGACGTGTAACATGTCCAATGGCCAAAAATTCATGCGGGAACAATACCAAGTCCAATGCTCCAAAGTACTATAAGACTTAAGCATAGGTCCCTTAAACAGCCTTTAAAGGCATTTTTATAGAACCAAAAATCAGAGTAAACAAGCTAGCACATTGGCTGCCAGTTAGATTTTTGGGAACTTGTCACAACGTCCCCGTGCTGATACACACCTGTGTTTTTTGGGGAGCCGTGTCGCCCATACATGATGTACAAGCAGACCTTCCTTAAAATGCCCTGTGGATCAATATAGAACAACATTGTAATGTTTATCTTATGATAGAATTATAGAACGGACGAAAATTTCGTTGTTTTTGGATAGCGATGGACTCAAAAATTAGCCAAGTTAAAAAAAAGTTTAAAAAAAACCACTATCGTTCATATATGATACCCAAGGCAGCCAATGTGCTAGACAGCATATCTTCTGGGGCACTGGCCGTTTTTTTTTACGGTTACAACAAAATTCTGATACATTTGCCTAATCTTAAAATTGCAGGGTTTCAGCTAAGATACAGTCGGAGAGGGAAAACCTGTACAAATGTAAAGAATTAAATTTCATAGGAAATATCCATCTTTTGCCAATATTTGATAAGAAAACGTGTAATATATACACTTGCCAGCAGAGAGCACAAACACCTTCCCATCAGTATTTGTAAAAACCTCGACCCAAGCGCTGTACAAGTAGGCCTACAGGTATACTCTTTCTATTGTGTAAAAGCTGCTAAATTTAGTTCGAACCTCAAATTGTGTCAAAATAGGCAATATAGGCTAGGTGAAGATCAGTCGAACACAAATAATTTAAAACTAGTTCTTAAGCCTCCGCTAAGACATGTAAGGTAGACATGTTGTAATAAGCCAGAGAAACTATAGATAGGCCTAGATTTATCAAATTCCGATTTTTTTACCCTATCCTTGATATTCTGCTATTTTATAGATAGGCAATAACGCTTCATTTTACGATTGATATTTCCTGGGAAAACATACTTTACGTAGGTACATAAAATGCGTGTAGGGTGCACTCCTATTTGCTCTTTATTCTGGCTGAATAACTTTCATAGCCTTAGGCTAAGTGAGGATCAGTCGAACACAAAACACTTAAAAACTAGTTCATAAACCTCAGTTAACACATGTTGTAATAAGCCAGAGAAACTATAGATAGATTTATCAAATTCCGATTTTTTACTTCATCCTTGATATTCTGCTATTTTATAGATAGGCAATAACGCTTCATATTACGATCGATTTTTCATGGGAAAACATTCTTTACGTACATAAAATGCGTGTAGGGTGCACTTTTATTTGCTCTTTATTCTGGCTGAATGACTTTGCTCACAGCCTTAGGCTAGGTGAAGATCAGTCGAACACAAAACACTTAAAAATTAGTTCATAAACCTCCGCTAATAAGACATGTTGTAATCAGCCAGAGAAACTATAGATAGATTTATCAAATTCCGATTTTTTACTCCATCCATGATATTCTGATATTTTATAGATAGGCAATAACGCTTCATATTACGATCGATATTTCCTGGGAAAATAGACTCGGCACAAAAAATGCGCATTGAGGGCACTACTATTTGCTCTTAATCCTGACTGAATAAGTTCCGCTAATACATGTTGTAATCAGTCAGAAAAACAATAGATAGATTCATCAAATTCCGATGTTTTACTCCATCCTTGATATTCTGATATTTTATAGATAGGCAATAACGCTTCATATTACGATCGATATTTCCTGGGAAAATAGACTCGGCACAAAAAATGCGCATTGAGGGCACTACTATTTGCTCTTAATCCTGACTGAATAAGTTCGCAAATACATGTTGTAATCAGTCAGAAAAACAATAGATAGATTCATCAAATTCCGATGTTTTACTCCATCCTTGATATTCTGATATTTTATAGATAGGCAATAACGCTTCATATTACGATCGATATTTCCTGGGAAAATAGACTCGGCACAAAAAATGCGCATTGAGGGCACTCCTATTTGCTCTTAATCCTGACTGAATAAGTTCGCAAATACATGTTGTAATCAGTCAGAAAAACAATAGCCTAGATAGATTCATCAAATTCCGATTTTTTACTTCATCCTTGATATTCTGTTATTTTATAGCCTAGATTGGAAATAACGCTTCATCAAGAACATCCTGGTTGAAGAACCTAGTGTGCAAGAGCACGATTTCCCTTTTAAGAGCAGCAATCGCCAAGGTCCAAATTGCCACGATGATCACCAATCTTCCATAGAAGACGCACAAAGATTCGCTTCCCGCCTAATGATTCTGTGAATTCCTGGAGCCAGTGGTCACCAGCCATTGTGAAACCGCAACAGGAGGGCAGAGGATTCAAAAACTATTTTTGGCGTGCTGGAATGTCTCATCTCTCTTATATCGAACTCCAATTTCATCGTACAGCCTATTAGGACACGTCTTTTCCACAGATGTTCATAAACTACCTTTAAAGTCTGGTTTCCCCTTCGGCGAGCTGTTAATCCGTCCCCTTGCCCCGTCATACGGCACTGGCGCCTCCAAACAAGTCATCGTCAACCTTGGAGCCCTCAAACGTGTCCATCGTACAAAAAACACTACCAATCGTCACCGTCTTCTTCTTCCCAGCCGGTTGAAACGTCTTACTCGACGAGACACTCGAATGACAACTTCCGGTCGTCGTCCCCGTGTGACTTCCGGTGCCATCCGAGCTCGAAGACGTCGTGGAAGCAGGATGATCTGATGACACGCCTAAAACACCCGTATGAATTAAACTACCATCGTGTTGGAACGTCCCCACTAGCGTCCCCGTACCAGAGTCCAACCCCGAACTAAGCTGGCTTAACGCCGAGCCGAACCTCTGGTTCAACGTCATGTGTCCCTCGAACTCGTGTAGATCGTTGAACTTTTTGTGAAGCTGTTCCTTGAACAAATTGTTGTCTAGCGTTGCTACACCACTATGTGAAACCCCTCGGTAGTGCTTCGAAGGTAGCGTCCCGCTGTTGAACTTTTGATGTAGTCGCTCCTTCTGTGGAAGCGTCGCCGTGCAGTACGGCCGTTTCTCCAGTGTCTTCTCTGGAAGCAATATCACAGGAGGAGGTACCGGGTGACCTGGTCGATGGTGCATTAGGACAATAGGTACAGTTTGCCCGGCGAGGTTGGCTGACTTTGTTTTGAGGCCTTCGGGAGGTTCGTCGAGGATGAAGGAGGGTTCTGCCGTTTTGAAGGCAGTTGCGATGGCTGCGGATGCGCTCCCAGAAGAGGTGGGACATGTGAAGTCGATGGCGTCGTCGTTGACCATGGCGGGGTTGGAGGTGCAAATGTCGGGGGCGGTTTTTGAGAGGAGGAGAGGACCTTCGACGCTTTCGAGGTCGCTGGCGATGAGGACGTCGCTTTTACTATAGCATCTGGTGTTGAGGCCTGAAATAAGGAAAGGTGATGAAAATATTAAACTGATGATTGACTTCAAGGAGACTTCAAGTTCTACTCAAGCACAGAGAATAAAAAAAATAAAAAACTGCACTCTGGAGAACTCGCAACAAGAGTTCTTTATACGGGAGATGGTCAGATGGTACATTTTAGCGCTCCAAAAATATTTCTTTGAATCCGGTGGCCAGTGGGTGCTACGCACTCCCATCATAAGGCTTAGTCTTGAGAAACTGATGGCTTAATCCTGAGATGAACTGATGGTTTCTGGACAATTGACTCATTGCTCTTGTATTCTACTCTGACATATTCATCATCATCAAACCATCAGTCCTTCTCAGGACTAAGCCTGATAATGGGAGTAGCACCCACTCCCGAAACGTCGCCCCCTCGCCGGAGTTCGATGACTCCGAGGCCCCTGCTTCTATTGACTATAAACTGAGTGATTAACCCTTTGTAAATACTCCAATGTTGATAAACAGGAAAGTATATTTTAAGGTTTCCCCCATAGAATAAATATTTACTATAGAATGCTAGTCGGTATAGGGCCGTCTGTGATTCCAACTAGGAAAATCACATGAGCCGAGTCACAAAATATTTGCGTCCCAGTTTTAACCAATCAAATTAATTTATTAAGAAACAATTGTGAGTGTATTCGAACATTCTATAAAACTTGGCCTACTATTGGCTGCCTGTTTTGAAGTCAATCAATCAATCAATCAGTCTTTGTCCATGACCCACCAAGGTGGGATAGACGGCGTCCAAAACAAAAGAAATCTAGAACAGAAACAAAAACGAACAAAAAATTTCATGCGGAAGCATACGTTAGATGGAGGGAGGGGGGGGTTATGTTTGAGCATCCCAGCTTATTTCCCTGAACTCGTCCAAGCTGTACAGTGGACATTCTTTAATTTTCCTTGTCACCACGGCCTTGTATCCTGAAAAATCCTTATTAGTAAGGCTGATGGGTAGGGCGTTGTAGTATCTCATTGCCGAGTTTGGGAATGATGCGATGGACCTACTCAGCCTGCATCCGGGCAGATCCAAACGGTGAGCATTTCTTGTGTTATGCAGATGGACAGTATTTCTTTCAGGGAACAGTTCTATGTTGGCTTTAATGTGCAGTAAGCATGAAAGAATATACTGGCTGTAAACCGTTGGAATGCCCATAGATGCAAACAGAGGTCGGCAGTGGTCTCTCCACCCGCTGGAAGCCACAATCCTGACAGCCTTTTTCTGTAACAAAAGAACATCGGCCACACCTGCAGAGTGACCCCATAAGAGTATGCCGTAGTTGATGTGGCTGTGGAAAAGAGCATAGTATGTCATTAGCAAATATTGTTTGGTGACCAAGTTCTTTAGTTTTCTTAACAGGAATATTACTTTAGAGAGTTTTTTACAAAGCTGCTCAGAGTGGGCAGTCCAATTCAACTTAGGGTCCACAGTGAAGCCCAACAGCTTAACACAATCCCTCTCCGTATTCGGGGTTCCAGTCTGGAGGGAACAGGTCATCTTTTGTGTCTTTCCTTCGTTAAGTATAAGCTTGTTGTCCTCGAACCACTGGGCTGCCGCCGCTAGCAAGGCATCTGCCATCATTCGAGCCTCGGTGAGTGAGTAGCCCCTACAGTATATAGTTGCATCGTCAGCAAATAGCAAGGTCTGCAAGCCTAAATCATTCACCATTATGAGGAACAGTAAGGGACCTAAGACAGATCCCTGAGGGACTCCGTACCTGACAGTCAGCCATTTAGAAATTGCTCCCTGAATGGACACACACTGCCGCCTGTTTGTGAGGTAGGAGATGAAGGTCTGAAGAACCACCCCATCTATTCCATATTTCTTTCGTTTCTCAAGCAACACTCATTTTCAACATTCATTTTCAAAACAAAAACAACGCAGCAGAAATGAGTGGGTTTTTGACAAACAAAAATGATAAAAATTATTTATTGATTCAATCTCTACAGCAATACCTACTTTACTAATAAAATAAGTTCGGTTGTTGGATTGAAAACTTCACACTATGCTACACATTATGTAAAGTACAGTAGGCCTACTATAATACTTCTAAAAGGTAAGTGAGTAATTTATAATAAACCCCCAATAGCTTTAATTATTCTTAAAGTGTTGCATGTGTTGCCGTCTTGTAGCCAAACTAAGTCACTTAGCACACTCCCCAAACACACCGAGTGCAACAAGTTACTGTACAACCTAAGAGAAGCATTTTCATGCCTTTGTCTGCATGGGGCTTGCGAAGTAATAATTTGTGACAGTGGGTCCACTGCATAGCATACATTAACTAAAACAAAATATGTTGTCTTATTTTAATTGGTATGTATCGGTAGGTTAATATTATTGACATTTTTAGGGCAACAGGAGCAGAGGAGGCATCTCGTCCCGCCAGAGAAAATGTTGAAGCTAGGAAATTCGAGTGGAAACATTAAGTCAAAGCAAGACAACCTACCAGAAGGAAAAAGTCAAAAACAATAGTTGTGTTCCTTCCTCTTCAATGTAAATTACTGTATATTTGTTATTACATTTATGTTATTGCATTATGCTGTATTTTAGAAGCCTTTTCCATGGAACTCACCTTGAGTTTTCACTTGTCACCCATGGCTTACGAAGTCAATAGTAAGGGAACATGGTAGGTGTCGCCGTATTGCGTTAGTGAGGAACTACCCGTCAGAATACATAGGGGTAAAGGCTGAGGTTGTGAAAATGTCCGATACATGGTCTACTGTGTGGTGTGGTATGCTTAATGAACACGACGCAAAGACGTTTTTTGCCACTTTCCTCATACAGGGGTTTGGTTTAAAATGATAAACCCCCAGTGACCCGTACGAAAAAGCCCTAATGAATGCTAGCCGTAACGTAAAGTACAGTACTCTTTCTAAACTCTTGTTGGAACATAATTTGAAGTATTGTATGTGATACTTCCATACATTAATACATACTGCGTAGGATACGTAGGATACCACGAGCATTTTTTTTAAATATTCATTGACCATTGTACTGTAGATAGGCCTAGGTGTGCGAATGATACGAATAACTAGTTTGTTTCATTAAATTTGGGTCATTATGGATTTATTAATATGAAACGACACATTAAATTGATATTGACTACTACATTTCAATTTTTAAATTTGTGCGGGAAACACCCAAGCGCTACCAAGTGGCCAAAATCCGAAAGTGGGACGCAAATATTTTGTAACTTCGATCCTGTGATTTCATGAAAAAAATCACAAAGCCCTGAAATACTGCATCCTATGTATAAGCATAGGGATGCCAGTCAGCTTATTTCGATTGGCAGGCTATGGTTTCCCCATAGATTTTAATTATAATACTAGATAACGAACTCCCCTGCATATTTTGAAGCCAGCCGCCATTGCTATAAGTGGATAGAAAACGTTGTTTACATTCATTAACACCTTGCGTTCTTTACGTTCAATACGTTCAAAAGTTCAATCTTTCTGTTTATTTTCAGTGGATTTTCATCAATAGTTACATAAAAGACAATATTAACTGAAATTAAATCAAGATACAATTAATTTCTTCGAGAAGTACTCATTTAATAACAGGTACTTTGCGTTCTTTCCGTTCTTTCTATCCACTTATAGCAATGGCGGATGGCTTCACAACACTCCATACAGAGACCTTGGGAGTTCGATATCTAGTATTATTATTAAAATCTATGGGTTTCCCTTAGGTGCCCATTCCACATACGTACAACGTCAATGAAAATTATGAAATTGAAGGGCATTTCAATTTTACTCTATGTCATTGTTAAAATTGATCAATGATCAATTGATAATAGAATAAAATCACAAACAATGAAACAAACAATCTAAAATTAAAAAATGGCGTCATGTGATATGACAAGTACAACTATTTTAATTGATTTCTCTAAAAAGAAAGCATTTCTGTATAAAAATTATAATAAGGATTAAATAATAAGGCGACGAAGAAAACAAATACAATTTCAAGAAACAAATTTCAAAAATTTGGCGCATACGCTTCAATTGAAAATTGTCAATTTTTGAAAAACATATGGAATGGCCCCCATCAATGAGAAATTGAAATGTCCTTCAATTTCACGATTTTCATTGAGTTGTACGTATGTGGAATGGGCGCCTTACTACTAGCTGTTCTACCTTTTCAATCGACTTCAAACTAAATTATACTAGAGACATGTTTGCCCCCAAAATGTCAAATTCCGATAATCAACTTCATGGAAGTGGTTTAGCTGCAGGTAGTCCCCTGTTTCCTTAACTGAAGTTTAAAGTTTCTCCCTATACCATATTCCTCTTCTCTACTGTATACTCGATTCTCTTTCTCCACAACAATGGCTATTTATGTCATTTAAAATTATTGATTTCTAATTTATACGTAGTAGCCTATAAGGAAAGCTTTGTGACGGCCGAAATTTTCGATTCCGAGATTTCAATGGATTTACACGTTTTAAGGTCCCAGGAACCCAAAAATGTGGTTTTTACGAAATGTCTGTCTGTCTGTATGTCTGTCTGTTCATCGATTTCCGGGCAAACTACTCGGCATATTTTGATGAAATTTTACATATAGGTTCACAAAAATCATACCTCGGAACCATCATATTTTTATTTTTGGCTAGCTCAATTTGGGGGGGTTTTATTCTCAAAAAAATCCAAAAAAACGTCTAAAAAAATTATTTCTCAAAAACGGCTCTAACGATTTCTTTTAAATTCACATATATTATAGTCGTTATTAATGTTTAAAAAAAAATGCGGGGGAGCGCTTACCCCTTGATAGTTTGCTTCTAGGGAAAAAAATAAAAATAACTCAATTTTCATGAAAAATGACTAAAGAATAATTTTTCTGTGGAACCTTTCTATCGATGATTTCTACCTTCAGGTATGTTTTAAGTGTTAAAAAGAGCAACGAAACCGGACAGGTTGCTTTCCCAAAAAAGTATTGATTTTGGGCAAAAAAATGTTTTTTGAAAAAATGATAGAAAACGCACGCTTAAATGCATTGCGTGCCCAGCCATTATTACTGTGTGGTAATGTGTTGGTCTGGCCGGTCTAGAATATGCAATGCCATCGATTAATTCAATGCTTTGGGATAGGTGATATCCTAGAGAGGGGGTCCTTGGGTTCCGGACCCCCCCCCCTCCCCAAATGGTTACACTTATAGATAGAATGGATTAAAGATTTTAAGCGAACACTAGATAAAAATAGTTTTAAAGATTTTAAAGATTTATTGAGGTTGCCTCACCTCCAGCAGTGACGTCAGGTGGACACCCCCCCCCCTCCCCGAGATATCCGAAATTAAACCATAGGAAAATTATTTACCATGAAATTACTTATTTTCTCTACCTACTAATTGATAAATTGGAAAGCATGTTCGACTAAACTCGGACCGGTTCTTTTATTTGTATGTTACGACCTAAGTGACCGTAACAGTACCTACCGTATATATAGTAATTGATAAATAGGAAAGAATGAACGGGTTCACTGTCATATTGAATAGTCATTACACATATACATCAAAAAAAGAATGTGTGGGCAACATGGCTCGATACACACGATTACCAACTTGACATAACTTTAAAAAAAAAAAACCCACTTGGCACTTAAAATTAAATTATTCAAATTCTGGAGTTCAACATTTACGGTTCTTTTCTAGGTGGTGGTGAAACCAAGTACCTTGACCCCTAGACCATATAAGAGGATTTATCAATCCGACAAATGGGATCCAGCTTTGGAAATTAATTTGATGTTTAATTTCATTGCAAATCCGCGTGACGAGTGGAAATGGAAAATCAGTATGAAATAACATTTCATAATCCGGATTAAATCCCCCATAATTCGGATTAAGGATGTTACATCATGGATTTTTAATCTTAATTCCCGCCAATTATGTATGTGCCCACTAACGCTTTATCTCATAACCAGTGATGAAAGCCACATATTATACAGTAGTGGTAAATCCTCCGAATATCACATATATTATTATCAGCAAGTTTGGATACTAGTCAAGAGTTTGTTGAGATGTTGGACAAGCTGTTACAGACGGTCCCTGGGCAACCTCGTTGTCCAGTGCGCTCCCGATACCAGTTTTGCACTAGTCTTTTCCCAAATGGAAATGAAAATGGCTGTATACTTTTAAGCCAAAAAAGTCAAGATATAAATTAAGCAGTAGCTATATAATTTTTAAGCGTTATCTAACTAACGTATATAAATAGATCCACGGGGGGGGGGGGGGGTCATGACCCCACTAAATGAGTGAATTTATATTAAAGTAAATTTTGTTATTGAATAAAACCCAAATTTTCATCAAAAAATTTGACTTTTAAACATACATGCAACTTGTGACCCCCCACCCTAGTTTTTCCCCTGGATCCGATTATGATAAATTGTCTTTAATTCTGGAACTAGCAGAATGAAAATGACAGAACTACCTACCTGATTTTGATGATATTTTGACGATCTAAGTTATACTTTCTTGTTGATTACATGTACTTGACTACTTGTTGATACTTGGTACTTGATTGTATAATTTAACAGAAATACATTTTTATTTGTTTATTTATAAAAAAAATAAAAATAATAATGTACTGTGCCCTGTGCATAGATTTTAATAATAATAACCTACTAGATATCGAACTCCCATGGTCTCTGTATGGAGTGTTGTGAAGCCATCAGCCATTGCTATAAGTGGATAGAAAGAACGCAAAGTACCTGTTATTAAATGAGTACTTCTCGACAAAATAAACTTTATCTTGATTTAATCTCAGTTAATATTGTCTTTTATGTAACTATTGATTAAAATCCACTGAATATAAACTGAAAGATTGAACTTTTGAACGTAATTTTCACAGAAAATGTTAGGAAATCTCATAAGAACGCAAGGTGTTAATGAATGTAAACAACGTTTTCTATCCACTTATAGCAATGGCGGCTGGCTTCAAAATATCCAGGGGAGTTCGTTCTCTAGTATTATTATAAAAATCTATGGCCCTGTGCCAGAGTGCCACTTATGCAATGTTTTTAAGAAACGAAACCCCTAATATCACATCCAAATCAGCCGCAGGCATATTTCAAGGAATAAATCTACTTCACCCCAATTTCAACAACCGCCCCCCCCCCCCATCTCGACTCCTCAGGCATACTAGTCTATGCATACACAGCCCGCCTGCATTACTCATCTTGGGCAAAGGCATTGTTTTCCCCCGGCTGTGATTTACACCCCACAAACTCATCTCCCTATTCTGACTTTCAAAATCCCTCCCCCGCCCGCCCCCCCTCCCTTCAACTTCCTCCTACCTCCATCTCGGTCGCCATTTTTCACCGAGCGGATCACTGTATACTACATAAACGACTCTGCAAAATTTCGCTACATTTTTTATTCAGACAGTCAGTTCTGTCGGTGGTTTACTTACTTTTTTGAAGGTTCTTTTTCATTTTGTTCGTACAGGCAGGGACGGTTTCAGAAAAAGTTTTCGGGGGGGGGGGGGGCGGTGACCTGAAAAATATTGCGTTTCCCTTACTTGAGTAACAATTTCTCTTCATTTCCTTCAAAAGTCCATTCTATCTAGTATAAAGCTATTTTTCTCGGGGGGGGGGGGGCCCAAGGATCCGTCCCTGCGTACAGGGCACTTGGATGGGTGAGTGATTGGTAAAACGTATAATGCAAGCTTTCGCAATAAATTTGCAGTTTCTCATTAGAAACAAAGCTCGAAGGAAAGTAGACTAATAAAAGACACAGAAAATCTTGTATCCACTTAAATTGACAATTTCCTATGAATTTCCCTATGGTAACCGTTCATGAACGCAATTTGCTTCAATTTTTTCCATGGGGTTTTCTGTTTTATTTTAGTGGCAAGATTTTTGCTTGGAAATGGGTTCAACTTTGGAAGTCGCATAGTGCCAAGCCTTCGTGTTTGAACTCGCTTCAGCGTAGAATACAAGAGCAACAAGTCAATCGTCCAGAAGCCATCAGTCCTTATCGAGACTAAGCCATAAGTCCTTCTCAGGACTTAGCCTGATGATGGGAGCAGCACCCACTCTCGAAACGTCGCCCTATTCCCCTAACAATGGGCTCCACCTTAATTGTCGATTACTATGAGGCCCATGCCTTTAATGACTATTAACACAGCAGGCAATGTAGGTCCAACCAACCCTTTGGCAAAAGTGACTTCCTTCAAGAAAGTCCACTGCACTACGGCTTTCACCAGCAACTCGATAACCACCTTACACAATTACCAAATCTCATCACACCAGCGAGTGTGGATGATAAGGATTGTGTTGTGTATGAATTTATCCAGAGTTCCTTTGGTAACCTGAAGGATGAACTTAGAAGGTTGATAAAGAAGAAGAATCTTTATTTCTTCTATTCTTCCCCAGAACGATAATATTAGAATTCTTACAGTGTTAACAAAGAGTTAGTTGGACTTACATTGCCTGTTGTGTTAATAGCCATTACAGGTATGGGCCTCATGGCCATCGAACAATCAGCCATATACCCAGGGACGGTTTCAGAAAAAGTTTTCGGGGGGGGGGGGGCGGTGACCTGAAAAATATCGCGTTTCCCTTACTTGAGTAACAATTTCTCTTCATTTCCTTCAAAAGTCCATTCTATATAGTATAAAGCTATCCCTGCTTATACCATTACCACTCACCTTTACTAATAGAAGTATTTTAACTCGACTTCGACTTCGATGGCCAGGTGGTAACGTGCTTGCACTTGTGCGAGTCTTTACACGTCATGCGATCGGAGACGTGTCGTAACTCAACACGGGTACTAACCTACAGAGGCGACTGAAGAGGTCAATCGGATACATTCATTAAATTGTTTGCATGCAATTAATCTTTCTCTTAACAACAAACTATTGTTGTACCTGAAGACAGTGAAGCCGAGCCGTCATTTTTATGGCGCTGGTACTTGTGTTGATGTTGTACCAAGTACTCCCCAGACAGACCCTGGTGCTCCCGAAGACGTCTTTCAGCTCCTGGCACCATTGCGCGAACCTGAAAAAGAATATATATATGTGAAAGGATGCTGGTCATATTATAAAGACCGGAGTATCTGTATATGTTGTACGGTCTGTTGGTCTGTCAAGTGCTCAAGGATGTTGACGCCACCGGCACTCGGGACTGGAAGCTATGCGGTGGAAGATCGTCCGAGTTGGCGTGGTGTAGTGGCAGCGGCCAAAAGTCCCCCCGGGCTAGACGCGCCTACCTAAGGTGGGGTTTCCACCGGCCTCTCTTTGCAGAATGCAAAGACATTGACGTGGTAGCAGACATTCAAGACTTAGGCGGGTATTCCACCGACCTCTCATTGCAGAATGCAAATGACATTGACGGAAATTTTTGTTTTACTCTATGCCATAGTTAAAATAGATCAATGATCATAGAGTAAAATCACAAACAAACAAACTAAAATTAAAAAATGGCGTCATGGGATATGTTAAGTACAAACATTTTAATAGATTTCTATAAAAAGAAAAATTCTAATTTCCGTCAATGTCATTTGCATTCTGCAATGAGAGGTCGGTGGAAAACCCACCTTAGTCAAGTCTTTCGGTTCTTCGAGGAAGCAAGACTAAAACTGTGATATGGAGGGGGGGGGGGGTAAAATCCCCCAAAATATATTTAGCACAAACAAGGAAAACTTGTCTCTATGTATGATTTTTGTGAACCTACGTGCCGCATTACTTCAAAATCGATCGAGTAGTTCGCCCAGAAATCGACCGACAATTGGGCCCATACGTCCCCCAAAGAAACCGAGAAATAGGTGGAATTGGTGAAGAAATCTAGGCCTATGATGTATGTATGATCTTAAGTCGGGACCCAGGCCACAATTAGGGCCCGTAGGTCCCCAAAAGAAGCCGAGAAATAGGTAGGATTTGTGAAGAAATCTAGACCCTTGATGTATATCAATGATCTTGAGTCGGCACCCAGGCCCCAATTAGGGCCCGTAGG
Organism: Psococerastis gibbosa; assembly: GCA_963971405.1. Taxonomy (NCBI): domain Eukaryota; kingdom Metazoa; phylum Arthropoda; class Insecta; order Psocodea; family Psocidae; genus Psococerastis; species Psococerastis gibbosa. The sequence goes on along the minus strand of OZ020490.1, from coordinate 4,164,573 downwards.
TCCCCAAAAGAAGCCGAGAAATAGGTAGGATTTGTAATGAAATTTAGACCTAACTAAAATAAAAAACTGTCACTTTTCCCAGTGCGGAATGCTGATAAGACTTTCCACACGTCTGCTGAGCTCATATGCCAACAGAGAAAGCTGACGGAAATAATAATAATAAACATGAGTAAAGGGAAAATCTGTATTGGAAAGTTGCTTGCTGCCAAAGAAAACAAAACTTCAATTTAAACACCCCCCGCCCCCGCCTGGCCCCCAAGGGTATTTCTACCCCAAAATCTGACCTGCAAGACGCCTCCCAGCAAATAGGAACAAAGAAAAACAATAAATAACGGAAGCCAACATAAATAGGCTCTGACTATTCTCCTCTGAAGGAAAATTTACTCGAAGGATTCAATACAAGGTTGATGGAAGGGTTCCCCCCCCCCTCCCAACCCTCCCCCCGGCCATTCCCTACACAACCTTTTCAACCTTTTGCCTCTATGTCAAAATGTACTGCTATGGTACTATCTTCAGAACGAATTGAAGTATCCCTACTACGGGGTGTTTTTTTTTGCATAGGTACCTGTATAGTGGTGTAGTGGCAGCGTAAGTAAGTAAGTAAGTAAGTAAGTATACCTGTATAGTAGGTTTTCACGGAAAATATCTATGTTAGAGCCGTCAAAAATATCCAGTAAATTAGCGTACATGCCTGTCGCGGAGCGTTGGATAATTAATAATGCTAATGCTTGCAAATATTTATTTAAGTTTAAAAAAGAAAACGCGCATCATTTTATAAAGCATGTTCTATCTTCTTAAAAAGTAAAAATTTGAAGGAAAAAAGCATTTGAATTCTAACGTGACGAGATTCTTACCTTTCTTAGACTGCGTTGATGCTTTTACAATCTTATTTGCTCGCGGCTTCCTATAGATTTCAATGAAGCTCTAAATATATTCTAAGGATTTGATGAGTGTAATGCGGCATTGCACGCCTTACATGCACGCTCCGCCACTGGTACATGCTTATCTCTACATTTTTATCTGTGACATGTGGCCTTCAGTAACACCTAGACTATTGGCCACAGTTCTTCAACTCCTTTCTCAGGACAAATTTCCCTTAAAAAGTTAACAATTAACTTTTGATCCATCAAAGAGATATAAAAAAATAGAGGAAATGTTCTTCTACATTAATATTAGATGTTCTGCATCACATTATATGTTTGTCACCGTAGACAATTTACTGTATTTTTCGGTGTTGTTCATCTACAGAGGTCACAATCTCAAAGATTGGTTGGCAGCAACTCTCTACATATCATGTTCCAGCTCTTTCGGTCCTGCGCCTTCCTCATCTTGGTGTACGTTCGAGCTCCATCGACTTCCATCGCGAAGTACGCCTACCCCGAATTGTAGACAATAGAAAACTAGTTAGGTCTTACGGCTTCGGAACGTATCATGTCTTCCTCGGTGACGGAGAACCCGTCTGAGGCAAGTAGATATGTTGAGCACAGCGGCGACTTCGGACATGACAAAGGCCGCACCAGCCACGAAATACGGCCATCGGTACTTGTAGTCGGATAGGCTGGGCTGTCAGGCTTACCAAAAAGACGTAGCGGTATATGACTGTAAGAATCAAATGTGCTTACCATGTCTTCAACGGTAGGGAACCTCCTGAGGTAGGCAGATATGTTGAGCACAGCGTCGACTTCGGACATGACAAAGGCCGCACCAGCCGCGAAATACGGCCATCGGTATTTGTAGTCGGATAGGCTGGGCTGTCAGGCTCACGAAAAAGACGTAGCGGTATATGACTGTAAGAATCAAATGTGCTTACCATGTCTTCGACGGTAGGGAACCTCCTGAGGTAGGCAGATATGTTGAGCACAGCGGCGACTTCGGACATGACAAAGGCCGCACCAGCCGCGAAATACGACCATCGGTACTTGTAGTCGGATAGGCTGGGCTGTCAGGCTTACGAAGGAGACGTAGCGGTATATGACTGTAAGAATCAAATGTGCTTACCATGTCTTCGACGGTAGGGAACCTCCTGAGGTAGGCAGATATGTTGAGCACAGCGGCGACTTCGGACATGACAAAGGCCGCACCAGCCACGAAATACGGCCATCGGTACTTGTAGTCGGATGGGCTGGACTGTCAGGCTTACCAAAAAGACGTAGCGGTATATGACTGTAAGAATCAAATGTGCTTACCATGTCTTCGACGGTAGGGAACCTCCTGAGGTAGGCAGATATGTTGAGCACAGCGGCGACTTCGGACATGACAAAGGCCGCACCAGCCGCGAAATACGACCATCGGTACTTGTAGTCGGATAGGCTGGGCTGTCAGGCTTACGAAGAAGACGTAGCGGTATATGGCTGTAAGAATCAAATGTGCTTACCATGTCTTCGACGGTAGGGAACCTCCTGAGGTAGGCAGATATGTTGAGCACAGTGGCGACTTCGGACATGACAAAGGCCGCACCAGCCGCGAAATACGACCATCGGTACTTGTAGTCGGATAGGCTGGGCTGTCAGGCTTACGAAGGAGACGTAGCGGTATATGACTGTAAGAATCAAATGTGCTTACCATGTCTTCGACGGTAGGGAACCTCCTGAGGTAGGCAGATATGTTGAGCACAGTGGCGACTTCGGACATGACAAAGGCCGCACCAGCCACGAAATACGGCCATCGGTACTTGTAGTCGGATGGGCTGGACTGTCAGGCTTACCAAAAAGACGTAGCGGTATATGACTGTAAGAATCAAATGTGCTTACCATGTCTTCGACGGTAGGGAACCTCCTGAGGTAGGCAGATATGTTGAGCACAGCGGCGACTTCGGACATGACAAAGGCCGCACCAGCCGCAAAATACGACCACCCGTACTTGTAGTCGAAGGAGCTGTGGGTCGTCAACTTCTCCAAAGCTTCGTTGAGGACGTGCTGCCTTCGGGGACGCTCGAAGTACGCGTCGCTCAGGACGGAGGCGAAAATAACGAGACCACCCCCTAATGTAAGGCCTGCAACAGAGAGGAAGAGGTTTGTAACTTGCCACTAGTTTATCCAAAAGTGGAAAAAATTCTGCCGAGATGTTAGGGTGATTCATCTATACCTATTGAGACGGCGACCATTGTTCGACTTCCGGAAAATTTCTTCGCAACTTTTCATATCATGACCCCTGAGTCTATAAGCCTGTGAAACCTGGACTATAGCACATAAGGAACTAAAGAAACTCGATGCTTTAGAAATGTGGTGTTACAGAAGGATGCTACGGATTAGCTGGAGGGACCATGTGACAAATGAAAGAGTGCTAGACGCTATCGGGGAAGAAAGACAGTTAGTAGCCCAGATACGAATCAGGAGAGCGAAATGGATGGGGCATTTGCTAAGGCACGAAAATGTGGTACACACTATTATCGAGGGCACAGTAGAGGGAAATAACCGAAGAGGACGGCCGAAGAAGGAATTCATGGATCAAGTAAAAGAAGACGCAGGAGCAGTATCATATCAAGAACTGAAGAGGAAGATCGAGGACCGAGTAAACTGGAGGACGATATGCAGGGAGTTGCTGCCAACCAATCGCTAAGATTGTAACCTTAAGAAGAAGAGTCTATGAACGCCCCCGTTCAAAATGTTATACATTGTGTATGTACAGACACACAGTATATACGAGTATGTACTGTACATATAGATTTTAGGAAACACTGTATAACTTCCGTAGATATCATCGGATTTTGATTAAACTTGGCACAAAAATTGATCATACAAATGCCTTGATAGAGTTTGTTAACCAGCTAGATCCGCAATTTTGTTCCCAGATGGTGGCCTATTAAAACCTTAAATAATTTATATCTCAGTTAATATTGGTCGCAGTGGAATAAAATCTGACGTATTGTTATACTACGATAACGGTATCAACACTTTTTACGGCAAATCAACGATTTCAATATGGCGTCCAGTCAAAAAAGTTCACAGTCGTCATTGAGGTTCGAATTTTGGAACACAAAAGCAAACGAAAAAAAGAAAGAGAATTGTCAATATTTTCCATATGGACGAATTTTGGGCCTTTCGACCCACTCTTACAATCATAATGAATTATACAAGAGTGTTTTATGTGTTGATGCTGTGGTTGGGAAAGGAATGAAGTATTTTTAATTTTTAATTAATAGCGTAGGTAAGTAAAGTGGACTTGTGGTCCAGTGGTTAAGACGACGCCCCGGTTAGGCGTGTATCGTGGTTTCGAATCCCGCCAATCCTAGTTTTTCTATATCCTCTAATTTCGGTTTATAATGTGGAGGTTACCTTTTCAACCAAAGTTAATTTAATGGCAGTGTTATTACGTACCATATAATACTGCAATATAATGTTAACAAGTAACTTACTTTCAATATACTTACTCCCAAATTTCTAACGTCACCACTGCGCATACGGTACAAGGTATAGGAAAGCAATATGAAGCATAATGTCGGGAGTACATGCTTCATTAAGACTTACTCTATAACCAGCATCATTAATAGTGTATGACCGTATACATACTGTATACATTATACAGTATACATACTAATGGTCTCGCCATGCGAAAATTACCATGTTGCATTTGACAATTAGCCAGCTTTCATTTCCAAACATAAAACGTGGCCATTAACGGGGGCAACGGGACAGGGGGGGGGGTTGTTTAATAGGTGATGGATCCCTTGGGTTTTGATTAAGAGCAAATAGCCTAGGCGTTGGTATATTTTGAAGTAGGGGGGGGGGAGGCAGGAAGCAAATATAAATCAAAGCAGTAGAGCATTTCCAATATTGGCTGGGCTTCAATGCGGAATGCTTGTAATATTAAATATTGATTTTTTTAGAGCGCAATCCATGATGGTTTGAAAAGTTTGGTTTGGTATTCCAACGCCTATACTTTCAGCATTTCTGCCATAAAGTAACCCAGTCAGTCTGGCGGGGGGAGTGAGTCTGTGTCAGTTGCTCCAGGTACCTTAATTTGGGCACCGAATATTAATGTGTAATTGTTGACGAATTCTATATCTGCCTCATACGAGTATGAGTATATGTTGTAACACCCTGTAGCTGTCAATGAACGGCTTTTTACGGGCTGTGCTAGAAGAGTTCCGAATTAGCAGCGCACCTATTCATGTGGAGTATAACCTCGCCTGGCTATATCACAAGAATAGGCTTTCACGGACTGTCCCGATGGCGCGCTAATTCAGCACAAAATAGCAGGAGTACCCTTACTTTGAATGTTTGGACTCGACTTCTCTGTTGCGGCAAAAAGCCGAGTTAGTGCCCCAGTTGGATCACGACGAAGAAACCAGCTATTTTGACGCGCTTAGTGACCGTTATATCCATGATCTGGCTGACGATACCAGCTATTTTGACGCGCGTAGTGACCGTAACAACCGTGATCTGGCTGACGATACCAGCTATTTAGACGCGCGTAGTGACCGTTATAACCATGATCTGGCTGACAATACCAGCTATTTTGACGCGCGTAGTGACTGTTATAACCGTGATCTCACTGACGATACCCGCTATTTTGACGCGCGTAGTGACCGTTATAACCATGATCTGGCTGACGATACCAGCTATTTTGACGCGCGTAGTGACCGTTATAACCATGATCTGGCTGACGATACGGACGGCACTGACGACTCACCCTAGCTGGCCTCGTTTGCATCCTCTAGAGGGTAGAGGACCCACTGTAGAGGGTCCGTTCTGCCCGAAGTGGATAATTTGGAGAGTATATAAAAATGGGTTTACAGTGTGAATTAAAAATAATAATGTTTTTAATGTTATAATTCACTGAATCTGCCCCCCTGACCCCCCCCTAAATTGAAGGCAAAATCCGCCCTTGAGTCCACACCCCAAAAATGTAATAAATCAACACTCTATGGAATCACAAAAAAGAGGCACCTAGTTTGGAAATAATTGGGAGAAGATATTAAGGGACAAAGAAGACAAATTTGAATTTGGAATAGGCGGGAAATGTGCGCGGGCTTTTTTTCCTATCTCCACGTTAACAGACAAGCAGTAGAAAAGCCATCAGTCTTCTGCTGCCACAGCAGCAGCCAGCTCAGTGTCATCCCGCAGCGATCAACATTGATTTTTTGCCTCCACCGTCTCTTACACGCCTCCCTTATTTTTGCCCCTACCACGCTACGCCTTCTACAAAATGTCTTGTGTTTAAAGAGTTTTTTGTTTGTCAAGAAAATATGATTGAGTATTTAGTTTGTATTTGCGTTTTCGGTAAGATCTGGGCTCTACGCTAGAGCAGTTTAGTTCAGAAAATTACTAAATCCGTGCATGCCAATTCAGTGTGGCCATGTCTCAAGAATAGGGAAAGAGAGTGTTGAGCTGAAAATTGTTCGCAATTGCGTGATAATAATTCACTTTAACAGATAGGTCCAAAGGTAATACACATGTGTACCTGTGGCCTGCTGTCTCAATTGTGCGTCATTATTAGTCAATCAGAATGCTAGTTACAGCTGTTATTGAGAAGCAGAAAAGGAGGAAGAAGCAGAGGAAGAAGATGAGGAAGCAGAGGAAAAAGATGAAGAAGCAGAGGAAGAAGATGAAGAAGCAGAGGTAGAAGAAGAAGAGAGCCAGCACACCACCAGTGTTTACAAAAAATTGCCCCATGGAATGGGCAAACCTCCCATGATAACAGCTACCAGGGCTTCAAGGATGACGACATGACCCCCCTCATATGGTAAGCATCGAATGCACTAGATCATTAGTAGAAAAAGAAGGAAAAGCGGAAGTAGAAATAAAAAAAAGAAGTAGAAGATAGAGAAGAAGAAGGAGGATAAGAAGAAGGAGGAGGATAAGAAGAGGAATAATTAGAATAATAATAAGAAGACAGAGAAGGTGAAACATCAGTGTTTACAAAAAATTGTGCCATTTGATGGTTAGCTGTTATTGGTCTTTAAGGATGACAACATGGCCCTCCTCAAGTGTTTCACTTTGAATGCATTAGATTAGACCATTAGAAGAAGAAGAAGCTGAAAAAGAAGAAGCAGAAGAAGAAGAAGAAGAAGAAAACTGAACGTTTATACCAGGGATTCCCAAACGTTTTTGTCCGTGGACCACTAGATTATTCCATGATTTTCCGTGGACCCCCATGGCTGGGATAGGAAAATCATTAAATTCTGGGAACAAGATCAAGTAGCTTGTGCCTACAATTACGGGCTAATATTTGATTAAATGTTTAGAACTGGGATTTTGTAGTTCAGTGCCAAAACTTGCTGCATTTTATTTGAAATTTCCAATAACTCAGCTGCTTTATTTTCTTATTTCTTACTTTTATCCGTGGACCACCTGATATATGTCTGTGGACCACTGGTGGTCCATGGACCACAGGTTGGGAACCCCTGGTTTAGACCATCTCCTCGTCGTCCAGTACGCTTCTGATAGCTGTTTTCCACACCCCAACACAGAAATTTCAGAGACGGTAACATATAATAGGCCTACATCATTTAAGTACCATCGGTGGGCGTAAAAGCTTGGAGTCGCTTTTAAATTAATTTGAAAAAAATTTTTATGCAAAACACAGACATTATAAGTGTCAAATTTGTGTTTAAAGAAATGGAAAAGCTTTTATCCGCGTCGCATAGCATACATTTTCCAAAAAAAGACCAGGCTGAAAAATTTAATTTCACCCAGCACCCATTCAACATTATAACCGTCCTACTTCCGTTCAATTTTAAGAAAGAAAAATTAGCTGAAAAGAATAAGGTAAACGGAATAAAAAGGGGGCAAGTAAATTAAATTTGTCAACCCTTGAGTACCCTTAAAGGAGAAAATTCGGCCATTAATAACTGTTGTAGACTCTCGACGGTATTACCAACAGTATCAAATTATTTTTATTTACAGCTTTGTGAGAAGGCTTGAGATTTTTTTATTTGAATTTTCGCGCGTTTTTTCAGAGGTAAATATTTACCTGGAACACAGGGGTGGGTAAAATATTACACTCATCTCTCTATTTTCTTTTCTCTATTTATTGTGCTTGCTTTTGCGGATTACTTCGGGAGGGAGAAAAGCTGGCTTTTTACGAAATTGCTGAAATATTTGACTATCTCTTGCTTCTTTTGCACTTTTTTATATTTACCGCTTCTTTAATGTAAAAACACCGCTGTCTTCATGAATTTCTAGACTTTTCTTTACCTCTACGTTTATACATCTTGGCACAGCGATGTTTCTCACGTTTCTATTGCACTAATGTCCTTGCCTATACATTGTTTTATACTGTTCATTGGCGTAAATTGACAAAATACCTGGGGGGGGGGTTTAGGACCCCATGTGTTCCGTGCCCCTGGTTGTCAAATTCTGTGCGGAGGGGAGTGGAGGTTTAGAACCACAAAATCTTTAAGATATTATTGAGGCGGCAAGTCCACCGGCGATTTTATTTCATTTGTGATTTGAGATTTTTAGTTTGTTTTGTTTTAAGACTATTATGTTGATAATTAACTTAGCTATTATAAATTAAGTTATAATATGGTAGAGACTTACTAATGATGTCTGCCACCATATTATAACTTAATTTATAATAGATAAGTTAAGTATCTAAATAATAGTCTCCTTAAAACAAAACAAACAAAAAATCTCAAATCACAAATGAAATAAAATCGCCGATTAAATTTCCGCCTAATATTCATGATTTCAGTGCAGATGCAAACGCAATCATTGACAAAAGAAAGTCTGAAACACCGAAATTGTCAACATAATACATTAAAATAGTAAAATTTTCGGGCTAAAGTGTTTCTTTTTAAATATACAATAGTTATTCTCTGGGAGAAAAACTTCGTATTTTTTGCTTTCCAATTTATAGCCTACGTAGTATAAGGAAAGCTTTGTGATGGTCGAAATTTTCGATTCCGAGATTTCAACAGATTTACACGTTTTGAGGTCCCAGGAACCCAAAAAAGTGGTTTTTACGAAATGTCTGTCTGTCGCTCTGTCGCTCTGTCTGTCTGTCTGTGCGTCGATTTCCGGGCAAACTACTCAGTCGATTTTGACGAAATTTGGTACGTAGGTTGACAAAAATCATGCCTCGGAACCATGTTTTTTATTTTGGGCTAACTCAATTTGGGAGGGTTTTATTTTCAAAAAACTCATAAAAAACGTCTAAAAAAATCATTTCTCCAACGATTTCTTTTAAATTCACATACATATTGTAGTCGTTATTACTGTTGACAAAATGCGGGGGGTCGCTTGCCCCTTGATAGTTTGCTTCAGGGGGTAAAAAAATAAAAATAACTCAATTTTAATGAAAAAATGACTAAAAAATAATTTTTCTGTGAAACCTTTCCATCGATGATTTCTACCTTCAGGCATGTTTTAGGTGTTAAATTGAGTAACGAAACCAGACAGGTTGCTTTCCTAAAAACCTATTTGGTTTTGTGCAAAAAAAATGTGTTTGAAAAAATGATAGAAAATTCACGGTCAAATGCATTGCGTGCCCTGCCATTATTGCTGTGTGGCAATTTGTTGGTCTGACCTTTCTAGAATTTACCTCACCTCCAGTGACGTCAGGTGGACAACCCCCCCCCCCCCCAGAATGCCCGAAATTTAACTATAGGAAAATTATTTACCATGAAATTACTCATTTTCTCTAGCTATACTACATGATAAATTGGAAAGCATGTTCGAGTAAACTCGGACCGGTGCTTTTAGATATTCGTTTTTTTTTTAAAGGGTTTTCAGTGAATTTGTTTCATTTCCTCTAAAATCTTGGGGGGCTTCTAAAGTCCCCCCCCCCAGGATTTTAGATATCTCTATGATTGATATTTCATTAGATATTTACACACTTATAACTCTATCACTCCAATTGTTTCTTGAGCTTTATTCAGGAAGGATGTATCTTTAGGATCCAGCCGTGGCATATAATTTTGAAAAGAAAGGTGAACCTTTGCAAATGGGGTTGTGAACAAATTTAATTATTTTAACTTTAATTGTTGAAAAAAAGGGCAATTCACTTTGACCTATCATAAAGTCTGATTATGCTAATTAACAAACCCATTCGGTCGGCCGACCTTTTTCTTATCACAACATTACTTGATGCCCGCAATTTGTTCAACATCGTTAATCAGCATGATGAAAACAAAGAAGCCTTAGGAATTCTGGATGAAAGTTAATGAGGTATAAAGAGGAATGTTTGGCGAGGAGGTTTTTTTCATCTAACTTCATTTCCCGTGTTCCATTCAACCCCCCCCCCCCCCCCGGCCACCCCCTTCTGCTCTTCTGTCGGCATTTTCTCTTGTCTTTCACGACTGAATTGCGATTCATCTGTCGATTTTTAATTAGTTTTCCTCTTTTGCATAGGTACCATGGTTGACAGCTTTGATTCAAAAAGGTATTTTTGTTAGAAATAAATGAATGGGGGACCGCGGGGCGATTTTGCCGTTATATCCACAAGCGCGAATATTACCCCGTAACGAAACATGTTACTGGATGTTCCGCCCGGACACATATGGACGAATACAATGGGGCAGGGGCAGATTTGGCTTTGTGCGGATATATAGGCACCGCCCTTGTCACGGACATTAATACTAATAATTATTGTACAAAGTATAGTGGGGGGGGGGGCGTTCAATAATTTTTTTATTTTTATTCAAAAAAAAAATGCGGCAGATTAAGTTAACATAATGAGGTTACTACAATAGAGCTGCAACTGCTGTAATTAAATCAAATCAAATTTATTAAATTAAAACCAACATTTCCATAAAGTACAATATTACACATGGAAGAGGCCAGGGGGCCCAAAGGACAAGTCTCGTGCGGGCCCCCGTTACAAATGTAAAAGTGAAATTAGTGTAAAGCAAAAAAAGCAAAAAATTAAGTAAATATTAAAAATTAAAAATATTAAAAGTGCATGCAGGTAGCTAAGGTAATGTCAGTTGGGCTACTAATGAAATATTGTAATAACGAAGGCTTTCACGCCAACGGCCTTACCATGTTGATTCCATTAGAGCAGAGCATGTTTCAAACTGCGGCAACTTGGTAGTGTGCAAAGCGTTGGCAGGGGAACCTGGTGGGACATGATAACGCGCTTAGGCAGTGCAAGTCGAGTCCTGGTCACCTCCGATCTAATCGTGTGACTTTACCATGTTCCCCAAGTGGTTCGGAATCCACTATAATCAGGAGGTCCACCCTGTTAGTCAACTCCCTTTTCCCCGAGGTGATAGAGTCTGCCCTTTGGGTGCCTCAAGTTAACAAACAGACTCACTCCCCCCGCCAGGCTGACAGGGTTGCTTAAAGCAGAAATGCTGAAAGCAGGCGTTGGAAAAAAAAAAAAAAAAACGAAGGCTTTCACTGCCGGAATCTAATATCTTCTGTTTACAACCTAATAATCTAGTACAATATCAATTGTATACAATCTTAGAAGTTAAAAGTGTACGTATAGTGTCAACAAGATGTGTGAGGGCCGTGGCCGTGGGTGCAAACTCTCTGTCTACCAACATTGCAGTAAAAAAAAGTTCTGTTTCCCGCCAATTTCATAACTTCGTTTGGAAATTTTTTTCAACTGTTAATTTTTTGTTTTATTTTTATTTTTTTTAAAAATCTTGTGGGGGCCTGAATTTATGGTTTTTTTGTGGGGGCCGTGGGCTTATGCCCCAAGTACCAATGGGTTGATTCGGCACTGGTCTGGTGGTATGCATTTGGAAATCGCAAAGCTCTGTAAAGCTAATTTCCCCTCCTCTTGTTCTGATAATGCCTTAAGCATTTGTAAGCTGCCAAGCTCAGACATTATAAAATAAGATTAATATGGAGGCAGTGAAGGAGATGAAACAGTCGTTTTTTAAAGTATAAGAAGAAAAAAGGGGCAATTTGTCAAGTTAGGCATAATACCCCGTTAAATACTTGTTACGAGAGATTCCGAATTTTTTTGATTTATGCTCCGGGGTTTAAAGAGGCAGAAACTGTCTTTGTCATCGGCTTTTTTTGTCTGGTCGTGTTTGGCAGGGTTGTAAACAAGAGGACAACGTGGGCAAAGGAGGATCTGCAGCGCGATCAGGGTGATTTGTGGTTATTATAATACCATTGTGCATTTACGAACATGACAAAAAAAAAAAAAAGAACTGGATGCCTTTCAGTTGTGGTGCTACAGAAGAATTTTGAAAATCCAATGGAGAGATCACATAACCAACGAAGAAGTGCTCCATAGAATAAACGAAAAAGAGCTATTATGGCCACCATTTCAACGAGAAGAGGCAAATGGATGGGGCATATTCTGAGTCACGAAGGGCTCCTCAAGAACATCATTGAGGGGATGGTTGAAGACACCAACTAAAGAGGACGACAGAAGAAGGAGTACCTAGAGGATGTCATGAAAGACATGTAAAAAAAATTAAAATAATTATGTATAACATTTTAGTGAATGGTGATTATATACATTTAAAAAAATTGTGGTTTTATTATTTAACACCCCCCTTCCATACCAACAATAATAAAATTATTAATGTGCGCGACAAGAGCAGTGCCTATAAATCCGCGCAATAGCCAAATCCGTCCCTGACACGGCTTAACAATGTCTTTTAATAATGGTACCTTCTGGTTTGCCCGAGACTATAGGAGAAGCTGTGTCACAGACAGCTCTTTTGGGCGCCAACAACAAGGGCATCATCCAGGCCGCAACGTTTTGGATCAAAGTGTCCTAGACCCCAGACACGTTACGTTAAGTTAATGGTATCGTAAAATATATTAATTTACGCTGTGCATGGTTTTGTTCACACAATAGATAATATCTATTTATTGGAATTCTATTATGTGTTTTGGCGCTGTCGCGCCATGTTGCAGCCACGGCTGGGTGGCACTAGTGAATAGGTGACGATAAAAAGCGAATATAGAGTCAATGTGTTTAACAATAAATGCGTATTTATATGCGTATTTATTATAATGGGGTTCATTTGTGGCGTCATTTTGTAGATGGCAGCACCAGATGCAATGATATCAAAGCGTTGATTTTTCCATAAGCCTCAATACTAATGTAAAATGATTTTCAATTACGTAGACCTATTATTTTAAAGTGATATTTTTCTATAAATCGTGGAGAATATATATATTAAATTATATTTAGCGAAATAAGGTCCAGGCATAGTAAAAATATTTAATTAATTAATTAGATGCTAAGAGCTTAGTTTTCGCATGCAAACGGCGGCCATTTTGAATAATATGAATATCGGTTTGTCGTCAGCGAACCTGGTGACCAAAACTGTCCCTACAGAAACTCATTAATAAACACTATTATAAGTAAGTTATAAGTATTATAAGTATATTATACTTATACGTCAAACATAATATTATTTATAATTCTATAAAAAACATCGAAAATTTGTTCTGCCATCAGCATCAGTGTTGGAAGGTTTCAAAAAGCTTTTAGCCGCGACGCATTCTAAAAAAACAATTCATTTCCATAATGAAAGCACCCAAGAAAGGCGACTTTTTAAATTGAAAATTTGAAATTTCATTTCGGAACTCTTACGTGACTTGCCTGTCAGGGCTCGTTCCACAAACAAAATAATCTTGTAAGGGTGCGGGGATTTAATATCATCTCATGTTTTGCCCTTGAGAAAGGTTCTTTCGTTGAGGCTATATAGAGCTTGAAAATTTTCAGAAAACAAAATTGAGACAGAAATAAGAATTGTTGGAAAATTTGCTTGGCGGATTATATAAAAGTGTCGCCTATGCAATTGAAGAACGCCATGTCGGATTATTTTAATAGTGATACCGGTTTTTTTATTTTTATTTGTGTAGTAGTAGTATGGTTGGACACAGTTCCAGGCCACGGTGTGGGCCCATAGGACAGGGACCTCCTGATTATAGTGGATTCCGAACCACTTGGGAAACACAGTGAAGTCACACGATTAGTTCGGAGGTGACCAGGACAAGTCCTACCATGTTTCCCTACCGGCACTGTGTACACTACCAAGTTATATCTGCATCTTTGAACCTGCTCTGGTCCGCTGGATTCAGCTTGGTAAGGCGGCCAGCATAATTTGTGTAACATTATTCCGTATTTTTCAGTAATTAATATTTGCACCATAATAGAAGGCACAATCGAAGGCACCAATGCAAGAGGGCGACCAAGGAAGGCGTACGCAGAAGACCTCAAGACAGATATGAGATCCTACTTGGAACTCAAGAGAACGGCCCAAGACAGGGAGGAGTGGAGAAGGAGGTGGAAAGATTTGCTGCAAACCAACCGCTAGATTACAACTACAGAAGAAAAATACTTATTTGTGGCCCCTGCGAGAGCGAAAAAAATTTTGAATGACACTTTCCATTGTAAAATTACCTTGCTTACATTTTGAATCTAAGGCGGGGTTTCCACATACGTCAATGGTCAATGAGAAATATGAAATTGACGTTTTAGCAGACATTAAAGACATACTAAAAATGTCTGCTACCACGTCAAAACCATATTTACCATTGACCATTGACGTATGTGGAAACCCCGCCTTAGAGTAAGGTTAAAAATTGTCGCCATATTAGGCCCGCAGCATGCGCACGCCGACTAGACTAGTATTAAGTGATTTTACAATTTAGCTTTTAAAGCGTGAAATTTTAACATTTCTTTTTCAAAATGTTACTACTGCATATTATTAGTACAAAACGAAAAAAATTAGGAACAAGATTGGCATTTGGTAATGTTTTTGTTTTTGTTATTTATAGTATCTGTTTTCACATCAAGCGTCATATTACAACTTTTTCCATTGATCCACTTTTTTCAGGAATCAGGGTAGGAAACATCTTCTTCTTCTTCTTCTTCTGGCTCTACAGCCCTCGATGGCAACACTCCTCCAGTCGTCTCGGTTTCAAATAACGCTCCCAACTCACGGAGGTCAGTTTCTAATTCATCCTTCCAGCGTTTTTGAGGGTAAGAAACATTCCTATACTAAACATTTTTGTTACTTTGGCTATTTAATTTCTTTATCACATAGTGACCATGCGACGAATAAAGAGAGACTAATTTTAAATAAAGGAAAAATTAAATTTTCCTGGGCCATTTAAACAAATGAGTGCTTACAATGGTTTGCAAATAGTTTAAACAAAAAACTGGGTTGGAATACAATGCCGTATCATATGGTATACGTATAACATTGACATTAAATTTACATTTTGGCTGATAACCGAAGTTAGAGGATATATAAAAAAATGGGCTAGACGAGATTCGAACTCACGATCTACGCCCATCCGGGGGCGTCGCCTTAACCGCTAGACCACAAGCTAAACTGATTTTAAACCCTATGGCAAGATATCATTCTTTGCTCATGCTGGGCCAGCTAGCTAACGTAATGAAGAATCCCCCCCCCCCCCTATCAAAAGCCTTACCTTGAAAAAGAGCTTTTTTGAGACCGCCTCCTATAATTTAAATTAAAGGGGGGTACCTTTGGAATACTCACTGTTAAGACCAGCCAATTAATATCTGCCATAGGTTCCAGAGAACAGAATTTAGTTCTTTTGAACGAGGTGGACGGGATCGGGGGGGGGGGGGGGGGGGGCGGCGAGGGGCGAGAGGGGGGCGTGAAATATAGGCATGCGGCGACTAGCTTATCGGGCCTAACCTTTTAAGCCCCTTCCGCTTTTTCCTTTTCGAAGAACCCTTTCGCACGTTTTCTGTTGCCTTTTTGACAAGAGGTTATAGGGCATTAGTTCTATGGCCCGGAAAGGTTTGGCAAGTGGCTCAAGCAGCTTATTTTTTATGGAAAATTTTTAGTTTTCCAAAAAACACACAATAATCCATATACTAAGGTTATATTATTATGGACCCAGGCCTACATGGTCCCTAGTCAAATGCCAACAACCCCACGGATTTCGGAGATTATTTGTATTGTTTCCGTATGCATTTTGTACCATTGGAAATATCAATGTTCTCAATGTGAACCTACACTGGCTACAAGCAATAATGGACAAGCTCGGAGAAGCTTACCATTGACGCTTGAAACAGGCGAAAGCATGACTTAACCAATTACAGATACGAGTCCATTATAATCCATTGACTTGTCATAGATTTACTCCTCTATATCGGAAACTGTAGTCAGCAATTCGCCCACGATATAGGCATAGACTGTTCGAATCCCGTCCAGTCCATGTTTTTTCTAAATCCTCTAATTTCAATGCATCATAATAATATATCAAAAGGAAAAAAGGAGTAATTATTAAGTTTTTGCTTTCCAATTTATACGTAGTATAAGGAAAGCTTTGTGATGGTCGAAATTTTCGATTCCGAGATTTAAACGGATTTACACGTTTTCAGGTCCCAGGAACCCAAAAAAGTGGTTTTTACAAAATGTCTGTCAGATAGATCATTTTGGTGGTAGTGGCCAGTTACTTTGAACTGGTGTACTTGGTGACAGCCTTGGTACCCTCACTGACAGCGTGTTGTCGGTCGGTCTGTCTGTCGATTTCCGGGCAAACTACTCAGTGGATTTGAGTGAAATTTGGCATGTAGGTTCACAAAAATCATACCTCGGGACCATTTTTTTTTTGGGCTAACTCAATTTTTGGGGGGGGGGTTTATTTTCAAAAAACTCCAAAAAAACGTCTAAAAAAATTATTTCTCAAAAACGGCTCCAACGATTTCTTTTAAATTCTCGTAGATTGTAGTCGTTATTAATGTTGACGAAATGCGGGGGGTCGCTTGCCCCTTGATAGTTTGCTTCTGGGGGTAAAAAAATAAAAATAACTAAATTTTAATGAAAAAATGACTAAAAAATGCGAAACCTTTCTATCGATGATTTCTACCTTCAAGCATGTTTTAGGTGTTAAATTGAGTAACGAAACCGGATAGGTTGCTTTCCCAAAAAAATATTTGGTTTTGCCCAAAAAATTATTTTTTGAAAAAAATGATAGAAAATTCGCGCTCAAATGCATTGCATGCCCTGCCATTATTGCTGTGTGGTAATTAATGTGTTTGTTTGACCTATCGAGAATTTACCTCACTTCCAGTGACGTCAGGTGGACAACCGCCCCCCCCCCCCGAGATATCGGAAATTTAACCATAGGAAAAATATTTGCCATAAAATTACTAATTTTCTCTATCTAATAATTTTGATAAATTGGAAAGCATGTTCGAGTGAACTCGGACCGGTTCTTGATATATATACTGCTCTTGGGAGCCTTTTATAGTGCATTAGTGCTATGTACTCAAGGGCGGATTTTAGGGGGGGGGGGGTCAGGGAGTCCGAAAATTAAATGATCTTGCACTAGATAACATGGGTTTACAGTGGGAATTAAAAACAATAATGTTTTTTAATGTTATAATCCACTGAATCTGCCCGCTGACCCCCCCCCCTAAGTTTAAAAAGTAATTTGATAGTTGAAAAGTTGAGTTTCATTCAATTATTATTATTTTTTTCTATCTTATGAATTTACTTATTTAGGGGGAATCACGACCCCCTGCCTCCCCCTGGTATATATGTATGTGTGCATGTACAATGGAGATTTAGGGGAAAGTCAGGTAAAGTGAGCCACTTAATTTTTGTGATTTTATATCTCGGTCTTCAAAGCCAACATGAATCTGCTTACATCGCCAACTGATAGTGTGATTTATCAGCTGTCAACGATATGAAGGCTTCATCATTCATTTGTACGGTTTCGGCCCATAAGCACTTCCGGCAAAAGTGGACGCTTGTCTCACTCTACCTTATAGCCCAAGATTGTAGTTTTGACGTCCTGTAGTAAACATTAGGCATTTCTGAATGAAAAAACCCACAAAAGAAAATAATGAGTGAAAGGGGTAAGACAACTTACGAAAATGGTAAGGTAAGTGACAGGTAAAATGAGACACATGATGCTTAGCATATGGCGTATAATGTCTCACTTTACCTCCACCTGCACTTTTGATTTCAATCTGCGCACGGACGAGATATAAACAGTTGTAGTAGTATTGCTGTTATTTTTGTAAAAGTAGCCAATAAACTAAATAAAAATGGTTGACAACATATAACTAAAAAAAAATGGAAGGCTATGCTTACATTAGTGAGCATGAAATATTGCAATCCTACTCGTAAAAAGTATAGAAAAAAATTCTTACACTATCAAATGTGTACCAAATGGCTCCATATTTGTTTGTGTAGTGTACTTTGGCCATTGTCCCCTATTATGTGTCATTAGACGATTTCCAGTCAATTGTCTAGAAATTTAAGGCTTGTCTCACTTTACCTGATTTCCCCCGACTACAATATTCAGCTTTTTAGAAAAAAAACGTAAGAGTGCCTGATTCACTTAGCTGGCCATTGTTCTTCATCAAAACGCGTTTTCACAAATAATTGTCGTATAAGAAACCAACGCTGAGTATGGGAACCTGTTAACAGTTTTCAAACTTTTTCAAGTTTTCCAGCTACAATATATACCTCATTTTCATTCCAAAGTTGTTTGATTGTGAATAGCAAAGTGCGAGCTATAGTACTGTGTGTTGTTTGTTGCTTACTTTAATTAAGAAACTTAACTAGTTATTTCGTATGCCTGTCTAATGTGTAAACTATAAGTTTTCATTGAGCTGAGATGAGTTTAAATGTGGAAAAGAGGTTTGAGGTTTTCGAATTTGTAAAATGTAGGCAAGGTGTTTTCCAGTAATTGTATTCTAATATACACTAGTTGGAAGCTTAAAATTTTGACATTTAAAAGCAAATCTGAGTACCCCTACTCAGTGGATTAAAGAACACCCCCGTGGTGCGGGAGGGGGGGGGCACTGCTGGGGGGCTAACTTTAGCTTCCAGTTCCAGGCTTAAATAAATAAATAAATATATATATATATATATATATATATTTCTGTTAAATTATACAATGCAAGTAATCAACAAGTAAATTGACAAGTAATTGACAAGAAAGTAAAATCGTCAAAATATCGTCAAAATCAGGTAATTCTGTCGTTGTCATTGTGCTAGTGCCTTAGTGACAGTGTAGAAAGCTTTCTCTAAGGGATGGTTTCTAAGCAATTTAGGGAAGTTAGTAGCATTTCTCGCCGCCGATTGGGAGTTTTCTAAGGTAGGTGAAACCTTGTAGTATAGGATCCAGTCGCTCACACTTGGCTGTGCGTGGCGCTGGCCTTACAAGCTCCCCCCGTTGCCTCGTGTTGTAGGCGTGGGTGTCCCCGGTTCGTTAAAATGTTCTCCACCCCTCAGGCTTTAAGATATGTAAAATGCATCTATATATGTACAGACTTGGGGCTGTCATGATTTTTAATTATTTGGAGTGCTAAAAAAAACTTATAGCTGAAATTAAATCTACCCAGTATTTCAGTCTTATCCTTGATACAACTCAAGATGTATCTAAAATTGATCAACTGTCTGTGGTAGTGAGGTATGTCTTAATCAAAGTTGAAGAAAATTACATGCTATTTCTGCTGTTACTTGGTTCTGGTACGTTTTCCAGGGCAGACTCCCTCACATCGGGGAGAAGGGGAGTTGACTGACAGGGTGGACCTCCTGATTACAGTGGATTCTGAACCACTTGGGGGCCGTCCATTAATCATATGCGGTTCCACCATGTTCCCCTGCCAACGCTGTGCACACTACCAAGTTTGCCGCAGGTTGAAAAACACTATGCTCTCGTGGATTCAACTTGGTAAGGCCGTTGGCCTTAAATTTAAAAAAATGAAAGTAAACCTACGCGTTTAAGCAATGAAACACTGAATTTTAGCGAAATTATAAAAATGAAAAAGAGTTCTGGAGCGTACAGTGATGCTTAACCTTATGCTGACATCCTTTTAATAACTCGTTTGAGAAGACAAAGAATGGAAAATTAAAAGAAAATGCTGAAAACAGTAAGCTCTTTTTGAAAATCTTCTCTAAATAACCATTTAAGTGCTCAATTTAAACGGAGTTGTTATTTTTTTAATATTATACCTCAAATTTATTAAACGTGGTTGTGACGTCATCTGTCCGTGGACCCTTAGGGAGTTCGGTGGCTTCCATGTACTGTTGGGTTTCCTTCTTCTTTGAATGCCTCTTCCAACGAAGATAGGTAGTAGTAGCATGGTTTGACACAGTCCCAGGCCACGGTGAGGGCCCATAGGACTCCAGTGGACCTCCTGATTATAGTGGATTCCGAACCACTTGGGAAACACAGTGAAGTCACACGATTAGTTCGGAGGTGACCAGGACAGGTCCTACCATGTTTCCCTACCGGCACTGTGCACACGACCAATTTATCTGCAGCTTTGAACCTGCTCTGGTCCGCTGGATTCAACTTGGTAAGGCGGCCGGCAACGAAGATAGGTGATCGTCATGGTAATTTTATACACGTAAATACCGTACTTCGGACTCCCCAAAAGGAAGTCAAGTATTTAGATTGTAGAGTATCGAATGTACTGTGATGGCTGAATTACAATGCAGTGGTTTCCCGTTGTCTTCTGCATCCTTATGCCGTTGACTCTTCATTGAGTTCCACCGCCTTCGGGGGTCTTCGAGGCCCAACCCCAGGACAAAATAGTGCCCTAGCAGTGGTTGCTTATTTAGTAGCGGCAACTATTCGCCCCTTCATATTGTCATCCTCAGGCTACAATGGCCTTTTACTAGACAGGTCTATACCACCAGACTTGCCACAACGCCGATTATGCCACTGCTAGGTAGATAGTTAATTAGTATACTTAGGGTTGTTTTACTTGCTGATATTTAGTTGTTTTCTTACTTGTTGTGGTTTTCAACCTTTTCCGAACTCGGTATGGAAGATCACCTTTCTTGAGATAGATTCATGCATTTAAAGTAGCTATGCAGAAGCAGTTGAGGATTGGATAATATGATAAAGGTAAAAGATTTTATAAAGATTATAAAGTACTGGTAACTTTTGGTTGCAGATGTACAGAGACAGATTTGTGTGGACTTGAAAGTAGATGATAGTTTTTCATAGGTGGCGCACGAGTCGCCAGTCACAGGTTAGGCGCCAATATTTAAATTGTGACTACTAGGCTGGAGACTGCTTATGCGAAATATTCGCAGCTAGTCAGCATATCTGGTGGTCTTTTCGCTATCAGACACCTGCGACCCCGCTAGTAGCCTGCCATTCAACCCTAGCATAGGCATTGCTAGAGTTCTATTGGAGCATTGTTTTGGCTTTCCAATTTTTACGTAGTAGGCGATAAGGAAAGCTTTGTGATGGTCCAAATTTTCGGTTCCGAGATTTCAACGGATTTACACGTTTTGAGGTCCCAGGAACCCAAAAAAGTTTTTACGAAATGTCTGTCTGTCCGTCGCTCTGTCGCTCTGTTTGTCGCTCTGTTCATCAATTTCCGGACAAACTACTCGGTCGATTTTGATGAAATTAGGCATGTAGGTTCACAAAAATCATACTTTGGGAACAATTTTTTTTATTTTGGGCTCCCTCAATTTGGGGGGGGGGGGGGGGTTATTTTCAAAAAACTCCAAAGAAACGTCAAAAAAAATTATTTCTCAAAAACGGCTGCAACGATTTCTTTTAAATTCACAAATATTATAGTCGTTATTAATGTTAACACTTGCCCCTTGATAGTTTGCTTCTGGGGGTAAAAAAATAAAAATAACTAAATTTTCAAGAAAAATGACTAAAAAATATATTTTCTGTGGAACCTTTCTATCGATGATTTCTACCATCAGGTATGTTTTAGGTGTTCAATAGGGTAACAAAAACGGACAGGTTGCAGTCCCAAGAAAATATTTGCTTCTGTGCAAAAAATTACTTTTTGGGAAATTATGGAAAATTCACGCTCCAATACATTACGTGCCATGTGTGTGTCATTGTTACTATTGTTACAATGAATTGGTCTGTTCGTTCCAGAATATGCAAATAAGTTTTAAAGGGTTTTTTACTATATTGAGGTGAACCTCCCTCCCCTCTCGAGGGATCTGAAATTTAACCATAGGGAAATTACACATGTCTATATCTAATAATTTATAAATTGGAAAGCATGTTCAAGTGAACTCGGACCGGTTCTTTTAGTACAAGAGCTGCCTGTGCAAAAGCGGTGAGGAAGGGGGGAAGGGGGTTGTTTAATTAGTGGTAGCAGCTATTCGCCCAGTCACATAGTCATCCTCGAGCTACTGTATCTTTTTCTAGACAAGCCTGTACCTCCAAACTTGCCACCTCCGATTATAGCTTGGTCGGGGACTACTTATAGTCCGGGAGCCAGGCGGGGGGGGGGGGGGGTCTCACTTGACGAAGTTCCGGAGAAGGTTTGAGCTCATGAGGCGCTTAGGATGTGTCTCTAGTCTGTAAAAAACCTTTTCTTACGAGCCGGCTCTGGGGCTTTTGGGTGCTACAAATTCTTTAAAGTGCCTACTTTTTGGAAAAACTTGACGAACTGGTGGGTTAAAAATTTTCAAAGAAAACTACGCTGAACTATGTACAGTAGACGAAATCTTGAAATCAGAGGATTCCCTGGGGACTTTCACCTCATAAGAAGCAATCCAAAAAGGGTGGGAACGGGAAAAATTTGACAAAGAGGTGGGCTTATAATTTCCCTTTATATGATTCCCATCGTTCTCCTGAGCACAAAAACAAAAAATAAGAAGTTTCTGTTGGGACATTCATCCCTTAAGAAGGGGACAAATTTTCGTCAAATTAAACTTGACAAACGAGATTTTGAGAAATCTCAATTTGGAACAGTGCATAGTAGTTTCTAGTATGTCAAAACGTAATTATAAGAAAATTCCGTTAGGGCTTTCAACCCTTAAGAAGCAATCCAAAAAAGGAGGGAACGGGAAAAATTTGTCGAAGAGGAGGGCTTATAATTTCCCCCTATCTGAACACCATGTTTTACCCATGTCTGAAAACTGAAAATAAGAATTTTTCGTTGGGGCTTTCATCCCTTAAGAGTGGTTCAAATTTTCGTCAAATTTTTCTTGACGAACGAGATAATGACATTTCTCAATTTTAAATAGTACCTAGTAGTTTTTAGTATGTGAAAACGTAATTATCAGAAAATTCCGTTGGGGCTTTCACCCCTTAAGAAGCAATCCAAAAGGGGTGGGATCGGGAAAAATTTGACAAAGAGGTGGGCTTATAATTTCCCTATGTATGATTCCCACCGTTCTCCTGAGCACGAAAACGAAAAATAAGAAGTTTCTGTTGGGACATTCATCCCTTAAGAGGGGGATAAATTTTCGTCAAATTAAACTTGACGAACGAGATTTTGAGAAATCTGAATTTGGAACAATGCATAGTAGTTTCTAGTATGTCAAAACGTAATTATAAGAAAATTCCGTTAGGGCTTTCATCCCTTAAGAAGCAATCCAAAAAGGGAGGGAACGGAAAAAATTTGTCGAAGAGGAGGGTTATCTGAAAACCATAGTTCACCCAAATCTGAAAACTGAAAATAAGAATTTTTCGTTGGGGGCTTTCATCCCTTAAGAGTGGTTCAAATTTTCGTCAAATTTTTCTTGACGAACGAGATAATGACATTTCCCAATTTTAAATAATACCTAGTAGTTTTTAATATGTGAAAACGTAATTATCAGAAAATTCCGTTGGGGCTTTCACCCCTTAAGAAGCAATCCAAAAGGGGTGGGACCGGGAAAAATTTGACGAAGAGGTGGGCTTATAATTTCCCTATATATGATTCCCACCGTTCTCCTGAGCACGAAAAAGAAAAATAAGAAGTTTCTGTTGGGACATTCATCCCTTAAGAAAGGGACAAATTTTCGTCAAATTAAACTTGACGAACGAGATGTTGACAAATCTCAATTTTTAACAATGCATAGTAGTTTCTAGTATGACAAAACGTAATTATAAGAATATTCCATTGGGGTTTTCACCCCTTAAGAAGCAATCCAAAGAAGGAGGGAACGGGAAAAATTTGTCGAAGAGGTGGGCTAATAATTTCCCCTTATCTGAAAACCATGGTTCACCCAAGTCTGAAAACTGAAAATAAGAATTTTTCGTTGGGGCTTTCATCCCTTAAGACTGGTTCACATTTTTGTATAATTTTACTTGACGAATGAGAGGATGACAAATATCAAATTGAAACTATGCGTAATAGTGTCTAGTATGTGTAAACTTAAATATAAGAAAATTCCGTCGGGGCTTTCACGCTTTAAGACCCTATTCATAAGGGATGTCATGGTGTGGTACGGGCCAAGAGTATCGGTGATGAAGTAAAGGAAAGCACATGTGGGCGGGGCTAATGTCATGACGTCAGTTGGACTCAAGACACAGGCTTTAGTATGGGGACATCACGTCGCTACTTACCCTACGCACGTCACTTAGTATGCGTAGAAGTTACGATTTCAGAACTGTGCACTGTGCACGGACCTAGTTTTTTATTTCTCCATGAAGTGCCCTTGCCTTGCCTGAGTGGGAGGGTTGAGTTTGTCGTTAAAAGAAACTGTTACATTAGTAGCAAATTACTTAAAACGCGTGGAAGCCCACTTAAAATGGGCGTAATTTCAAGGCTGAAGCTGGATTTAGGCAATTTGAATCAACATTAAATATCTGCTTATGCTTACTTGAACACAGAAGAATTTTGAAGTTTTCGTTAAAGAATGTTTGTTAGTTCATTTGAAGCATTCCGTGTAGACGTTATAATAGAAATCTATGTCACACCATCAATGAAACAATGTGAAAGGGAAAGAAGGGGGGCTAATTGACATCCGTATTTTTGGCCCTAAGCAGAAAGTTACATAAGCACAAGAGCTAACTTCTGGTTCATAGGAGCTGCAGCTCCCATGTACATTTAGACACGCCCCCCCCCCCCTCTTTGATTCATAGGAGCTGCCCTGTGACATGAGCATATTGGAATTGAAAATTTAAAGGTGCATTTCCAGAACTTTTAGCCGAATAATGGAACAAAATCTTATACTGCTGTAACCAGAGGGAAAGATTTCTATTTCACTGAAAGCAACAATTGTTTATTTATCTCAAGACTCGGAGGAACAGCTGAAGTCACAGATAGCCTATGGTATGTCATCAGGAGGAATCCGACACGAGAATGTATTTCCACTGTAAAAATATATTGATTCATGCCCCAAATAAACGATTGGTTTTGAATTAAAATCAATGACACTGTTGTGCTTCCTATTTTTGCCAGCAATATAACCCAAGGACAAAATAACACATGGGACGGCTGTCCATATACGAACTATTAAGCAATTTCATCTGAGACTTGCTCTCCTGAGCTTATGGCAATAATTGAGGACATGAACTCTCTATTTTACGGTATTATTGAAAAAGACCGCATTTTCCCTTTGCCTCGAAAACAAGATATGAAGTTATTGCTTTAAAAGCATGCATTCCAATCATGGCTTTAGAGACATCGGGTCCCATTCTCATAGCCAAGAGGGTGGCGTCAATAGCTCATTTTGTTATTTTGTTCATGGGTTATATTGCTGACAAAAAAAATTGGTTGTCTGTATATCGGTTGTAAAGTCGGTTTACGGACGATAGTTTTACGTGACAACCCCTAAATCAACTTAAACATAATTAACTAACTTAAACAATATATGGCTGGAAAGAGTACCGTAGTTTGCATTTTTTAAATAGATAATAATGGGGCCGAAAGAGTCCTATTTCGGTTGAAAATCGTGTGCACCCCCTGACGTTTCACACCCTTAAAGCGAAACCCCTTGCTTGATCACCACAAATATAGCATGGCCTGAAAGAGGAGAAATAGACGAAGACATGGGTATAATTTCAATGAAGGTAGGCCTTCCTCGTCAGCCTAAAAAAATTGCTTTAAACCCCCCATGCAATTCAAATGGGATTGCTGCTAATGCGTCATTTTGTGTTCCACTCGTGTTGCAGGGGTGAAGGGGTGAATTTGAAAATATTTATTTATACTCGTTTGAAACCATAATTTGTACTGCTTCTAATGAAATTTAAAAATTAAAAATTAATTTCGGTTGAAAATTGCAGGCTGTGGAATTTTTTCTACTCTATAGATGCATATAAATTGAAAAGTACCTACCCTTTGAACCCGTTTTCCGCCGGTACAGTGATGGCTTACCCTAAATATATGCCTGGAAAGAGTAAGAAAGGTGGAAAAGAACTAACGTAGTTTGAAGTTTTCAAATTGATATTAACACCCCCGAAAGGACATATTTTCGATTAAAATCGGCAAATTTTGGCGTACCTCCTCACGTTTCCACCCCCCAATGTCGAACCCCTTGCCCTATCACAACAGATATAGCATGGCCTTAAAGAGGAAGAATAGACGAACACATGGGTATAATTTCAATTGAAATGATTAAACCAGCCTTTAAACCAGCGTTACTGACCCGCGTTAGCGACCCGTGGTAGCGACCCGCGTGAGCGACCCGCGTGGCCGGCCTGTGCTTCAATTATTAACAACAAATTGGCTGTATTGCTGGCCACAATAGAGCAAACTCAATTTTAGCGCGGTTTTTAATAAATTTAGAAATGATGTATGGGAAGAATCAAATAATTGCACGAAATCAGGACTACCGAACTTGGTTAAGTCACTTAACATAAATTTTGAATTTATGCTTAAGAATTGAGCTATTAGTCGGAAAAGTGGCCAAGAGTAAAGAGATTACCCAAAATTTTGGTTTTCACTAACTTCGCTCTAAATCACATTATCCGAAAATTTTCTTAAATTTCTGGTTCAGAATACTGTTATGGACGGAAAAATATGGCAAGAGCGGAACAATTGCCAAATTTCAAGTTTAATTTTTATTTTAATAATTTCACCCCTAAATGCACAATTCGACAAATATATTAATTAATTATTATATTTATAATAAAATAATAAAAAATAATTAAATATAATATAATTATTAATTAATATATTTATAAGAAATATCATAATCGATATCGCTGTTATTGGTTAGAAAAGTTGCCAAGAACGAGATAATTTTGGGCTTAATTACAGTATTTGAACATTTTTTCAGTTTCTAGGGAAAGCAGATTAGCCCCATTCAACACCAAGAGCGGCCCCTAATCATCGTAGTTTCGTTAAAAACCCTCATTTTTTTTTCCTTCCTTGTCGATTCATGTCTGTTGTTGGTTTGAGTCCCACATATGATAAATTTTCTGATCATGCTTCGGAGGGCATGTAAAGCAGGCAGGCCTGGGCTTTTCTATTTGAGTATGAGAGAAGGCTTTATAGCCCTAACTCCACTAGGTTGGCATAATAACAGAATAAAGTCATTATTTATTTATTTCAATTTTCGCATTCATTATAGGCCTAGCATATTATGTATTCTGTTAATGCATTTTTTTTTTCAATTTAAATACCTTCGTAGGCTAATAATCATGATTTTTCTCACACTTCACTATTTGTTACAACAGTTTTGCCTGTATTTTGTTTGCCAATATTATTGAATTCAATTAATATATAGTTAAATAATTAGTCACAGCTAGCCCAACTCGGGCTCGTCTGTAAATTCAAAACTTTAATGCTATAAAAATGCGTTTTAAAAACCTCATTATTTCAGTCCTATTTTTCACACATGAAATCTCCAGGTGACATGTAGCCATGTAGGAAAAATGAAATCATCGTCGGTAAGTTCTCAGTGTGAATGCTATCACAATACGTAAACCCACCTCATCGGGCCTATTATTCAAAAAATTGTAATTGTGAAGGTTGTGCCCTCACTCCATACTTGAAAGGTAAGATTAGATGTAAGGGAATAATGATACAATGTATCGTACCAGGAATGTGTAGTTCCCGCAGAATGAGCATGCATGGAGAGCAACTCGGACATCCCCAATGGCCATTTTATGTGACAAAATCAAATTTTACAGAAAATAACCATTTTTTAGCTGTTTTTCGTAAATCAAGTCATGCAACTGTGCCATAACATAACATACATATTAGAACGAATGATGAAAACGGTGTCAGAAAATAAATTATTACTGCTTAGCATAAATTGAAGAAATTTTTCGAATTAGGGGGGAAGTTAAAGAAAACCGAATAGTTTAACTTTGGGTAATTTCTCGGCCCTTGGCCACTTTTCCGACCAATAAGAGATCTTTGAAGCATAAATTGAAGAAATGTTTACGAATTGTGTAATTAGGGGCTATGTTAGAGAAAACCAAAAATTTAACTTTGGGCTATTTCTTGGTCCTTGGGCAATTTTTCCGACCAATGACAGGACTCTGAAGCATAAATTGAAGAAAATTTTCGAATTGTATAATTAGGGGCGAAGTTAGAGAAAACCAAAAATTTTAATGTTGGGTAATTTCTCGGCCCTTGGCCAGTTTTCCGGCCAATAACAGTCCTATGAAGCATAAATTGTAGAAATTTTTGCTTTCCAATTTATACGCAGTACTATAAGGAGCCCCGAGATTTCACCGGATTTACACGTTTTGAGCAGTAGCGTAAATAACTTTTGCTGCGCCCCCCCTCCCCCTGCAAGACCTTTGGTGCGCCCTACCTTGTCTTATTATTTCATCTTTGTTACTAGTGATTGTCATTAGTGGAATGCAAGCCTTAGCCACGATTTTTTTCGGGGGTGGCTGTGATCCTACCCCAGGTTATGCAGGTTATGGTGTTACTACTCGTAGGCTATTTATGTTACCATAGGTATATATAAAAAGCTAAATTAGTGGGGACACAGCCAGACAACATTTTGTAGACATGCGGACTAGATCTTATAGAAACAATATTGCACGTAATCCAAAGAGGGGGGCCCGGGAGTCTCCCCCGGGGAAAAAAATTGATAATATAAGTGTAATATAGTCATTGGCGTAAATTCCCAACATTTCTGGGGGGGGGGGGGCTTTAGGACCCCAAAACCGGGAATCATTACTCATTCACTTCTGAAGTGAGAAAGAAGAAAGGGGGTCTCCCCTGGAGAAAAAAAAGAAAAACAATTGATAAATAGGCCCAAATTAGTGAGGTTTTGCGCATGTTATACCCTAGAAAAAGGGGGGCCCGGGGCTCTCCCCCGGAAAAAAAATCGACAAATAGGCTCAAATTAGTGAGGTTTTTCGCATTTTCCAAGCAGTAAAGTTGAGTTTTTACCGACCAATAAAACTACCACGGAGGGGGGCCCGGGGGTTTCCTACTTAGAAAAGTTTGAGAAAATAAGTCTGAAATATTGGAATTTTAAGCATTTTGAGTAACAAGTTTTTGTGAAAGTACTTGATCAATATGTCGATTTTTTTATGATGTCTTGCATGTAAAATAGGCATACCAAGAATTAATTTCCCTTTCGTTATTGTAGATGCTATGCCTTTCGCCTCCATAACGTCTTTGTCACCAAAAACCCCGGGCTTAGCCCCCCGCCAGGACCCCCCCCCCCTCTACGCCAATGAATATAGTGGAGTGTTACGCATTTTAACAGCAGTAACGTATAGATTTTTACAAAACTGACAAAGGAATCCTTATTCATATTGCAGCAAACAGGGGGGCACGGGGGTCTCCCCCGGAGGTTTTTAAAAAAAAATAGGCCCGAAATAGTGGGGTTTTACGATTATAACAGCAGCAAAGCTTATAATTTATAGAGGAAGACATATTCACGTTACTTATGTTATTTATGGGGAGGGGGGAGGCTGCAGCCCAATATGCCCCCTTGCTTAAAGTCTTGGTGGAATGGGAATAAAAAGTTTGTAGAATAAATAATAAAATAGTAGGTCTAATGGAAAACGTCCCAGTCCCTGTCTGGTTTTTCCGGTACCCAGTGCATTCTGCTGCCCCTGGTGTACCGCAGTACTGACGAAAAATATAATTTTTAGTTTTAAATGAGATGAAGTTCCTAACTTCATAATAATTATAGTCAACTTCGAAAACAAATTGATATTTAATATTTTTATTAATTACATAGATTATCTTATTATTTTTGGGAATCGAAGTGCGCCCCCACAATGCTGTGCGTGGTCTTATTTACGCCACTGGTTGTGAGGTCCCAGGAGCCCAAAAAAGTGTTTTTTACGAAAAGTCTGTCGCTCTGTCACTCAATCTGTCTGTCTGTTCATCGATTTCCAGACAAACTACCCAGTCGATTTAGATGAAATTTGGCATGTAGGTTCATAAAAATCATACCTTGCGTCAATTTATTTTGATCTATCTCAATTTGGGGGGTTTTATTCTCAAAAAACTCCAAAAACGTCTAAAAAATTTATTTATCAAAAACGGCTCCAACGATTTCATTTAAATTCACATATATTGTAGTCGTTATTAACGTTAACAAAATGCGGTGGGGCACTTGCCCCTTGATAGTTTGCTTCTGAGAGTAAAAAATAAAAATAACTAAATTTTCATTAAAAATGGTTAAAAATAATTTATCTGCGAAACCTTTCTATCGATGATTTGTACCTTCAGGCATGTTTTAGGTGTTAAATTGAGTAACGAAACCGGACAGGTTTCCTTACCAAGAAACTATTTGGTTTTGTGCAAAAACATTTCTTTTTAAAAAAATTTGAAAATTCACGCTCAAATCCAATGCGTGCCCTGCCATTATTACTGTGAGGTATCTAGAATTTACCTCACATCCAGTGACGCCAGGTGGACAACCCCTCCGCCCCCTGATGTATCCAAAATTTAAACATAGGAAAATTATTTACCTTGAAATTACTCATTTTCTCTATCTACTACTTGATAAATTGGAAAACATGTTCGAGTAAACTCGGACCAATTCTTTGATTGTTGATTGCTTTCTTCAATATACAACATATACCATATGAATTTATGTAGTATCACATCTCGTTCCAATTTTTCTTGGGTCCATATTTATTGAAACAATATTATAGAGTGTGTACTCAAGGGAGTTGTAATTCCTTAATCTGTTGTTAAATATATGTTTATCTAGTGGCGGTAGGCTACTATTTTTAGTTAGTTGTTAATTTTTCATTTCGCGAGAGGGGCTGCAGCCCAGTAAGCCTCTCATGGCTAGGGTCGTACAGTAGCTATGAGTTAGTCATTAGACATGGCAACCTTTAGGAGGTTTACTTCGTAGTAAGAGTATTGAGAATTGATTCAGCATGCAAAATATTCAATTCAGCACACTATTGGCTGTTCAGTTAAATGCGACCGAACCGAGATGTGAAAAAAACACTTAAAAACGCCGGGGCCAGAGGGTCTAGACCAGTGGTTCCCAAACTTTTTGGATGTTTTGCCCTTTCTTAAATGGGTTTAATAGGTGATGTCCAGCTACTCTTTCCAGACATATATCTAGGGTAAGCCATCACTGTATCGGCGAAAAACTGTTTTAAAGGGTATTTTACAATTTATATGCATCTATAGAGTAAAAAAAATTCCACAGCCTGCAATTTTCAACTGAAATTAATTTTTAATTTTTAAATTTCATTACAAGCAGTACAAATTATGGTTTCAAACGAGTATAAATAAATATTTTCAAATTCAACCCTTCACCCCTGCAACACGAGTGGAACACAAAATGACGCATTAGCAGCAATCCCATTTGAATTGCATGGGGGGGGTTTAAAGCAATTTTTTTAGGCTGACGAGGAAGGCCTACCTTCATTGAAATTATACCCATGTCTTCGTCTATTTCTCCTCTTTCAGGCCATGCTATATTTGTGGTGATCAAGCAAGGGGTTTCGCTTTAAGGGTGTGAAACGTCAGGGGGTGCACACGATTTTCAACCGAAATAGGACTCTTTCGGCCCCATTATTATCTATTTAAAAAATGCAAACTACGGTACTCTTTCCAGCCATATATTGTTTAAGTTAGTTAATTATGTTTAAGTTGATTTAGGGGTTGTCACGTAAAACTATCGTCCGTAAACCGACTTTACAACCGATATACAGACAACCAATTTTTTTTTGTCAGCAATATAACCCAAGAACAAAATAACACCTACTACATTGATTTTGGGACGAGTGCTCATTAGGCGAGCTATTGACGCCACCCTCTTGGCTATGAGAATGGGACCCGATGTCTCTAAAGCCATGATCAAACCTTCTCCGGAACTTCGTCATGTGAGACCCCCCCTGGCTCCCGGACTATTATTCGTTATCACTGGGACCTAGAGTCTTTAACATGCTCCCTGTCGAGTTACAGCGAGCTTCGAGTAGGGCAAAATTTCTGGCAAAATTAAAATTGTTTTCAATATCTGAAGAGGGTGAATAAATGATGCAAAAAATTAAAAATTAGAATCAGGGTACTGTATAGGCTAAATTAAGTTATGGTATTGGGCCGTATGGGCATCGCCGTCAATGATGAACTGTCGGAAATATTTTTATTGCTTTCCAATTTATACGTAGTATAAGGAAAGCTTTGTGACAGTCGAAATTTTCGATTCCGAGATTTCAATGGATTTACACGTTTTAAGGTCCCAGGAACCCAAAAAAGTGGTTTTTACGAAATGTCTGTCTGTCTGTTCGTTGATTTCCGGGCAAACTACACGGTCGATTTTGATGAAGTTCGGTATGTAGGTTTACAAAACTCATACCTCAGGAATATTTATTTTATTTGGGGCTTACTCAATTACGGGGGGTTTTATTCCCAAAAAACTCCAAAAAAAGTCTAAAAAATTTATTTCCCGAAAACGGCTCCAACGATTTCTTTTAAATTCGCATATATTGTTGTTGTTATTAATGTTGATAAAATGCGGGGGGTCGCTTGCCCCTTGATAGTTTGCTTCGGGGGGTAAAAGAAAAATATGTAAATTTTAATGAAAAATGACTAAAAAATCATTTTTTTGCGAAACCTTTCTATCGATGATTTCTACCTTCAGGTATGTTTTAGGTGTTAAATTGAGTAACGAAACCGGATAGATTGCTTTCCCAAAAAATATTTGGCATTGCACAAAAAATTATTTTTTGAAAAAATGTTAGAACATTCGCACTCAAATGCATTGTGTGTCCTGCAATTATTGCTGTGCCGTAATTAATGTGTTGGTCTGACCTTTCTAGAATTTATCTCACTTCCAGTGACTTCAGGTGGACAACCCCCCCCCCCCCCCCCCCGAAATAACGGATATTTAACCACTGGAAAATTATTTACCATGAAATTACTCATATTCTCTATCTACTAATGTGCATCAAATGGCCTACCAGCCAAGGACGGGCGTTGGCTGAAGAAGAAGAAGAAGATCTACTAATGCTGATAAATTGGAAAGCATGTTCGAGTTAACTCGGACCAGTTCTTTCATCTTTCAATTGTCAATACACATTTATTATTATTATTATTATTATTATTATTATTATTATTATAGCTACAATGCTGTTAAGCGAAATCTAGGGGACTGGCTGATAATTTGTTTATATGATGGCGATTAATTCTTTTGATTTATTTTTATTTTATTTATACAGGATAATGTAAGGTAACTTTAACTAATTTAAAATTAACTAACTATATAACTGTATTATTATTATTTTATTTACACTTGTAATAATGTAGTTCGTACTCCCTATAATAACTGTTTGTAGTCTTTTGGCGAATCCTGCCACAAGCCTCCCTTATGGGGCTTACATGCAGAATTCCGGTAAAAACGATTATTTTCTTTAATGTTGTATTGTATTCCTTCTATTAAATGCTCCCAGTGCTGGGGGTACCGGCTGGGAAAAAAAAATTATTATAATTGCAGAACATTATTGCTCGCACACTCAGTAAATGAGGCTTTTTCGATGTCCTCCTCATTTTGAACACCACTGAAAACTTATGAAAGACTTTCGTAAGATTTAATATCACCTTTCGTATTGACGCTTTGAAATATATGACATGTTTGAGAATTCCTATCCTCGGTAATATCTGACTTTAAAGCTATGCTTGACTCAATTCATCCCTGTCTGTATGGCATAAGACGCCCCAATGCGTTTCAAAGTCCCCCTTTGAAGTCTTTGAATGTTCCAGGCTCAAATATTTCACGTTTCTCCCAGGCGGATTCATTCAAAGGAGAATGGTACAAATTTAGGCTGAGAAATCAAAGGTATATTAAAACTATTCACATCATCATAAGCATGGTATGTCTCACGATTGAGCGATACCTTCCGGATGAATTTTTGGCCATTGGCAAACTGGTATACGTTCTGGATGACAACCTACACCGGCTATAAGCGATAATGGGCAAGCTGTGACAAGCTTATACCATTGGCGTAGTGTAGCATGACTGAATGGCCCAAAAATCAAAATTAGGCAATATGGAAAATAAATACATTTTTCTTTCTTTCTTTCTTAACCAAGTACAAATACAAGT
Organism: Psococerastis gibbosa; assembly: GCA_963971405.1. Classification (NCBI taxonomy): domain Eukaryota; kingdom Metazoa; phylum Arthropoda; class Insecta; order Psocodea; family Psocidae; genus Psococerastis; species Psococerastis gibbosa. Next base: position 4,130,564 of record OZ020490.1, on the reverse strand, counting down.
CCCCACACACATTAAAATTACACCAATAATAATAATACCATAATGAAAAATAAGAAAGAAAGTAGGATGCTGTATGCAAAATAGGCCTTAAAGCAATAGTGTACAACAGGGGATCCCAAACTTTTTGTCCGTGGACCACTAGATTATTTTATGGTTTTCCTAGGACCCATATGGCAGTGATAAGAAAATCGTTAAATTCTAGGACCAAGATCAAGTAGCTTGTGCCCAAAATTACGTGCTTATATTTGATTAAATGTTACGTGCGGATTTTGTAGTTCAGTGCCAAGACTTACTGTATTTTATTTCAAATTTCCTATAGTTCAGCTGCTTTATTTTCATATTTCTTACATTGGTCCGTGGACCACCATTTGGGAACCCCTGGTGTAGAATGTACTTATATTTCTCATACATTCATTAATTTTTCTTTGTAATTCCTATCCTGTACATTCCCTTTATAATCTCATTACGATTGTAATCGGTCGGGCGTTTCTGCCGGGTTCCCCTTTTTTCATCTTTTGAAAGTGAAAAAAAATCAAAAGGTGGAAGAATTTGGTTTTACATAAAAAAAATGAGCAATTTCAATTAATTCAGTTTTTTGTGTGCATACTCAAACTCATTATTCCTTAGCTGGAATTCTACCCAGCTTCCCTAACATTTTCTCAGAATTTTTAATAAAGGATTTTAATAAAGGCATAACCGCTCAATGTTGGCTGATTGTTTTTCTTTTTTAATGCAATTACTTATTGTTTTTTAAATATAATTACAAGGACTTTCACGCGTGGAGTAAGAGGAAGAACTTTAATAGAGTCACTAAAGGTAAAAAGTGCTTTAACCAACTTCCTATGGATATAAAAAACTCATCAAACCAAAATTTAGTCAGGAAAAGAATCCACTAATGGCTTATAGCAACACAAGTGTAGCAAACAAATGAAAAAGTACCGGTCCGAGTTAACTCGAACATGCTTTCCAATTTATCAAAATTAGCAGATAGAGAAAATGAGTAATTTCATTGTAAATAATTTTCATATGGTTAAATTTCCGATATCTCTTGGGGGGGGGGGGGGTTGTCCATCTAACGTCACTGGAGGTGAGGTAAACTCTATATAGTTAATAGGTCAGACCAAAACATTACCCCACAGCAATAATGGCAGAGCACGCCATGCATTTGAGCGTGAATTTTCTATCATTTTTTGCACAAAACCAAATAGTTTTTTGGGCAAGTAACCAATTTAACACCTAAAACATGCCTGAAGGTTGAAATCATCGATAGAAAGGTTTCGCATAAAAATTATTTTTTAGTCATTTTTCATTAAAATTTAGTAATTTTTATTTTTTTACCCCCAGACGCAAACTATCAAGGGGCAAGTGACCCCCCGCATTTTATTATCATTAATAACCACTATTATATATGTGAATTTAAAAGAAATCGTTGGAGCCGTTTTTGAGAAATAAGTTTTTTAGACGTTTTTTTGAAGTGTTTTGAAAATAAAACCCCCCAAATTGAGTTAGCCCAAACTAAAATAAAAACGTCTCGAGGTATGATTTTTGTGAACCTACATGCCAAATTTCATCAAAATCGACCGAGTAGTTTGCCCGGAAATCGACGAACAGACAGACAGAGCGACAGAGCGACAGACAGAGCGACAGAGCGACAGACAGAGCGACAGAGCGACAGACAGAGCGACAGAGCGACAGACAGAGCGACAGAGCGACAGACAGACATTTCGTAAAAACCACTTTTTTTTGGGTTCCTGGGACCGCAAAACGTGTAAATCCGTTGAAATCTCGGAATCGAAAATTTCGACCATCACAAAGGTTTCCTTATACTACGTATAAATTGGAAAGTAATAACATTTTACAGTATATACAGTGTATCTAATTTTTCCGCCTACATTAAACTTACCACCGATGATATAAAGGCCACATGCCACCAAAGTCTTGTGATCGTTGTGACAATGGCCCGCAATTGCGAAAATCGTTGCTATGACTACAAAGAAAACCGCCAATGCTTCAAATGGGGTAGAAAATCTGAAACAATTAGAAAAAACAGTGTTATACATACTGTATATTGTAGTTTCCCCTAGATGAGACAGCGTAGTTGAAAGTCAGGACATGTAGAGTAGTGGTACGGACTCTGACTTTCACCCGATAAGTTGTTGGTTCGAGTCCCAGTCCCACACCGGCTACATTTTCTGACCATGCTTCGGAGGGCATGTAAAGCAGGCGGGCCCGGGCCTACCTATAGTTGAAGGAAAGAGTAGGCTTTATAGCCCTAACTGCAGGTTGGCTTAGGAATAGAACAAAAAAAAAATCCATTTCGGCTCAGGCCGATCAGGTGTAGGGAGATTCCGCACACCTTGCTTTTCTTCTACGCTACCTACGCTATGTAGGCCTATGTAACAGAAAATAAAAGATACTTCATTATTTTCCCGACCACAACATCAACACACAAAACACTCTTGTGTTCCAAACAATGACGACTATGAACTTTTACTTATTAAATTATTTTTCATTTGACTGGACGCCATTTTGAAATCGTTGACTTGCCTTAGGCGCCCATTCCACATACGTACAACGTCAATGAAAATTATGAAATTGAAGGACATTTCAATTTTACTCTATGCCATTGTTAAAATTGATCAATGATCAATTGATAATAGAGTAAAATCACAAACAATGAAACAAATAATCTAAAATTAAAAAATGGCGTCATGTGATATGACAAGTACAACTATTTTAATTGATTTCTCTAAAAAGAAAGCATTTCTGTATAAAAATTATAATAAGGTTTAAATAATAAGGCGACGAAGAAAACAAATACAATTTCAAGAAACAAATGCAGACAAATTTCAAAAATTTGGCACATACGCTTCAATTAAAAATTGTCAATTTTTGAAAAAACATATGGAACGGCCCCCATCAATGAAATGTCCTTCAATTTCATAATTTTCATTGACGTTGTACGTATGTGGAATGGGCGCCTTAAAAAGTGTTGATAGCCATTATCGTAGATAATAGTGCGGGCTTTCAGTCAAATTTTAATTCATTCCTCTGCGACCAATATTAACTGAGATATGAATTAAATAAGGTTTCAATCGGCCGCCATCTTGTAACTAAATTGTTGATCTAGCTGGTTAAAAAACTCGACCAAGACATTTGTATGGTCAATTTTTGTGCCAAGTTTAAATGAAATCGGATTATATTGTATTTACGGAAGTTAGAGTGTTTCCTAAAATCGATATACATACACATATATATGTATATACAGTATGTATAACATTTTGAACGGAGGGTGGTTTTAGGCTCAGGGGGTGAAAATGAAAAGTTGTGAAGAAATTTTCCGAAAGTCGAACATTGGTCACCATCTCAATAGGTAGATGAATCTCCCTAAAAGGCCTTATTTATTTATATATATATATATATATATATATATATATATTTATTTATTTGAAACATGAGGGTATATAGGTATACGGAATATAATCGTTAGGCCGCTCAAAAAATGAAAACCATTTTCTCAGGCTTCAGCTCAGAAAGCAATAATTCAACCTTAAAAAAAAACCAGACAGTTTATAGAAATCAAACTTGCCTTACAAATTTCAAAACTTTTCATAACAACAACTTATCATAAAATCGTGTAATCTTTTACAAATTGGAAAATCTGGGAAGAAAAAGTCTACAGGGATTTTTCTTTTTCAAAAGTTTACTCCCGTCGTTTCAAGGCTGGTGCTCTTAAGGTATTTTGTATTGGTATTGCTTCCTAGACAGGAATAGTTCAGTAAAGAAAAATGGTTGGTTGGTTTAAATTGGTTTTAATTTTTTTTGTTCTTTTACTAAGCCAACCTAGCCCTCTGTTTATCTGTTTATGGGGCACCTTATCAGGCATGAAAGCCTTCTAAACACCATTGTTGAAGGCTCAGTCGAGGGCACAAACCACAGAGGCAGGCCGAGAAAGGAGCACATGGAGGACGTAATGGCGGACATGGAGTGCGGGACCTACTGGGAAATGAAAAGGATCGCGAAAGACAGGGAGGAGTGGAGAAGAAGAGTCAAGTTGCTGCAAACCAATCGATAGATTGTAACCCCAGAAGAAGAAGCCCTCTGTTACACTCAACTAGGAAGACCCGGGATCGCCTGCATTACATGCCCTCCAAAGAATGGCCGGAAAATGTAGCAAGTGCGGGGTTCGAACCAACAACCTTTCGGATGAAAGTCGGAGTCCAAACCACTACTACTCCACACGTCCTTTTATACCAAGTGGCGAACCTGGGGTGTTGAGTTCATAGGCCAGTACTCCACCCACTAGAATACAGCCATTGGCCATAGCTTGTGGAAACGAAGTTCTTCTTATCGGTATAGTCTACGTAAAATGAGAAAAGTATGGACATGGAATGTTTTGATCCTGTCCAACACTGCAAAAATATTCCTTGCACCATTTTGTGTTACCTTGTTGCATTGGATACAAAACATAACAAAAATTGAGCAAAGAATATTTTTACAGTGTTCCACAGGATCAAAACATTCCATGTCCATACTTTTCTCATTTTGCGTGGACTATCCCGGTAATCATAACTTGCTGCAACATGCAGTGCGATCAATCTGAAATTATTGTGCATCCAATATACTGCAATGTTCTGTGGTCTCTGTGACATGTGACATTGTACATGATAGATGCCTTCAATAACCCATTAGTGACCTCGTGATAGTTGTCGCTCTGACTTCATAACATTAAAAACCATGAAAGCCCCGAGTCTTTGCACATAAAGAAGCATTTTACATATCTTCAGGCTTGAGGTGTGGGGGAAATTTAAACAATATGGGGACATCCACACCTACAACAAGAGGCAAAAAACGGGAGACCTTGCGAGGCCAGCACCACGCACAGCCAAGTGTGAGCGACTGGATCCTATGCTACAAAGAATTCGCCTACCTTAGAAAACTCCCAAATGTACAAAGCGGTGAGAAATGCTACTAACTTCCCCAAATTGCTTAGGGACCCTCTCTAAGAGAAAGCTTTCTACACTGTCACTGAGGCGCTAGCACAATGACAGAACTACCTGATTTTGACGATATTTGGACGCTTTTACTTTATACTTTCTTGTTGATTACTTGTAATTTGCCGAAATTAGAAGATTTAGAAAAAACAGGACTTGGTGGGATTCGAACACATGATCTACTCCTAATGAGGGCGTGGTCTTAACCGCTGGACCACAAGCCGGACGAGCCTAGTATCTGCTAAATCCTCTACTTGTAGAATAGTGGTACAGCCTCCGAATTTCACCCGGAAGGCTGCTGGTTCGAGTCTCACACTTACTACATTGTCTGGCCATGCTTCGGAGGGCATGCAAAGCAGGCAGTCCCGGGTCTTCCTAGTTGAGTGAAAGAGAGGGCTTTATAGCCCTAACTCCACAAGGTTGGCTTAGTAATAGGACAAAAAAGGCAATATTTATTTATTTATTTATTTACTTATATGCTCTTATGGTCTGGCACCATTTATTCGATTTCAAATCTTTGGCAGCAATACAGTAATATAAAATATAGCGTGGCAGCCGGGGCCCAAACTTAAAATCATAAAATTGAATTTAAAAAAAAACCAACTTGAAAAAAAATTGTAAAACCTTACGGTAAGCTGTTGACGACAGATAATAACCATAAAAACAAAACAAGGGCAAACCAAGATATAGATGGGAGGGGAAAATATAAAATGGAGCACCCTGTTATTCCATGACATCTGTACGGTGTAGCCAACTTAGAAAAGTCAGACAGAGGAAACGAGACTTCTTTTAGTTTTCTCCACGAGGGTGTAAGAGGAGGGGGTGGGGTGGAAAGAGAGGAGAGGGGTGGAATTTCCATGTTTTAAAACATTCTTCCATTCCTTTTTATAGAAGTTCAATATGGTTCTCAATATAGTATAGATATTCATGTATTCAATACTATCACGGGTATATACACATGTGGAATTTGTATGTATTCATAGTGAAATGAAGTGAAGGTGTGTGTTGAAATGGGAGCGGAGGTAGGGGTGTGCTACATTGTATCTTATTATAAATAAATTAATAAGTAAGTAATGACTTTAATATAGCTGAGACCACCCTAGCGGAGTTACACTCAACTAGGGGTCAGCACCGAAAACAGTATACATTTGCAGTGCAAGGTTACAATAATTCAAAAAATTCCCTAAGACTAAAACACTCACTCACACACACAAGCATGGGGCGGTTCGAATAAATCGTAGCCTATGTAATATTTGCAATTAGATACTCTTTGAGTCGAATCCTGAACACAGTTAGTGTCGGCGAATCTTGAATGTTACGGGGGATTGAGTTAAACAGTAAAATTGAGGAAACCAGGAAGGATGAATGAAACATGTTTATTATTACAAACATTATTATTATTATTATTATTATTATTATTTAGAGGGTTGAGCTGACATAGGTCTGGGGACCCTTTGAAGAGCATAATTATTGGGATCACATCCCAATCATTCAAACTATGCCCTTAGCCAAATAATTAACTGTTGAAAAACAGCAGCTTAACCTTGTTAGCAAAGACAACCAAGTCCTTCAATGGCAAGTCAATCAGATTAACCTGGTCGATGTAGGCAGCCCCAAAACAGTCCAACCGCGCCCGCCACAGGGCTGGACAGTGACCAACCACGTGCTCTGCGGTTTCGTCGGACTCATTGCAGTGCCGGCAAATGATAGGACCTTCAGGGCCCAATTTGGCCATGTGGGCTCTGAACGAACCATGCCCAGTAACCAGGGCTGCGGTCGTTCGAGCCGTCTCTCTACCGACATTCAGTTTATGTAACCCCCATCCTTTCTGAGGGTAGATGAACAACTTTGATGTAAGCAATGTGGGAGTTAACCGCCATAGCGTTTCAAGTTCTCTATAAAGACGGTTGACGAGAGTTCTCTTAAAAACTGCCAATCCTAAGGGGAGAATAGGTTCGGGCCCTATAGGGCTATCCGTTGAGCCTTTTCTAGCTAGTTCATCAGCTCGCTCGTTGCCGTCGATTCCAGCGTGCCCTGGAACCCACAGAATCTCTACAGATATGCGCCGTTTTTCTAGTTCCAGTCCAGCTCTTCTACATTAAGCGACCAGGCCAGACGCCACTGTCGGACAGCTAAGAGCCAGGATAGCTGCCTGACTATCTGAGCATACGGCCACCTTAGTGCAGTCCTGTAGCGTGCCACACAGTTCAAGTGCGCATCTAATGGCAAACAGTTCAGCCTGGAATACGGACACATACCTTCCTAATGGAATGGAAACCGAAACGGGAGGATACTCGCAAAATATACATTGTATCTTAGTAATTGAAATTTTTCATCATATCTTTTTCTCCTTCTTCTTCTTCTGGCTCTACAGCCCTTGATGAGCTTTGGCCTGCTTGACAACACTCCTCCAGTCATCTCGGTTTTGTACGACGCTCTACCATTTACGGACTCCCAACTCGCGGAGGCCAGTTTCGAACTCATCCTTCCAGCGTTTTCGAGGACAGGCCACTAGTCGTCTCCCTGTCATGCTTGCATTGTACATCTTTACCGGCATGCGGTCGTCTGACATGAGATCCTATCTAGTGCAAATTGTTTTCTTGAGAACTCAATCGTATCTAGTGTATTCTTTAAAGGTTATGGTATTAGTAGTAGTAGTGTTCGTCGGGTTAATAACGACTTAGTCCTCACATTTGGGCCCATAGAGCGACCCCGACTTGACTATCCTATGCCAGCCCATAGGACAGTGGACCTCCTGATTCCGAACCACTTGGGAAGCACAGTGAAGTCACACGATTAGTTCGGAGGGGACCAGGACAAGTCCTACCATGTTTCCCTACCGGCACTGTGCACACGACCAAGTTATCTGCAGCTTTGAACCTGCTCTGGTCCGCTGGATTCAACTTGGTATGGCGGCCGGCAAGGTTATGGTGTTGCTCGTATGTTATATGATAGCGTAGGCACATCAAATTGTTGGTAGAATTAGCTTTGGTGTGGGCGCAGGCAGATAATATTTTGCGGATATGCGGACTAAATGTTATCAAGACGGTTTAGATAGAAATAATATTGTATTTAACCAAATTGGGGCGCTCAGGGGTCACCTGCGGGGGACAAATGTGAAAATATAAGCCCAGGAACCACGTCTTACAATGCTCGAGGCGGGGGGGGGGGCTGCAACTCCCCCATCTACAGTAGACTCCGCTCATTGGAAACACTCTGGGACGTGAGTGTTATGTTTCAATTAACCGATTCCTTCATCCATCAACTTTTGATGATGGCGCGTTCGTATGGGTAGTGTTGTTCAAAACTGTACAATCTGCCCGATGCTCAACAGCCATTCAGAGAACTAAGGAATAATCGCGTTCATAACCTCTTTATTTGTAGGTGGCTTACTGTCGTTATCATCGTCATCCTCGTCATCTGATTCAGGTTGGTCATCAACATTTGTACGCATTAGCCCATCACAGATATCCTGTTGGGTAGGTTCACATCCAGTTTCAAGATTTTCATCAATGTTTATCCAATCTTGATACTGTTCACCGGAAAGATCACTCGGTTCCTCAGGCAAAGCGTTCTCCTCTTCTCTAACTGTTATGTTGAATTCACCGCGGCAAAACCAATTACGAATGGTCTCCTCCTTTACTTCATGCCATGATTCGTTATACTGACATGATTTACTGACATGATTTACAGTGAATCATACACAATAAGCAAGCAGTTTAGATACCATTATCGCTTCTCTTTCCCTTCTTGTAAAGACACGTTTGAAGACAATTTGTTTCGAGTAAACGATGTATTGTTTCCATTAGCCAATTATTTTCATGTGTATTAACATACAACTGACCTGTTCTAAGGCGCTTATTCCACATATGTCAATAGTCAATACCACATTTACTATTGACTATTGACGTAGGTGGAATAAGCGCTTAGGCATTTTGTTTCCATAGGGCGATTGTATCAATAAACCGTGGTTCTAATAAGGAGAGTCTACTGTATTGTATATGCAATAATATATACGTATAATATGCAACAATAGACAGCAATTAATCTCTATTGACAAAAAATTTGCAATGTAACTGCAAAGGCTTTCACGGCCGGAGTCAAATGAAGAACCAGAAGAATCCGGGCTGATGGGCCGTGGTCGAATTAAAAGTGAACTTCCAAACGTTTCGTCAACATCTGCAATCGACATCTTCAGTGGCGCTGCGTGGGTACGGTAGCCACCGAGGTAAAACCTTCGAAGTCTACGCAGCGCCACTGAAGATGTCGACCACAGATGTTGACGAAACCTTTGGAAGTTCACTTTCAATTCGACCAATTCAGCCCGGATTCTACTGGTTCTTCATTCAAACAATTTGCATTTTAATAAAGATTTAATAAAAATTTAACAGTGCTTAGCTCCATACGCAAAAAGCGAACTCCAAAGTAAGCAAAGTATATGACGTATAAATCGCATCGCGACAAATTATGAAACCCAAAAAGGCTATTGGATTACGGATAGAGGGTAAGGTAAACCGAAAGAACACCCGCACATACCAGAGGGAGCTCCGCTGCTTTTAAGCGCATTTTGAAAAAAAAAATGTCTAGAGAACATTTTCCCCTGTATGTAGTATTCGTCCTCTAGGGGGTTTCCCAGGAAATCCCATTGTCATGAAATAAGCCTTCTGCCAACTTACTGCTTACCTCGTACCTTCATTTTAAACTAATCAAATCATTTTACGATTTTTCTTTTTCCTGTTGGACTTTTCCGAACAAAAAAGTAAATTGGAATTACATTTAGCCCAAAAGGGGTTTCCCCGTTATATTTGGGGCCGAGTCAAAGTAGCTGAGCTTCGGAGTAATGCCATATGGTCTCAGAGGCGAAGAACTTGGTATGGCCGTTAGACGTAGCGGGAAAAGGGTGCAGCGAGCCAATATTTCCAACAAAAAGCACTGATACCACCCTTTGTCTATATATCCATATACGTTGGTCTTGAGTTACTCTTTCACTGCAATCTTTACGTTTCCATACTCCATAGGCAAGCACCTAATCTCTTCAAGGATAAATAAATAAAATAAATAAATAAATAATGACTTTTATTTTATTACTAAGCCAACCTAGTGGAGTTAAGGCTATAGGCTAAAGCCCTGCCTTACACTCAACTAGTAAGGCCCGGGACTGCTTTATATGCCCTCCGAAGCATGGCCAGAAAAAGTAGCATATGTGGGACTCGAACCAACAACCTTGCGGGTGAAAGTCGGAGTCCTTACCACTCACTTACATGTCCTGACGTGACTGAGGATGTGATTTGACACGGCAAATCCCCTCCACATTTTTAAGCAGTCATTTCCAGTTATAAATTTAAGTTAAAAATTTAAGTTTAAAAATCTATAGCTCTGCATAAGATGTTGCAAATGTTATTCTTCTTCTTCGTTTTATTCTTCTTCTTCTTCTTCTTCTTCTACCCCACCAAAATGTTTAATTTCATGTGCCACGTCTACCATAACTGGTTAAAGGAGACATTTGGCACCCGAAAGTTAACAAAAAATATATATTTGGCGGGAATTGAATGTCAATGTCCCATATCTCGTATAGAACTAAGAACTAAGAAAATCCACCTTTGAAAGGCTGCGCTTAATCCAAAAAGTCTACACATTAACCTTTCTGCAGCCCAAAGGCACTTAACCGCTCACATAGGGCCCTTCACAACGTTTTAAGTATGCTCGTGTAGCCTTTTGCCCCCCCCCCCCCATTCGCTTCTTATGCCTCGTTAGGTTACTAAGTACTACATGTCTAGCTTACCCCTTGACCTGGATCCTTTTTTAACCTTTCAGTGCCTGTAACGAACGCATATATGCGCAGCTGATGTGCGTTTTCCGGATTTTGGAATGAAAAGGTCTTATAAGTTTATAATGAAAGGACTTCCAGAGCCACTAAGTTAAGGATATACTGTATTAAACCCATATCAGACCTATTGCAAAGTACAGCTCGGAAACCTAGAATCTTATACTGTCAATGAGGCAAACAAACTGAGAGTATTGGAAAGAAAGATAATAAGGAGGATAAGGAGTGGTGTATAAGAAACAACATCGAAATAGAAGCAATACTCAACGAAGAAGACAAGGCCGGTTCCTAAAAGCGCAACGCATAAGATGGCTGGGACACGTCGTAAGAATGTCAGACGACCGCATGCCGAAAAAGATGTACGAAGCAAGCATGACAGGAAGACGACAGGCCGGACGTTCTCGAAAATGCTGGAAGGATGAGTTGGAAAAGATGGGAGACGGTACATGCGGAGAGTTGTACAAAACCGAGATGACTGGAAGAGTGTTGTAGAGCAGGCCAAAGCTCATCAAAGACTGTGGAGCTAGAAGAAGGAGAAAGAAGAAGTTCCCATGGTCCGATTTTTTTTTTTAAAAGGTTAATCGCATACAAGCAATTCAATGAATGTATCCGATTGACCTCTTCAGTAGCCTCACTAAGTTACCTAAGAGGTACTTGTGTCGAGTAACGACACGTCTCCAATCGCATGGCGTGTAGAGACTCGCACAAGTGCAAGCACGCTACCACCTGGCCATCGAAGTCGATAAATTGCCATGATGATCGTCGATCTTCGATATATCAAAGGCTGTAGAGCCAGAAGCAGAAGAAGAAGTAGTAGGTAATCTACCAACTGTTCTACATTTATTGAGCCAATTATAAAACGCAGCCACAATTTTAATTTACACCGTTATATGAGATTACACGCCTTTGTTTTCTTGTACACATTCCTCATCGCATTCCGATATACACGGCTTTTGGTTTTATTACCCCCCCCCCCTTCTCTCCTCTCTCACTCCCCAAAATGCCATTGTTGTAAACTTGTATAAAAGCGGCCTCGTATAGTAAAAATATTAGATATTTTACTGTACCACATGCTATTCTTCTGGGAGTTGTAAAACCTATGAAAATTCCCAACTAGCCCTGAGCTTTATGGATTTTCCGACAAAACCGCTATGAAGTGGAAAGTTAGACTGTATGACGTGTGGTTTTCTATATGGGCTTCATTATTATTTATATTACATTGTATATTATATATTATATATATCTTGTGTATTATATATCGCTCATGCACGAGAAAAGTGACACATTTCTAAATATTGACTTTTGAGATAATTCAAATTTTATTTTTATTATTTTATTTTATTATTCAAGACATTGCGAATTTTTTACTCTATCAGTGGGGACATGGTACACAGACCCAGACCAGCAAATACTAGAAGAATTGAGCACCTTGTAGTACCAAGGGCATACATAGCAAATTTTACCAAATCCTACCAATATATAGCACCAAAATTATTTAACTTACTTAATATTTGTCCTGGGTCGCTGTCAATAAATAAATTTTCCAAATTCGTCCGGGAATGGCTGATGAGACGGGAAGAGGTGGAATCTTTATTTGAAATAGTGGACTAGACTGTTATGTGTTTACGAGAGATCTGTTATTACTATGTAAGTGTAGTTTAATAAGTTAAATTAAGTCTAATTGATTTTTTCTTCTTTTTTCTTTAGTTTTAGAGTAGGGTAAATTGTTATAGGTCTCCATGTGGGGCTTTACAATTATTGTATTTAAATTGTTCTATATTTGATACATTCATTCATTCATTCATTCATTCAGCTCTGGCCATTTTTTGCTTTCCAATTTATGCGTAGTATAAGGAAAGCTTTCTGACGGTCGAAATTTTTGATTCCGAGATTTCAATGGATTTACACGTTCTGAGGTCCCAGGAACCCAAAACAGTGGTTTTTACGAAATGTCTGCCTGTCTGTCGTTCTGTCTGTCTGTCTGTCTGTGCGTCGATTTCCGGGCAAACTACTCGGTCGATCTTGATGAAATTCGGCATGTACGTTTACAAAAATCATACCTCGGATTAATTTTTTTTATTTGGGGCTAACTTAATTTCGGGGGGGGGGGGGGGTTTATTCTTAAAAAGCTCCAAAAAAACGTCTAAAAAATTATTTATTCCAAACGGCTCCAACGATTTCTTTTTAATTCACACATATTCTAGTCGTTATTAATATTAACGAAATGCGTGGGGTCACTTGCCCCTTGATAGGTTGCTTCTGGGGGTAAAAAAATAAAAATGACTTAATTTTAATGAAAAATGATCTATCGCTGATTTCTACCTTCAGGCATGTTTTAGGTGTTAAATTGAGTAACGAAACCGGACAGGTTGCTTTCCCAGAAAAGTATTTGGTTTTGTAAAAAAAAAAATGTTTTTTTGAAAAAATGATAGAATATTCACGCTCTAATGCATTGCGTGCCCTGCCAGGATTGCTGTGTGGTAATGTGTTGGTCTGATCTATCTAGAATTTACCTCACCTCCAGTGACGTCAGGTGGACAACCACCCCCCCCCCCTACACCCGAGATATCGGAAATTTAACCATGTGAAAATTATTTACCATGAAATTACTCATTTTCTCTATCTACTCATTTTGATAAATTGGAAAGCATGTTCGAGTAAACTCGGACCGGTTCTTAGTTTTTACTTGTAGTACCTACTGTCGAGGCACTTGAGGCGAGTTTACTTGAAAGAGAAGTGTAATTACCACGTCTACGCCTGGAGCACATTCCGAATTATGTCAGTATTGCCAAACCCGAAGCAGTCAAACTTGACAGTGGATCAGTGACAAAATGCAATCTTTTGGAAACAAATTAAACTAGATATATATGTGACACTACATTCATAAAATTCGCTATATTTTCCTCGACATTTTTGTATAAATAACCCAATTTTGCAATTTTTTGAAATGTGTCACTTTTCTCGATCATGAGCGATATTATATTATTTTATATATGATCATTTGCGAACGTGCTTAAGACCTTAAGAGTTTAAGAGCAAACCGAAGTACCCCCTTTTTGGGCACAAAGTTTTGGTATAAAGTTGATTTTCATACGATATTTCGATCGGAGAGTAGTCAGAAATATCAATTAAATCAGCAGAAGTACTCCTCTATATTTCGGTAGTTGATGTTGATATCACCACAATTTTTTAACTTCATCACGGAACCGCCCTACAAATTTATTGTCTTTTGTACAAATTACATTCAATGGTAATCGTGGCCAATGGGCACCTCCGAATTATTATCTCCGAACTATTTGGTTCCGAGGTTGCTAAACGCTCTGCCCTTCTTTCTTGACCCTGACATGAAGCCCAGAACTTTCGCCAGTCAAGTTAGAGTCTGGCTGTGTGCAGTAGAAAACGTGGAGTTCCTCCTGTCCTCATAAATCCCTTATTTATTTATTTTATTTAATGAAAAATATGAAATTCTACTAATTTATTATGTGATGCTGTATTTTTATTTTATTTATTTCTATTTTTAATTTTTAATTTTGAGTGATAAATGTACGTTGATTCTCTTTCAGCTATGTAGCTGTTGTGGCTACTGCTGATCAGTGTAAATGTAAAAATTGTTTTCAATACACATATTATTATTATTTAGTTATTATATTAATAAGGACTTTTTGTGGTGGCTCATAGGTCCTTGTCCAATGCCACCAACCCAATGGATTTCGGACATTATTGCTTTCCAATTTATACGTAGTATAAGGAAAGCTTTGTGATGGTCGAAATTTTCGATTCCGAGATTTCAACGGATTTACACGTTTTCAGGTACCAGGAACCCAAATAAGTGGTTTTTACGAAATGTCTGTCTGTTGCTCTGTCGCTCTGTCTGTCTGTGCGTCGATTCCTGGGCAAACTACTCGGTCGATTTTGATGAAATTCGGCATGTCGGTTCACAAAAATCATACATCGAGACACTTTTTTATATTTTGGGCTAACTCAATTTGGGTGGGGTTTTATTTTCAAAAAACTCCAAAAAAAAAGTATAAAAAAATTATTTCTCAAAAACAGCTCCAACGATTTCTTTTAAATTCACACATATTATAGTGGTTATTAATGTAAACAAAATGCGGGGAGTCACTTGCCCCTTGATAGTTTTCTTCTGGGGGTAAAAAATAAAAATAACTAAATTTTAATGAAAAATGACTAAAAAATAATTTTTCTGCGATACCTTTCTATCGATGATTTCTACCTCCAGGCATGTTTTAGGTGTTAAATTGAGTAACGAAACCGGACAGGTTACTTGCCCAATAAACTATTTGGTTTTGTGCAAAAAATGTTTTTTTGAAAAAATGATAGAAAATTCACGCTCAAATGCATGGAGTGCTCTGCCAATCTGCCATTATTGCTGTGTGGTAATGTTTTGGTCTGACCTATTAACTTAATAGAGTTTAACTCACCTCCAGTGACGTTAGATGGACAACCCCTTCCCCCCTCCCCACCCCCGAGATTTCGGAAATTTAACCATATGAAAATTATTTACCATGAAATTACTCATTTTCTCTATCTGCTAATTTTGATAAATTGGAAAGCATGTTCAAGTAAACTCGGACCGGTTCTTTGTAATGTTTCCGTATGCATTTTTGGCCATTGGCAAACTGGTAGGCTACACGTTCTCGGTGTCAACCTAAACCGGTTACAAGCGATAATGGACAAGCTGAGACAAGTTTACCATTGACGAAGTAGAGCAGGCGAAAGCATGCCTTAGCAAAGATACGAGTCCACCTCCCAATTAATAGTGTTCACGGCGTTGGCAGGGGAACATAGTGGGACATGATTACGCGCTGAGACTATACCAGTCAGTCTGGTCATCTCCGAATTAATCGTGTGACTTTAGTATGTTCCCCAAGTGGTTCGGAATCCACTGTAATCAGGACGTCCACCTCGTCAGTCAACTCCCCTCCTCCCCGAGGTGAAAGAGTCTACCCTTAGGGTGCCTCAAGTTAATAAACGGACTCGCTCCCCCCGCCGGGCTGACAGGGTTGCTTGTAGCTGAAATGCTGAAAGCAGGTGTTGGGAAAACAAAACGAATATTTAAAAAGGTCTTCTGGCATATAGCGAGTGCCACTCAAGCCCAATCATCTTATCGCTTCTAACCTTCGGGTCTAATCTTCTTACATACTGAAAAACAGCGTTTCTTCTTCCTCTGGCTCTACAGCTTATTATGAGCGGTTGCCTGCTCGACAATACAATACTCCTCCAGTGACTGGAGTCCAATCATCTTGGTTTTGTGCAACGCTCCATTATCTACGGACTCCCAACTAGCGAGGGTCAGTTTCCAGGAAAAACAGCGTTTAAATGACAATATTCCATTTTCTATCAGCCACAAGCCATAAATTCATTCAAAAAAAAACTGGAAAAGGGTAAAAAGCAAAGAAGGCAAAACTCTGTTTATTTGCCGAGGGGGGCGGGGGGTGGTAAAAAGACACCCCATGCTCTTACCATAGTGACTTCCCCCCCTCCTGCGTCTCTCCCAACCCCCGGGTTTCTTACCACTTTTCTACTTGTGCAGTCGAGTGTTTGACCTTACATGAAAAGGCTGAAAAAAGGCTGGAAAAGGCTCTATAGCTTAGTTGCGGCGATGCTAAGTGCTATAGAAAGGTCAAATCGTATATTGCATGAGTGAAAAAAAATAAATGCATTTTTTTCTCTCAGCAGTTTCACTTTGTTAAGCGCAATATTACCGTCAGCAGCCTTTTTTCCCTTGTGTATTATAAAATTACGTTTTCTGCTTTCTCCTTTTCAGGTCACAATCAATTGGTTGGCAGCAACTCCCTGCATATTATCCTCCAGCTCTCTCGGTCCTGCGTCTTCCTCTTCAGCTCTTGGTACGTTCGGGCTCCTGTGTTCTCCTTTAGTTGATCCAGGAATACCTTCTTCTTCGGGCGCTCTCTTCTATTGGTTTCTTCTACTGTGCCCACAATGATGATGCGTACCAGAATTCGTGCCTTAATAATTGCCCTACCTATTTCGTTCTTCTAGTTTTTATATGAGGTAGAAGATGTCTCTCTTCTTCAATAGCCTCTAGTACTCTTTCAATCTACGAATGGTGGAGATTTATATTTTTTTCAATTTTGGCATTACGGAATTCGGCACCGAAATCTCTACATAGTAAATAAATAAATATTGACTTTTCGTTCCTCCATACATGGCTGAAGAATGTAAGTTTCCGTTTCTTAACCGTCAGCAGCAACTCGGCTTTGTATCCAATCGCCTCAGGATCTCAGCATTAGGGACTGTATCTCACCAGGATATGCGCAACATTTGTCAGCATGTCTACCATTTACTATTGACGTAAATCATTCTGTTTATGAATTCCGCTCATTGGGAATGAAAATAGTACCACGCAGGGATGGATTCTGCCCATTGGGGGGGGGGGGGTAGTTTTGTGTCGAAGTTTAGAAAAAAAACATACTGTATGTACTAGTAGTCTCGATTAAATTAGAGCGTAATCCTGTATCTGTTCATGGTACCACGTCGTTTTTATTTATTTTTATCAAGTAGGCCTAAATAAATAAATAAATATTGAATTTTTGTTCCATTACTGAGTCATTCTAGCGGAGTTAGGGCTATAAAGCCCTGTCTTACACTAAACATGGAAGGCCCGGGACCACCTGCTTTACATACCTCCGAAGCATGGCCAGAAAATGTAGCCAGTGTGGGACTCGAACCAACAACCTTTCAGGTGAAAGTCAGAGTCCGTGCCACAACTCTACATTTCCTGCATTTCCTGACAAGTTCAGGACCAGGTCAGAGACCACTTCTGTTAAATTGACCACTCTCAAATTACAGCGAATTACAGCGGCCAGAGGGCAAAAGGCGACTTAAGAAAAATCATTAAGGAGAGTGGAAAGGCTTAAAGAGCAATACAATAAAGACTTTGAAAGGAAAACTAAAATGTGCTCTCTTTTTAGTTCCAGCAGCCTATAAATGTCTTTTGGAGAGTGAAAAAGGAAAATCTGTTGATATAAAAAGGAGAAAGAAGATTAGAGAGGGGGTGTAATGGGTTAATCGAGGAGAAAAGGTTCAGTGAAGATCAGATAGCTACTGATACGACAGTCAGGGTGTCCAAATTAACTTAACTGCCTCTTAACGTACCCACTGTATATAAGGCCGTAGCCAGAGGTTGGGTCGAGGTGGTTGCCCCCCCCCCCCCCCCAATATTTGCAGCATACACTAGATAGAATGGAGGTTTAAATATATTTAGGTTATCTCAACTCCGGTGACGTCAGAAAAAATGACTGGTTACGGCCCTGACTGTATGTACTTATGCCAGCAGGCATAGAAGGTATGGCTGATATGAATAAAAATAAATATTGACTTTTCTTGTTCTATTACTAAGCCAACCTAGCGGGGTTAAGACTATAAAGCCTCCTCTTACACTCAACTAGAAAGACCCGGGACCGCCTGCTTTACATGCCCACCGAGGCATGGCCAGGAAATGTAGGATATGTGGGACTCGAACCAACAACCTTTTGGGTGAAAGTCGGAGTCTGTACCACTACTGTGCATGTTGTGACTGGTGAATGTAATTTATTATAAACAAATAATAATAATAATAATAATATCGCTAACGGCCTTACCATGTTGATTCCACTATTATAGCAGAGCATGTTTCAAACTGCGGCAACTTGGTAGTGTGCACAGCGTTGGCAGGGGAACCTGGTGGGACATGACAACGCGCTTAGGCAGTATAAGTCGAGTCCTGGTCACCTCCGCTTTAATCGTGTAACTTTACCATGTTCCCCAAGTGGTTCGGAATCCACTATAATCAGGAGGTCCACCCTGTTAGTCAACTCCCCCTTCCCCGAGGTGAAAGAGTCTGCCCTTTGGGTGCCTCAAGTTAACAAACAGACTCACTCCCCCCGCCAGGCTGACAGGGTTGCTTAAAGCAGAAATGCTGAAAGCAGGCGTTGGAAACAACAACAACATTATAAACAAATATTTCAATGAAACTATCCTTGATATGTACAGTTAGGTATAAGAGAGGGCCATAGGCCCTATTCTTGCTGTATCTTTGTATATTCACTATTTTTTAAATAACGACTTTCTTATTATAATAATAACTACTATAATAGGTATTTATGTCAAGACTATAGGATTCAAAATAGGTATGCCTAGTATGCCGGCCTGCCTATGGACTCGTATCTGTACTTGGTTCAGTCATGTTACCGCCTGTTACATTGCGTCAATAGTAATCTTGTCTGAGCTTGTCCATTATTGATTGTAGCCGGTGCAGGTTGACATCGAGGATGTATGCCAATTTGTCAATGGCCAAAATTTCACACGGAAACAATTTAAATAATGTCCAAAATCCATGGGGTCGTTGGCATTGGACAAGGGTTCCTAACAAGGGCGGATACAGCGGAAAATTTAGGGGGAGTCACAAGTATTTTGTGAGTTTAAAAGGTAATTTTTGTTGTTGGAAAGTTGAGTTTTATTCAATTTGTTTTATTTTACTAGGAATCTTATGAATTTACTCATTTTACTCTTTTAGGTGGGACATGACCCCCCTGACCCCCCCCCCCCCGATGATCCGCGATTGGTTCCTAAAGGGTCTTAAGGACATATGACATATGACTATGCACTGAAGGGGGGCCCAGCACGGGAACCATTCCTTTGGCATCCCCCCTTGACAATTGAAAAAATACCTAATTATTAATTGTACACTTTGTATATAAATATACGATTTTCATTTCATTTCATTTTCATTTCATTTCATTTCCATTTTATTTTCATTTCATTTCCATTTTCTTTTAATTTCATTTTCATTTTCATTTCATTTCATTTTCATTTCATTTTCATTTCATTTTCATTTCATTTTCATTTCATTTTCATTTCATTTTCATTTCATTTCATTTTCATTTCATTTTCATTTCATTTTCATTTCATTTTCATTTCATTTCATTTTCATTTTCATTTTCATTTTCATTTTCAATTTCATTTCCATTTTCATTTTTCATTTTCATTTTCATTTTCATTTTCATTCCATTTCCATTTCATTCCATTCCATTTGATTCTCATTTCATTTCAATGAAGTAGTAGAGTAGAACTCCTATATAGTAGTTTGTATATCATACTGTAGTATTCGGAATATGTTGGCCTGCCTGTAGTTTTTAAATTCATTGTTAAAAAATCCATCGACCCATAAGGGAAACGAACCATATACAAAAGAACCGGTCCGAGTTTACTCGAACATGCTTTCCAATTTATCAAAATTAGTAGATAGAAAAAATAAGTAGTATGGTAAATAATTTTCCTATGGTTAAATTCCGGATATCTCGGGGGGGGGGGGGGGTTGTCCACCCAACAATACTGGCAGGGCACGCAATGCATTTGAGGGTGAATTTTCTATCATAAAAAAAAAAAAAATTGTACAAAACCAAATACTTTTCTGGGATAGCAACCTGTCCGGTTTCGTTACTTAATTTAACACCTTAAACATTCCTTAAAGTAGAAATCATCGATAGAAATGTTTCGCAGAAAAATTATTTTTTAATCATCAATAGTTATTTTTATTTGTTTACCCCCTGAAGCAAACTATTAAGGGGCAAGCGACCCCCCGCATTTTATTAACATTAATAACGACTACAATATATGTGAATTTAAAAGAAATCGTTGAAGTCGTTTTTGAGAAATAATTTTTTTAGACGTTTTTTTGGAGTTGTTTGAAAATAAAACCCCCCCTAATTGAGTTAGCCCAAAATAACAAAATGATCCCGAGGTATGATTTTTGTAAACCTACATGCTCAATTTCATTAAAATCAGCCGAGTAGTTTGCCCGGAAATCGATGAACAGACAGACATACAGACAGACAGACAGACAGAGCAACAGACATTTCGTAAAAACCACTTTTTTTGGTTCCTGGGACCTCAAAACGTGTAAATCCGTTGAGATCTGGGAATCGAAAATTTGGACCATCACAAAGCTTTCCTTATACTACGTATAAATTGGAAAGCAAAAATCCATCGTCCCATAAAGGAAACGAACCATATAAAAAAAGTGGTTAATCCACGCCTGTTGAGCGGCAGTGTACCTGTTTTTGCCCACCTTGAAAGCTGACAAGACTCATTTTGTGTTTACAATGGTTCTACCTCTGTAATTTCCTTGCTATGGACTGCAGCCAAGTTTCCACTGCCGCCCCTCGTATTTCACGCGTGTGTCACCTCTTCACATTCCTAAATAATGACCAAAAGAGAGCGCCCAGTGCTTGTATCATGGGAAATTTCAGTTGTGCTGAATTTCAAGAGGAAATCAGGCACCCATAAGAGGATATGCTACTTAGAGAATTGGCACCCCAAAATTAAGAGGACATGCTACGGTGAAAATTAGCACCCCAATTTTTTTTTTACTTTTAATTTTTTAATCAATTCACAAAGCCAGTAATTAAAGATTTGGCTCATGTAAGTTGTAGAAGACTACTTCAAGCATCATATAATAGGAAATTTTTAATTTTTGGTAGCCTACCTTCATTTTTTTCCCATTAAAACCAGAGGAGACCAGGGGCGTTGGGGGGGGGGCGGTCCAACTTGCCCCCCCCCAGCTCCTTTTGGGGGAGCTTGAGCATCGTAAGACGTGGTTCATACTTCATGGTTCCCTTTGCAGCAATATAAATAGGATAAGTATTTCTTTTTTACCTTTGTAAAATCTACAAGGCAATACTTTACAACTATTAAAATTCGTAAGACCCTACTATTTTGCTCTTATATTTTCAATTTTTCTTTAAATTCTGCCTGATATCGTCATAAGGTCTACTTAGTTTTGCCCCCGCCATCATTCTAAAACTTTACGCCTCTGGAGAGGACTAAAATTTCAAGTAATTTATGGAAAAACTACAAAACCGAAAAGTAGTAATATATAATTATATAGTATAAGCACAATTTAGTCTTCTACAAGAGAAATAAGTAAATAACTATAAATAAAATTATACTTAATTCCACAACATAAATTCTTAACAGTAACTGCTGTTTCTGACTGGCTCTCATAGCTGTTACTATTTAAGATTTTTCGTTGTGGAATTAAGTGCAATTTTATTTATATTTATTCACATATTTGTCATGTATCACTTCCTCGAAGTCACGGACGAATCTCTCCCATGAATAGTCTTCTACAACTTACATGAGCCAAATTTTTAATTACTTAAAGCTATAAAAAATGAAAAGTATTTAATTTTAGGGTGCCAATTTTCTACGTAGCATATCCTCTAACGCCATTGTTTAACTTCACAAGAGCTTTGCGTTGCAAAACTAAAAAAAAAAATAACGCCCTCTTAACTATCGAATAGGATTAGAAAAAAGTAATAGTTTAAATCGGCGTCCTTGACTGCGTCCAACCCCTGGAGTTTGGCCGAGGCTTAGACCATAAATCGCGAAGCCTGGATATAAACTTAGTCTGTTCCAAATACAGTGTTCCAATTGTGAGAAAGAACTAGCAAACCGCAAGATAAAGATAGGGTGGCACGTTCATTTAAAAAATACCAAACGATCGTCTATTATTGTTATTTGTAACCCAATTTTTTTCTGCGGACCTCCCATTTTGGCTAGGCTTGTTCCACTTATTAGAGATGGGACACTTGCTTCCCACCAAAAAACATGGGACGTTGTTTCATTTGCCCCCCCCCCCCAATTTTTGTAGAAAAAGTAGAAAAAGAGGAAAGCCGTTCTCATGGACGTACGTATTTTCTAATTAGGGGCTTGATCTTAATTTCCTTAATTTCCCTTGCGCAGGTACCCGAGGGTTTGGGAGACCTAAGGGGGTCCGGGGGTTTCCCCCGGTGAAGACTTTTGAAAAAAAATAGGCCTAGAGTTGTGGAGTTTTACACATTTTGATGAGTATACGTCTTGTAACGTATTCTAAATGGCCTAACGTTTAGGTTTTACAGACGTAGAATAGTAAGCCTATTCCCGGGGGGAATTATTTTGAAAAAGAACAGGCCCAAAATAGTTGAATTTACGGACTTTGAAAGTAGTTTTGTTTACATTTTACATATATGAAGAATATTACAGCCAACAAGGTGGGCCCGCGGGGGCTACCCCGGGGAATCTGTTTTAAAAGATAAGCCTGAAATTGTTAGTCGGCAAAGAAATTTTGATTTTGCAGACGATAACTTTATTAACAAAACTGGAAGCAGGGGGACCAGGGTCTCCCCGGGGAATTTGTTAAAATAAAGTTCTGAAAAATTATTATATATTTATAGTTATACCTGAGTTTTCCCACTTTACCAGAGAATAATCTGACCCGTATTGTAATTCCCAGATCCATATGCATACCGCTATTCCCGGCTATTCTGCTATAACCTTATTATCTTAATAATAATCCGGGCACAATTTTACCATTGTGGCCATATATCTAGGCTGGCTATATAATAATAATCCGTGGACCCTATAGATGGAATAAGAGGCTCTCACTCCACTGCCGGTGGATGTACATCCAGACTTAAGTCCACAAAATGTGCGGAGTTGCACATCACTATTTCGAAGAAGAAGAAAAAACCCAGCAAAGTATTATTCCTGAGTTTTCCCACTTTACCAGGGAATAATCTGACCCGTATTATAATTTCCAGATCCATATGCATACCGCTATTCCCGGCTATTCTCCTATAATCTTATTATCTTAATAATAATCCGGGCACAATTACCATTGAGGCTATATACCTAGGCTGGCTATATGATAATAATCCATGGACCCTATTGATGGAATAAGAGGCTCTCACAGCTCCGACGTAATCCTGCGGATAGCTTCCACTTGGAATATCAAGTTAATTGTGGCTTAATATCCCTATTATATTCAGAAATTTACACCCACCGCAATATTAAGCAGGGGATTTTGTGCAAATATTATTCGGATTCTGGTGGTTTCCAGCAAGAGAACAGCCCCAAGTATGTTAATTGATAGTTCTTGAAATGTAACAAAATTAGTCGTGAGTGGCTGTCTTTCTGTTTTGGTTTTCCTATATCTAGGAAGTCCGAAATTTTTTATTTCTAGATGTCAACGGAAATACTCGCTTTGAGGTTTTTTTTTCATTATCTACCTTGTTAGTGTTCTCTTCTGCGGGTCTACTATGGCGATTGGTATTAACTTACTCTTAAGGTAAAAAATGTAAAAGAAAACGATTTTGTTTTCCTATTTCTAGGATGTCCGAAATTTTATATTTCTAGATTTCAACGGAAATACATGCTTTGAGGTTTGTTTTTTCATTATCTACCTTGTTAGTGTCCTCTTCTGCGGGTCTAGTATGGCGATTGGTGTTAACTTACTCTTAAGGTATTAAATGTAAAAGAAAACGATTTTGTTTTCCTATTTCTAGGATGTCCGAAATTTTATATTTCTAGATTTCAACGGAAATACACGCTTTGAGATTTTCTTTTTCTTCATTATCTGCATTGTTAGTACCCCCTTTGCGGGCCTACTATAACGATTAGTATTAACTTACTTCTGGGGTTAAAAATGTAAAATAACAATTTTGTTTTCCTATTTCTAGCATGTCCAAAATTTTAAATTTCTAGATTTCAACGGAAATACACGCTTTGAGGTTTTCTTTTTCTTCATTATCTACATTGTTAGAACCCTCTTCTGCGGGCCTACGATGGCGATTAGCATTAACTTACTTCCGGGGTTAAAAATGTAAAATAACAATTTTGTTTTCCTATTTCTAGGATGTCCAAAATTTTATATTTCGAGATTTCAACGGAAATTTTATATTTCTAGATTTCAACGGAAATACACGCTTTGAGGTTTTCTTTTTCTTCATTATCTACATTGTTAGAACCCTCTTCTGCGGGCCTACCATGGCGATTAGCATTAACTTACTTCCGGGGTTAAAAATGTAAAATAACAATTTTGTTTTCCTATTTCTAGGATGTCCGAAATTTTATTTATATTTCGAGATTTCAACGGAAATACTCGCTTTGAGGTTTTCTTTTTCTTCATTATATACATTATCTACATTGTTAGTACTCCCTTCTGCGGGCCTACCAAAGCGTTAAGTACTATATTAACTTACTTCTGGGGTTAAAAATGTAAAATAACAATTTTGTTTTCCTATTTCTAGTATGTCCGAAATTTTATACTTCTAGATTTCAACGGAAATAGCCTACACGCTTTGAGGTTTGTTTTTATTCATTATCTACCTTGTTAGTACTCCCTTTTGCGGGCCTAATAAGGCGATTAGTACTAACTTACTCCTGGGGATAAAAATGATTTTAAATAGCACTTTCGATTATAAAATTATCTTGTTTAAATTTCTAATCCCAGCAGCCTGGTCGATGCGATTATAATACCGGTATTTATTTAATCCCCCGGTATTAAAAATGTAAACAAGATAATTTTGTAATGGAAAGTGCTATTGAAAATTTGTTATAATCCTAGGGTATTTATTTAACCCCGGTATTATAATCGCCTCGATCAGGCTGCAGATCAAGATTAACAATGACTCGTATCTGTACTCGGTCATGCTTTCACCTGTTTCATTGCGTCAATGGTAAGCTTGTCTCAGCTAGTCCATTACCGCTTGTAGCCGGTGTAGGTTGACATCGAGGACGCGTACCATTTTGCCAATGGCCCAAAATTAATACGGAAGCTTTACAAATAATGAAATAATGTCCGAAATCCATGGGGTCGTTGGCATTGGACAAGAGACCTATGAGCCACAATAAGTAAGCCTAGGGCCATAAAAAGTCCCTCAGGACATCATTATAATTAGTACCTCCTTCTGCGATTAGTATTAACTTACTCCAGGCGTTAAAATTGTAAAAAAAAATACGTTTTTTTTTTACTTTTCTAAAAAGATTATTCGCATACAAACAATTCAATGAATGTATCCAAATAACCTCTTCAGTCCCCTCTGTAGGTAATACCTGCGTTGAGTTACGACAGGCCACCTATCGTATGATGTGTAGACTTGCACAAGTACAAACATGCCATCGAAGACTTTGAACAGCACTTTCCATTGTAAAATTATCTTGTTTACATTTTTAATCCCAGATTAAGATTAACACTAATCGCCATATTATGCCCAGCATAGTTCTCTTGTAAATGCCTCAGAAATGACAAAAACAGAAATTCTTTTTTTTAAGGAATAAGAGCTCTTTTCAAGAAAATGACGAGAGGAAACAGCTCAAAAAAGAACGCAACAGATACCCAAAGGCGGAAAGATTCCCAGATAGCTTTTATAAATAAAATTCAAAAGGATTTCAAAATAATGTCAAAATAGAAATATACTTTGTGCAATATATTGTACCGTAACTATTGCTGCGCATGGCGTGATGTAAAATTGTATTGCCTGAGGCTTGTATTGTATATATGTTAGACAGAGTATTATTTTTCGTAAATATTTTTCACCTTTTCCGCGACGATGTTCTTTTGTTTTGCAGTGATGGTATACTTTTGTAATGTATCGATGATGGTATTTTAATCACCCTAGAGCCAGGTTTTTTTTCTCTCTCTAATGAGTGTGGTGTGGAGTTTATAGAGAGAAGAATACAGAACAAGCAGCTGTAATGGTTTTTGGCCACGTCCATAGCATGGACGAGAATAGGACTTCCCGGAGGTTGGTGGAAGAATAGAACAACTCCTCAAAGAATGATGAAAAACACGTTAGCGCCCGACCAGGTCGAGTACTAGAAATGGGCGACGCGGGATTTACAGAGAAGAGGAAGAAAAAAAAGAAAGAAGAACAATTAAGAGTATAGTGTGACAAAGTGATTTCTTTTCTGATTGTGTGCCATCTTCTTCTTTTAATGACACAGGCTAACAGTAGAAGCGAAAGTCGGCCAAGACCTCAGGATTGTAGGCCAAAGCATAGAATGGAAAGAAGTACCTGTAGAAGAGAACCTGCCGTATCGCTGACCACACCTAGGGATAAAAGCGAGTAAAAGGTAAGGAAAGTAGGTACCTACTCCAGGGTACTTGTTCGTACTAAGACCCACGTCAGCGAACTAAAAAAGCGAAGCAACGGGAGACCTTGTAAGGCCAGCGCCACGCACAGCCAAGTGTGAGCGGCTGGATCCTATACTACAAGGTTTCGCCTGCCTCAGAAAACGCCCGATTGAACTGAGAGCGGCGTGAAATGCTACTAACTTCCCTAAATTGCTTAGAGATCTCTTAGAGAAAGCATTCTACACAGTCACTGAGGCAATAGCACAATGACAATGACAGAACATCCTGACTTTGACGATATTTTGACGATTTTACTTTATATACTTTCTAGTCAATTACTTGTTGATTACTTACTTACTTACTTACTTCTTACTTCAGCCAACGCCCGTACGTGGTCTTTCGGCCATGCGACGCCGTGCCGCCCAGTATAAAAAAAGTTCGTCCCTCCAAAGTTGCCTCGCAGATGACGTCCTTAAGGCCGACGCAGGTTGCGAGATGTTCTACAGTTCCTTCAGATGTAAAACACAGGGGGCACAATGGTGAGTCCACCACCCCAATCCTGTGCAAGTGCTTCTGAAGAAAATCGTGTCCCGTCGCCATTCGGAAAGTCGCCACTTGATTACTTGTATTGTATAATTTAACAGAAAAAAAAAAGAGAAAAAAACTGATAAGGGCTCGAAACCCACTCGTTTTCAATTTATGAAAAAAAAGAGGCAAAAATATGGTGTGAAACAACGCATAAAAAGTACTAAAATCATAAGAAACCAATTCAAAAATAGGAAGAAGATACGGAAGGCATAAACTTGTTTGTAAAGTAATGGATTCCAATAGTTGAAAACTAAAGGGGTCCGCGGAGGAGCTTTTCTTCACACTTTTTCCGTTAAAAATGCAAAAACTGTGAAAATTGCAGCGTAAAGTTGGAAAATTTCTCGCAGAATATCGGAAGCAGACGTTAATTTTTTTTAATAATTCAAAGGATTATGGGCTATCTACGTTGTACAATAGCAGTTTTTTCTAGTTTGGAGGTAAAAATATTAGTTTACACTTCTTAACCGAGCTCTTTTCGTTTATCCTTGTCTTACTAGACACGTCTTAATTTTGAAAACGCTCGAGGTTTTACACCAACGGAAAACAATTACTTACCATGCATGCATTTAACACGGTATAATATAAAAATGTTCTGAAGGGACATTTTTCTCAACCTAGGCCCCTTTCCCGACCCCATGGATTTCGGACTTTATATTGTTTCCGTAAACATTTTGGGCCATTGGCAACCTGGTATCTGTACGTCCTCGATGTCAAACTACACCTGCTACAAGCGATAATGGACAAGCTATGACAAGCTTGCCATTGGCATAGTATTGCAGGTGGAAGCATAACCAAGTACAGACACGAATCTTAACCCGATATTAAAACTATACATACATACTTCGTATAATCCAGCTAACACCTGTTACAATGTCTACGGTAAGCATATACCTGCTTGCTCATTGAGACTTGTAGTCAATATGGGTTAACATCCAGGAGTGATCTATTGGTAAAGGTGAATGATAATTGTGTAATGTTTACATTACATTTAATTAACAAGGCGAGTGCCATGGTCGAGTGGTTAGAGATCTTGCGTTTCAATCGGTGGAATAGTGAATGGAATCCTTAAGGGGATCGGATTTACTCAAAAATTCATAGTAGAATATAAGAGTAACGGGCCAATCGTCCAGAAACCATCAGTCCTTATCAGGACTAAGCCTGATGATGGTAGTATCACCCACTCCCGAAACGTCAGCCCTTCCCCCTGACAATGGGCTCCGCCCCAATTGTTCGATGACTGTGAGGTCAAAGCCTCCTATGACTATTAACACAGCAGGCAACCGAAATTAGAGAATATAGAAAAACTGGGCTTGCCGGGATTCGAACCCACGATCTATGCCTAACTGGGGTGCCCACAACGACCACAAGCCTGCCACAGGGTTAAGACGACGCCCCGGTTAGACGTAGATCGTGGGTTCGAATCCCGCCAAGCCCTGTTTTTCTATAGACCTATTCTCTAATTTCGGTTATAACGAGGAAGTTATCTCTTCAACCAAAGTTAATGTTAATGTCAGTCTTATATATACCGTATGCTAATGCAATATAATGTGTACAGCAGGCAATGTAAGCCCCCCCCCCCCCAAATCCAGGAAATACAAGTATGCATGTGTATAACATTTCCACTAGTACACTAGAATAATACAAGATGGCGCTAATATATTTTATTTTTTGAACCCTGATTTATAGGCGTAATATCAGAGTCGAATTGGACTGTCACTGTTTGAATTTATTATGACGTAGCGCGTTTTTTCTATAATAATTTCCGGCGCTTCTTCTCCGTTCCCGCCTTTTTGATGTAAACACCGAAAAGGCGCGGTTTTGAAAAATTTCTTTATGCACTAGGTTACATGTAGTTGACTTGAGCTTTATCCGTTGTAGGATGATTTGTATGGCCTCAATTTTTATTCAAAAATGCATGTATCATGTTTCTAGTTTAAGTGGGAGCCTGCGTTGTTGGGGGCCCTTAAGGACCCCTTGTAATGTAATTTTTTTTAAGGGCTTTCTTATGGACCCTACTTATAGTGGCCCATAGGTCCCCTGTCCATTGCCAACGACCTCATGGATTTCGGACATTATTTGTATTGTTTCCGTATGAATTTTTGGCCATTGGCAAACTGGTATGTCAACCTATACCGACTACATGCGATAATGGACCAGCTGAGACAAGCTTACCATTGACGCAATGCAACTGGCGAAAGCATGACTTAACCAAGTACAGATACGAGTCTTAAGGATCCCTTAATGTATCTAGTCTAAGATCCAGAGTATGAATGATCGACATTCACCCATCTGTTTAATGGATGAAAATAATAAGCAACTGAGTAAGCTAAGAATTTAGCCGGCCGCCATACCAAGTTGAATCCAGCGGACCGGAAGCTAAGAATTGTTAAAAATTATAAAAGTCTGAAAAAATGCTGGCCAGGCATAGCCGGTTTTACCATGTGGCGAGTGTGACAAAAAACACAGGCCCCGCACTTTCAGGGGGCCCCGCGTTTGGCACAACAATTTTTAATAATACATAATTTCTATTTATTACTGAAAATAAGAACTAAATTCGTCCATGAGTATGTGGCTACATTGTTGTCAGTTTAACCCCCCCCTCCCCCCGCCTCGCCGAGAAAATATATCCTAACTACGGTAGGGGCCCCGCGCCATGGAACCCCCGGCCCTGGGCCAGGCTATAATTAATTAAATTAATATTTATTTATTATTATATAATTTATTTACTAATACATTCATTGAGTTGTTTGTGTGCGAATAATCTTTTTATATAAAACACATAACAAAATAAATAAAAATTAAAAACTAAAAATTCACTTTTTATTTCTACCGCTGTGAAAAATGTTTACACAAACCGTAAGTACTAAGCCATAGTGTTTGCAAACATAATTGGTTGCCTATATTTTTCCTGGTCTAACTATTGGGTTGCCAGGTTTAAACAGGTACTTTAGTCCTAATTTTTTTCACCTACCGTACCGTACTTGTCTATGAATTAAACATAAAAATTTGAATTAGTGTAACTGTTATTGTGATTACAAGGTATGGCGGATATTCGGAATGAACGTAGTTTATTATAGGCTATACAAATAATTCAATTCAACTATCGTTGATGCTGTGGTGTAAGGTGTTTATATAGGCCCTAATCTCGCTGTATCTACATTAATTTTAAAGACTTTATAATTATTATTATTATTATTAAAATTAAGCTATAGGGTTGCCTGTAAAATGTTTGTGTTAACTTTGGGGTTCCCCTACCACCTATATTTATGTAACATGCTCTGATAAATGCTGTAAAAAATGATGTGAAGAAAAATTTGCCAGATTAAAAAAAATGAAATTGTACACAACCAAGTTGGGTCGTGTGTACGCCCTTTTACAACATAATGCATTTTAAGAAATACTGCTCTTATCGCTGACTCATCAAGAAGAGTTACAGCACTTTGCACTTTTTAACACCAAAAATATAAACTTTAAACGAGCTTTCATAAAGCATAAAGCTGTCTTGAAATCGTCGTTACTCTTATATACACAACAGTCTTAAACATGCAGATTTATCTTACAGTGCTTTATGAAAGATAAAAATATGTAAGAAGATTATGATGAGAGGAAAATATAAAAAGAAAAGGCAATAAAACAGAGAAAATAAAGATTCTATTTAAACTTTTGTTTGCTTTGAGTGTAGCTACCCTGGGAAATGTGAGGTTGGTCTGCAAGAAATATGATATTGCTATGGGGGCTGTGGGACTTCAATACTTCACTATTGATTGATTGATTTGTATGATTGAGATTTAAAGAATGATAATGATTTTATATTGGTAGTGCTGAGCTGTAAGCAACTAGCAACATGGCCAAGAATAATTTTTTTTTTCTTTGAAAAAAGGTTAATCGCATACAAACAAATGAATGTATCCGATTGACCTCTTCAGTCGCCTCTGTAGGAAGTTTCTTGTCTTGTCTTGTCACGTAGCTGATGCAAAGCAAGAACTTCAAGAAGAATGAATAAATGAATGAAACGTGTATTGAATATTGAAAGAAGCATCGTCTTTCTACAAGCAGTTTCAAGAAATGATGAATCCGTAGAATCTAGGATGATAGGCCGTGGTCGTTCTGAAAGCGTACTTTCAAGTGGTATGTTACCAGCTTGCAATATTGCATACCCATGTTCGTACTCCATTTAGAATAGAATAGAATAGAAAACCGTATATTTCTCAACAAAATGAACATGTGAACGTGAAATAACCTGTGCCCCCTCAAGCCGAAGCGTGGGAGGGTGGCACTTCATACCTAATATAAGTTTTAACTTATGTAACTAATATTTAAAAATATTAATAAATATTGACATGGAAAAAAAAGCGGACTATTGTCCTTGTTAAGCAATACAATGTCTAGGTTTTTATTACATTTTTTTAAATTTACACATACAAAGCGGACTATGGTCCTTGTTACTGAAATACATTCCTAAGTAAAAATCAATAAATAAATAAATTACAAGACGTAGTTAGTTTAAGTGACATAATTCCCCCTCCAGCCAGAGTACAATTTCACGTTTATAAGCCTGTACTGTTTTTTTTCCTGATGAATCGCTGTTGTAGGTGCGTTTATTTGTGTAATTGTATAGTGTTACTGCTTGGTATAGTAGTGAGCGCCGCGAGTTCGTCTTGCTCCATTTAGGGAGTGGTAGTACTTGATACGCTGTGGACCTAGTGGCAGCTGAGTGTAAGGGTTTGAGAGGTGTAGTATGAAGTGCAATGTATTTATGGCAAAATAGGAGTATATGTTTTTTGTATAGAAGTTGTAAGGGTAGTAAATTATGTGTTTTGTAAACTGTGTTTGAATGAGTTAGTACAGGAGTTTTTGTTATGATTTTAACTGTGAAATTTTGTGTGGTACGTAGGCGCTGTAGATGGGTAGCGGCTGCACCTCCCCAAACCCCCATACAATAGCATAGTTTTGACTGGTACCAGGCTTTGTATAGCTTAATAAGGGCGGCTTCCGACCAAGTACTATATTTTTTCTTGCCAAACCTTCAATTGTCCTATAATTGAATTAGAAAAACCTGGCAACAGTGGTAACACTAAATGCCCCAGTCGATAAAATCTTAGAACCGGTAGAAGTCTACGCAGTTCCAATGAAGATGTCGAGCGCCGATGTTGACGAAACGTTTTGAAGAACGCTTTCAGAACGTACACTATCATCCCTGATTCTACTGCTTCGTCACGAATCAAGAAAAATCTGAATTTTGTGGAATTGGAACCCATTACACTATGCCTCGGCATCCATCCAACCATGCCATATATAGAACAATACTAGTGGACCCGGCCACGCGTTGCTGCGGCTAAGTTTCTAGTTGTATTACATTGTAGTGAACTATTCAAGGGTATGAATGAGGTAGGTAGGGCAGATAGTTTTAATAATAATGATTTAATTATTATTCCTGTGAATTTGCGATTATGCAAACATGTAATGCAGAGAAATAATTTGCAATAAAATAATATTGCTGTCCTATCTTTCAACGTTCACCGTTGTCTGCATTACATTTTTTATTGGGCATGTAATACTTCCGCATTTTTCACCCATCCCGTCCCGTGTACTGCTCCGCAGCAGGGTTTTTGAAAATCGCTGTCTTATTAAGTTTTCCTGTGAATTACTGATTATGCAACCATGTAATGCAGACAAAATGAAAAAAATGTAATTAAAACATAAATAAAAAAATATTGTGACTATAAATTGAAATGTAGGTTATCCTATCTTTCAAGTTGGGTCGAATTGCACACGGTGTGCAAATCAAATTTAAAATCGGTTCAGTAGTTTAGGAGTCCATCGCAAGCAAACAACGTGACACGTGTGATTTTTATATATAAAGATGGGAAATTTGTTGGAAAAAAATGTAGATTTCTTGCAACAAAGGCTTTCACGGACGGAGTTACAGCACGAATCTGTAGAATCCAGGATGACAGGCCGTGGTCGTTCTGAAAGCGTGCTTCCAAACGTTTCGCCAACATCTGCGGTCGACTCCTCATCCTTTCTAAGATTGTATATCGGAGGCTCAACGGCAGCAGTTGTAGATACAATCTTAGAAGTCTGCGCAGTTGAGGATGTCGACCGCAGATGTTGGCGAAACGTTTGGAAGAATTGTGCTGACAATTGTCTATACGTGTACGCTTTCAGAACGGCCACGGCCTATCAACCCGGATTCTACTGGTTCGTCACGTAACTCCGGCCGTGAAAGCATTTGTAATTATATTTTTCTTGATTCTCTTATATTTCAGAATTTCCACTAGTATTTTAGAGAGGACTAGTAAAAAACTCAGTCCACGCCTACATCGTAACTCGTAAGATTTAGTTCTGTTATTTCTTGTTTTCCCTCGGAAAAGATTTACTGACAATAAAATATTTCAGTCGATTTATCATTGGGCAACAGGACGCAGATGGCTGCCTTGTCAAACCTTGTATTGTTTTTCAAAATTTAAATGTACACCAGAATGGTTTCCGGAAATTAATTTAATATGGATTTTGATATTATAGTTATGGATATTTCCTGTGGTAGAGTGGAAAAACTTATTAAGAATAGAAATTAAAATCCAATAAATTAAAAGATAAACATTAAATACATACTTTTCTTCTTCTTCTTCTGGCTGGACAGCCCTTTAGCCTGCTCGACAACACTCCTCCATTCATCTCGGTTTTCGCCTTTTCCAAGTCAAAGGGAAGTAACTCAAAAAAAATCAAAAAATGAGTGTTTGGTATCAAAAAAAGCAGAAATAAATTCTCCGTTGAATGAAACAGAAGTAAATAAGAGAAAAAAATCTGGATTCAAATTAAATGAGTTAATTATCTTTCTGAGCAACAAAATCTCCACATGTTACGCAACTTGGTATAGAGGAAACTCCACTATTTCTCTACGGCCCGATTTATATGGCTACAGCAGCCTGCTCCAAACGGAAGCAACTCGAGCTCCTTTATTCATTTTATTTGAAAAAAAATAAAAAAGAAAAAAACGCCAAAACTGATTTTGCAATTTACTCGAAACTAAAAATTTTGAGTTACTTCCCTTTGACTCGGAAAAGTGCAACGCTCCACCATCTACGGACTCCCAACTCGCGAAGGTCAGTTTCCAACTCAGCAATTTCGAGGACGTCATCTTCCTGTCATACTTGCTTTGTACATCTGTTTCGGCATGCAGTCGTCTGACATTCTTATGACGTGTCCCAGCCATTTTAAATGTGTTGCGCTTTTTTACATACATTGCTGACAGTAATAATTTGAAGGGCTTTTTATGGACATAAACCTAACCCAAATTAGAGGATAAAGAAAAACTGGGTTTGGCGGGATTCGAACCCACGATCTAAGCCTAACGAGGAGGTTGCCTCTTCAACCAAAGTTAATTTAATGTCAGTGTTATATATCATATCATACTACAATATAATAAAGACGTAGACCTGCTTAAAATAATAATGAGAAGGTTACCTAATTCATATCATGACCTTTTAAACACAAAGGGTAGGCGCTAGTAAGTTCTAAGCTGTTGAACCCATGCCCAAACAGAAAATCGTGCAAACAGCAGAGATTGTGTAGTGTAAAAATTAAGAGTCCGTTGGCACCCTAAAAGGTGTACTAACAGGGTTGATATAGAAGACGAATATAAATACCACGTCAAAATTTACTTCTAATTCCTAAACAAACTACCAGCGAAGTATCAAAACCACGCTATGGAAAACAAACAAATGGGATCAGAGAGAAATCCAAAGTTAAAATTTGGCGCGCTAACTCGCGGGTGAGTTTGGCCGGAAGTTAGATCGGAGGCGACCGGATGTCTCGCGACCTGTCTCATCCTTTACGATTTATGTTGGGAAAATTACACCGGACCACCCTTTCATGTTGAGATAATGATGCTTTCAGGAACAACGAGAGGTCCGATTAGACGTAGTAGTGAGCCGCAGGCTCAGTCCATTTGGTAGAAAGCTGGATTTTCAATTGGGAAGTTGAAGTTCGAGGCTCGACAACAAACAAATATTTATTACCCCGATTTATTACTCTGTTGAGTGACTCGTTCACATACTTGGTTAAGAGCAAATTGCAAAGAGCAAAAAACCCCACTACTTTTGTTGTACAAAGCTGATTTCCATTTTAAACAAGAAATATCGATGATTTAGTCGGAATTTAAGTTTTGGCGCCAAACCAACGAATCGATTGTGACTCGTGCGTCACTTATGTTTTCCCGATAGACCTGGCTAAACTCAACCCCAATGGGTGACTCGTTCCCATACTTGGTTAAGAGCAAATTGCAAAGAGCAAAAAACCCCACTACTTTTGTTGTACAAAGCTGATTTCCATTTTAAACAAGAAATATCGATGATTTAGTCGGAATTTAAGTTTTGGCGCCAAACCAACGAATCGATTGTGACTCGTGCGTCACTTATGTTTTCCCGATAGACCTGGCTAAACTCAACTCCAATGGGTGACTCGTTCCCATACTTGGTTAAGAGCAAATTGGAAAACCCTAGGCCTACTACTTTTGTTGTACAAAGCTGATTTTAAATTTTCACAGGAAATATCGATTGTTGTAGCCACAATTTAAATACTGGCGCCAAATCAACGATTCAATTGTGACTCGTGCGTCACTTATGTTTTCCCGACAGACCTGGGTAAACTCAATTCAATGGGCCACTCGTTCCCATACTTGGGGAAGAGTAAATTGGAGCACCCCACTACTTATTTTGTGCAAAGCCGATTTTCATTTTTCACAGGAAATAACGACCGTTGTAGTCGCAATTTAAATATTGGCGCCAAACAAACGATTCTATTGTGACTCGTGCGTCACTTATGTTTTTCAGACAGACCTGGGTAAACTCAACCCCATTGGTTGACTCGTTCCCATACTGGGTTACGAGAAAAATTGGAGAACCCAACTGCTTTTTTCGTACAAATAAATAAATATTGACTTTTTATATTACTAAGCCAACCTAGCGGAGTTAGGGCTATAAAGCCCTCTCTTACACTCAACTAGGCTAGTAAATCCCGTGACCTCCTGCTTTACATGTATTCCTAAACAGGGCCAGAAAATGTAGCAACTATGGGACTCGAGTTACTCTATACATGTCCTGACAAAGCTGATTTTCATTTTTTAAAGGAAACATCGATTGATGTATTTACAATTTAAATATTGGCGCCAAACAAACAATGCGATTGTGACTCGTGCGTCACTTATGTTTTCCCGACAGACCTGGGTAAACTCAATTCAATGGGCCATTCGTTCCCATACTTGGTGAAGAGTAAATTGGAGCACCCCACTACTTATTTTGTGCAAAGCCGATTTTCATTTTTCACAGGAAATAACGACCGTTGTAGTCGCAATTTAAATATTGGCGCCAAACAAACGATTCTATTGTGACTCGTGCGTCACTTATGTTTTTCAGACAGACCTGGGTAAACTCAACCCCATTGGTTGACTCGTTCCCATACTGGGTTACGAGAAAAATTGGAGAACCCAACTGCTTTTTTTGTACAAATAAATAAATATTGACTTTTTATATTACTAAGCCAACCTAGCGGAGTTAGGGCTATAAAGCCCTCTCTCACACTCAACTAGGCTAGTAAATCCCGTGACCTCCTGCTTTACATGCATTCCTAAGCATGGCCAGAAAATGTAGCAACTGTGGGACTCGAACAACTATTCTATGCATGTCCTGAAACAGGAA
This sequence comes from Psococerastis gibbosa, assembly GCA_963971405.1. Classification (NCBI taxonomy): domain Eukaryota; kingdom Metazoa; phylum Arthropoda; class Insecta; order Psocodea; family Psocidae; genus Psococerastis; species Psococerastis gibbosa. The sequence continues at coordinate 4,093,541 of OZ020490.1, read as the reverse complement.
ACATCGATTGATGTATTTACAATTTAAATATTGGCGCCAAACAAACAATGCGATTGTGACTCGTGCGTCACTTATGTTTTCCCGACAGACCTGGGTAAACTCAATTTAATGGGCCATTCGTTCCCATACTTGGTGAAGAGTAAATTGGAGCACCCCACTACTTATTTTGTGCAAAGCTGATTTTCATTTTTTACAGGAAACATCGATTGATGTAGTTACAATTTAAATATTGGCGCCAAACAAACAATTCGATTGTGTGCCCCTACAACTACTCTCTCCATCCTTTTTTTTTATTATGGATAGGCCTATAAAGTATTATTTTATGATTAGACATGGGCGGAAAAGTCAAGAGAGGCCTAAGGCGCCCATTCCATTGACCGGCTAGGGCTATTTCCAACAACGGTGACGTGGTAGCAGACATTCAAGACTTAGGTAGCGTTTCCACCGACCTCGCATTGCAGATTGCAAATGACATTGACGGAAATTAAAATTTTTCTTTTTATAGAAGTCTATTAAAATGTTTGTAATTAACATATCCCATGAAGCCATTTTTTAATTTTAGTTTGTTTGTTTGTGATTTTACTGTATGATCATTGATCAATTTTAACTATGGCATAGAGGAAAATAAACAATTCCGTCAATTCTGCAATGCGAGGTCGGTGGAAACGCCACCTAAGTCTTGAATGTCTGCTACCACGTCACCGTTGTTGGAAATAGCCCTAGCCGGTCAATGGAATGGGCACCTTATTAGCTTGCTACAGACGTTTCCAGTGAAATCAACAAACAAATTTCGAATTTGGGGTAAGGACGGGGGGGGGGGGGGGGGGTAGTAGGATGGACGGGGAGGGCTTGTAGGCTGCAGATGACAGTTGAGGAAAACTTTTGATTGGATTTTCCGGTTTCCCAATATAATACATGTTTGCTACAAATAACCGGAAAAAAAATGTAGGTTCTATTATTTCAATTTGAAGTAGGCCTGTAGCTTACAAGTAGGCGGAACTTGTCAGTTTTTCATCAATTTTGCTAATATCATTGACGGAAATATATATGCATTTATATTTTTACACCTAATTCCACTTGTTTTCAATAATTGACCATTTGTGTTTTCAATTTCTTTCCAATTTTATAAGTTTGTCTGCCGCCTTTCTTTTAATTTTAAAATACGGTAATGTATAATAATAATATAATAATTATTATGAAATAATTAGAATGTTCTCAAGAAAGTAATTACAACTATTTAATCATCTCCAGGCGACGCCATTGCTTAATTTTAGTTTGTTATTGTTTCAAAGCGTGATTTTACCCTCTGATTATTGATCAATTTTAACATGCGGAAGTTAAAATGGACAATGACGTAGAGTAAAAAAAGAATCTCATCAATTATTGATGAAAAATTGACAAGTGGATTAGCCGGCTAAGGCGGGGATTCCACAGACCTGCTAGTGCTAAATACAAATACAGTGACGTGGTAACAGACATTCAAGACTTAGGTGGCGTTTCCACAGACCTCGCATTGCAGAATGCAAATGACATTGACGGAAATTTGAATTTTTCTTTCTATAGAAATCTATTAAAATGTTTGTACTTAACATATCCCATGACGGCATTCTTTAATTTTAGTTTGTTTGTTTGTGATTTTAGTCCATGATCATCCATCAATTTTAACTATGGCATAGAGTAAAAAAAACAATTCCATCAATGTCATTTGCATTCTGCAATGCGAGGTCGATGGAAACCCCGCCTAAGTCTTGAATGTCTGTTACCACGTCACCGTATTTGTATTTAGCACTAACAGGTCTGTGGAATCCCCGCCTGAGTGAATGTTGCTCGGTCTCATGTAATGAATGTATCCGATTAACCTCTTCAATCGCCTCACTAAGTAACCTACATTACTTAAGTAACGATACGTAACCGACCACAAGGTGTGTAGAGCTAGACTCGCACAAGTACAAGCACGCTACCATCCTTGCCACCGAAGCAGTGGCGGCGCTACGGGGGTGCCCGGGGGGAGGGGGGCCTGGCCCCCCGAATGTTTCTCTGGCGCCCCCTGGGCCCCCTACTTATGAGATATTTTACATGTTATATCTAGGCCTAGCAGAATTTTAGTAATTCAAAAACGTCAGAATTAAAACTGGTTACATTTTACTTACTTTCATTATACCTACTTCCAATGAAAAATGTTTTGTTTTTTCATTGCCCCCCCCCCCCAGATAGAAGTCATGCCCCCCCCATGCCCCCCCCCCCCGCCTTAAAATTTCTAGCGTCGCCACTGCACCGAAGTCGCTTGTCCTTTGGGCCCCCCTTTCATTTGTGAATTGAAATATTGTAATTGAGGTAAATGTTTTTTAAAATAAATTAGTCCTTTGGGTCTCCCTTCCATTTGTGAATTGAAATATTGTAATTGAGGTAAATGTTTTTTTTTTTTTAATAAATTTGAATTAAGGCCGTGGCCATTGTCAGGGGAAGGGGCCGACGTTTCGGGAGGGGGTGCTACTCCCATCATCAGGTGTAGTCCTGATAAGAACATTGATGGTTTCTTGATTGACTTATTACTCTTGTATTACAAAACAATAAATTTATATTTCCATAAAAGTTAAAAGCTTAATATACGTTCCGTAAGTAAGTCAGTAAGTAAGTTGTTCAGTCTTAGTTTGTCGGTGTTAACTCGTTGAGATTTGATTTTATATATTTTCGAAATACGTTAACTTGTTGGATAGTTTTTACGTATGTCGGGAGTCTGTTGTAATGCGTTAGTCCTACGTACTTGGCCTGTCGTTGTGTATGTATGTCAGTCTCTTAAGGCGCCCATTCCATCCACATACGTCAATCGTCAATGAAAAATTGAAAAATGACGTTTTACCAGACATTAAAGACATACTAAAAATTCTGCTACCACGTCAATTTACGTCATTTTGACGTCATTTTTCAATTTTTCATTGACGATTGACGTATGTGGAATGGGCGCCTATGGGGTACTTGTATTCTACTCTGAATTATTATTGAGTAAATCCACATGAAGATTTGAACTACCGTTCTCCCGATTGATATGCAAGCTCTCTAACCACTAGATCATGGCCCTGCCTCTAATGACTATTAACACAGCAGTTAGTGTAAGTCCAACTAACCCTTTGTATAATAATAATATACCATTGCATTAGACTTCGCCCATTGAGCCTTGCCGTGCCAAAGACTTCATTGATTATTCAGACATTATTGTTATTGTTTACGCTTACCAAGGCTGTAGCCAGAGGGGGGTCCAGGATGTCCCGAAATACTTTTAGCGTACACTAGATAGAATAGAGTTTAAAATATATTGGGGTTTGACGTCAGATGGACCCCCCCCCCCCCCGAAAAAAATTTCTGACTACTGCATTGGCGCTTACGTTACGTTTATATAAACCGTGGGAAGATGTTTGTTTGGTACCTTCTGGTGGAATGCAGACTCCTCTCCCCATATCGTCGATGGTCCCCCCAGGCGACCATGCGTTCAATCCTGGGAGACACGGAGGAGCAAGTCAACGCTTTGTGGATGTTCCTGTACACTTCAGAAATTATAGCCCAAATCTAACTCAGGAAGCATTCACACACTCACACGTACATTTATACATAGAACTGTTTTTGACGGTCCCCGGGCAACCTCTTTGTCCAGTCCGCTCCTGATTACAGCTCACAATTACAATGTAACGACAATAATAAACTGTATAAGTAAGCCTTAGCTTGGAGTCACCCTTTAAAGTTTACTCGAACATGCTTTATAATTTATACATCAGTAGATATTGACATGAGTAATTTCATAGGAAATAATATCCCTATGGTTAAATTACAGATCCGATCCCTCGGGGGGGGGGGGGGGTGTTCACCTCAATATATATTAAAAACCCCTTAAAACTAAATTGCATATTCTGGAACGAACAGACCATTACATTGTAACAGTAGTAACATTATCACATGTCACGTAATGTATTGGAGCGTGAATTTTCGATAATTTCTCAAAAAATAATTTTTTGCACAGAAGCAAATATTTTTTTGGGAACGCAACCTGCCCGATTTTGTTATCCTATTGAACACCTAAAACATACCTGAAGGTAGAAATCATCAATAGGAAGGTTCCGCAGAAAAATTATTTTTTTATGAAAATTGAGTTATTTTTATTTTTTTACCCCCAGAAGCAAACTATCAAGGGGCAAGCGACTCCCCGAATTTTGTTAACATTAATAACGACTACAATATATGTGAATTTAAAAGAAATCGTTGGAGCGGTTTTTGAGAAAGAATTTTTTTAGACGTTTTTTTTTAGTTATTTGAGAATAAACCCCCCCCCCCCCCCCCCAATTGAGTTAGCCCAAAATAAAAATAAATGGTCCCAAGGTATGATTTTTGTAAACCTACATGCAAAACGTCATAAAAATCGACTCACAGACAGACATACAGACAGACAGAGCGCCAGATATTTCGTAAAAACCACTTTTGGGTTCCTGGGACCTCAAAACGTGTAAATCCATTGAAATTTCGGAATCGAAAATTTCGACCATCACAAAGCTTTCCTTATACTACGTATAAATTGCCGTTTCTAACGCCTGCTTTCAGCATTTCTGCTTTAAGCAACCCTGTCAGCCTGGCGGGGGGAGTGAGTCTGTTAACTTGAGGCACCCAAAGGGCAGACTCTATCACCTCGGGGAAAGGGGAGTGGACTAACAGGGTGGACCTCCTGATTGTAGTGGATTCCGAACCACTTGGGGAACATGGTAAAATCACACGATTAGATCGGAGGTGACCAGGACTCGACTTACACTGCCTAAGCGCGTTATCATGTCCCACTAGGTTCCCCTGCCAACGCTGTGGCCTGTGCACACTACCAAGTTGCCGTAGTTTGAAACATGCTCTGCTCTAATGGAATCAACATGGCAAAAAAAAAAAAAAAAAACGTATAAATTGGAAAGCAAAAAAATTTTATGTTTACGTAAGCAATTTTGGCTGTTGGAAAACTGGTGCGGGTCCAAGATGTCAATCCACATTTACTAGAAGGGGCAATAAACAAGCTGAAGCGAAATTTGATGCAGTAGATGAATACGTAACATAAATACGTAACATAAAGAAGTACATACGGGAAAAACAAAAGGGGAAACTCCCCTGAAACCATATGAGGAAGACAAGTATGAAATTCTATGCCGGGAGTTCCCCTCGTGGGAAATACAAACGAGGTAACCCAAAAACAGGAAATAGCATATCTGTTATACTATACGAGTTCTGACCTTAATAAACAACAGCGAGAAACCCTAAATGCATCATTATTTTGAGGTTTCCTTTTTGATATTACAGTAATATAAGTACCATAGAGTGGTTGCTACGGTTGAAACAAAAAAGTTTTTATTGAAGATTAATTGTACGAGAAATTTAATATACATATAATGTAGATACAGAAAACTTCTTCGTTATCTACCTAGTTAGTAAGTACCCCGTTGAGGGTGTTAGTAACTACTACAGCTGTTCTTCTGGAAAAGCAACCAGCATAGGGTCATCAGGTTGTTGACAAGCTAATGAAAGCAAGGGCGGATTATAGGGGGGGGGGAGGGTCAGAGGGTCCGGACCGCCCCTAAATTAATTAACTTACCCTAGATAACAATGGGTTTACAGTGGGAATTAAAAATAATTATGTTTTTTGATGTTATAATCCACTGAACCTGCCCGCTGATCCCCCTCCCCTAAATTCGAGGCAAAATCCGCCCTTGATTGAAAGAAGAAGAAAAAGCCGTCGTGGCGTGGCAGTCCAGGTCAAAGGAATGGCAGAAGATGCTCTATGCTGCTGAATTTTCTATTTGGGATGTTATAGCGGCCGTTGAAGGTAATTTTCCCGTTAGGCGCGGTTTCCACCGACCAGCAGCCTGATCGAGGCGATTATAATACCGGGTTTAAATAAATACCCTAGGATTATAACTGTAAACAAACAAATTTTGAATAGCACTTTCCCTTATAAAATTATCTTGTTTACATTTTTATTACCAGGGGATTAAATAAATACCGGTATTATAATCGCCTCGATCAGGCTGCTGCTAGTGCTAAATACAAATACGGTGACGTGGTAACAGACATTCAAGACTTAGGCGGGGTTTCCCCGACCTCGCATAGCAGAATGCAAATGACATTGACGGAAATGTTTGTTTTACTCTATGTCATAGTTAAAATTGATCAATGATCATACAGTAAAATCACAAACAAACAAACTAAAATTAAAAAATGGCTTCATGGGATATGTTAAGTACAAAAATTTTAATAGATTTCTATAAAAAGAAAAATTCAAATTTCCGTCAATGTCATTTGCATTCCGCAATGCGAGGTCGGTGGAAACCCCGCCTAAGTCTTGAGAGTCTGTTACCACGTCACCGTATTTGTATTTAGCAGTAGCAGGTCGGTGGAAACCGCGCATTAGAATCGGGTGGACCCAGGCCTAGCGCAAAATGTTCATTTTATTTCGAGTCTTGAACATCTCAGCCTTCCATTCTCATTTCTATATCTTAAAATAAGAGTTGGCCACTATCAGCCGTTACATAACTACCCTACAAGAAATCCTCAGATCAAACTTCCATTCATTACTAAAGCTCTCAGCTCCCACTCACACCAATACAAAGCAGAAATGTTCCTTTTCCGATGCTAAACAAATCACTCAATCACAATCACCTACGCAAATCTATCTTGGAAAAATGGCAACAAAAAATGTGGAATGGGCCAGCTTACGTACAAAACAAATTGCGAGCAGTTAAGCCCATCATAACGGAATGGGACACGTCCTATCGAATCAGCCGCAAGGAGGAAATGGTATTGGCCCGAATTAGAATAGGGCATACAAACCTCACTCACAAACATCTAATGAAAAATGAGGAGCCCCCCCTGTGCACAAGGTGCAGAGTGGCCCTCACAATAGCTCACCTTCTTCTCGATTGCCCAACCTACTCGGTTCAACGAGCCTCCGTCCTACGAGCACCCTCCTCCCTCTCCGATGCTCTAGGAAACAAAATAACAGCCACAAATAATATCACACAATTCCTAAGAGCCACCGGCCTCTTCACCAAAATTTAACCATCCCCCGCCCCCACTCCCCACTACTTACACAACAGAACGGATAACTCTCTACCACTAAATAATCGGTAAACATTCCCAATTTCCTAGCGCAAATTCGCAATAGGGACCCGCGCTGTAAAACAAAAAAACAAAAAACAAAAAAAAATCACTCAAATCGAAATGTGAGCAAATATATCATGTAATCTTTTTATTAACTATTTATCTATTTCTATTAATAAATCTTCTCCTTTTTTGCAATAGTATAGCTATCCATTTGAGGCACACATATTATTGTTATTGAATTGAATTTAGTCTAGTATGGGATGTTCCCTTCCCAAGCACATTCTTAGGAACATTTGGGGTTGGGAATTGTTGATTTGTATCCTGTACTGTTGAGATAGAATTAAATACATTTGATTGATTGAAAAAAAATTACTATATCAACTACACTACACCGGACCTGAAGTAAGTAAGTAAGTAAGTCCAGTTAAGATAATTACTACAGTGCTAAACCGCCATCATCGGAATTTAATCCAAATGACTCCCGGATGACACAGACAGCGGTGGCGGAACAAATGACATCTACAGCAAAGGCTGCCGGGTCAGTGGTCGTAAAGGGTGTTCAGCGCGAGATGAGGGTCAACGTCGGCTTCATTTCCTTGTCTGAATTGTCTGTGAAGTCATATTCTATAATAAAAGACACGTCCGCTATGAATGACGCTCCCATTTCCTGTCAAAATGGCGCCAAATTTAAATTATTTTATATTCCGTGAAGTGGTAGATATTAATGTCAATAACTTATTATCTTTATTGTCAGAATGATCTCATTATTTTGCTATCTCCAATCAATCAGACATCACCCGGATTGGTGAGCATGTGGACAATCTGTGCCGATATTGTGCGAAGGAGGCCAAAAGAGTGTTGTAGAAGCAAATCGGGCCAAGTCCACAAATGCCTGAAATTGAGTTTTTGGTGCCAATAGATTCGTCTCGTTGAAATCTATCTTTTGAATTAATTATCAAAAGTTAATTCTGGCATACTCCGGGGTAAAACTTGTTCCGAAATTGGGTTTAGATGCAATTTCAGGGCACTTTGCTATAGTTTTTTTGCTCTCCTGAAATATTAACTGAAATGGACTTTGCCAGTTTTGCGTCTATTCCACTCAATTAATGGATGGCATTCTCGCTGAGTGCCATGTCATCTGGCGCCCCAGACTTGATCACCTAGAGTGCACTGTTGCTAAAGACGTTTGGGCTCCAGTAGTCCAACCTGCTGCCATAGAGAGATTCGCAGAAGAAATATAACTCCCCGACTCCAAGTTAATACATACAGTATATCTCCAATCAAAGCGGCAGTGCTAGTACGTTCCGACAGGGTTTTGACGTTCTTCCTCTTCAAGTCACAGCCGGTTGGCCGGTTGGCAGTGACATGTTGCATCGATGCCTTCACTCCCCTCTATCCTAGCACGCCCTCTTCAGCTCCACGTATGTATTGGCCCCTACATCCTCCATAACTCGCTGCAGATACTCTTTTCACGGGCGCCCAGAAACCTTCTAAGGTTCCGTGTATGGTGCAACTTACGAAGTTCTCGTGTCGAAGGAAATGCCCAATCCAGTCAGCTCTTGTACTTATCGATACAACCGGAGTTTTGGTTTCGTATATTCTCGTTAGTACCTCCTCATTTGTAACATGGGCTTGCCATGGTTTTGATATTCCTTACAGTATGTATAAAGGGTGCTTAAGAGCTGCTCTGCTCTGTGCAAGAACGGCCTAACTGCAGGGTGTTTAAGAGCTGCTACGGGCTAAAACAGTCTGTCTCCATCAATTTACTGGTGTTTATACTATAATAATATTTGACCTTAAGATCGGTGATGTGTGTTAAGCTAAGATGACCGTATTGACAGCCTAAGGGTGGATGACGTCATCACTCAGGACATGTCTCTAGAGTAGTGCTACAGACTCCAACTTTCGCCCGAAAGGTAGTAGGCTCGAGTTCCACAGTAATTTTGTTGGAGGGTATGTAAAGCAGACGGTCCCAACTCCACTAGGTTGGCGTAGTAATAATACCACATACCCAAATCAAAATGCTTACAGTATATAAGGAAATTGTAGTAAATAGCAATACCTCCCCACAGTAATTATTGCTCTCAAACCTAATACAGTCTATACCTTATTTACAATTACCGAGTGCAATTCAAAAAGAATGGAAGTGCTTGTACAGTAGGTAGCAGAGAAACAAGTTTACCAGTAAAGAAGGGGAGCGCCTAATCTGTATTAAGCGCATAAGGACATGTATAGCAGACTACGATTAGCAACATAATCGTGTGAAAAAGTTTTAGGTTAGCAAAAAACCAAATTAAGTCTTTCACTATATATTTATTGTCCTTGAGAAAGTCCTGAGAGAAAGTCTAACACGCACACCTTAAAGGGTAATTTTGAAGCCATGATGTTCGAGTTCATAATAAAGTCTGTGCGATAAGTACTTGGGAAGAACGTCGCTATTAGATGTGGTGTATTTATTGGCAGCTCTGAGTCCCTCGTCAACTGGCAGCTTTATATATTGGAGGAATACACTGCTATTGTTATGGTATGTATTTACCGTAAAGTCTAATGCAGGTGTAATGGCGTCCAGCGTTAACCACTCTTCTTTCGAAAATGCTACTCATGTCTTGCTTAACTTTTCCCGCACTCCACTAATGACACAATTTAATAAGGCTAGAATGTCTTATGTGGCACTACAGCTCGTGATTGAGTATGACAATTTACGGTATTAACTAGTACAAGTGGTGTTTCTACAGACGTTATCCCATAATTCAAAGGTTGGAATACGTTTGCTATTACTAATAAGGCGGCCATTCCATTGACCGGCTAGGGCTATTTCCCACAACGGTGACGTGGTAGCAGACATTCAAGACTTAGGTAGCGTTTCCACCGACCTCGCATTGCAGAATGCAAATGACATTGACGGAAATTAGAATTTTTCTTTTTATAGAAATCTATTAAAATGTTTGTACTTAACATATCCCATGACGCCATTTTTTAATATTAGTTTATTTGTTTGTGATTTTACTGTATGATCATTGATCAATTTTAACTATGGCATAGAGGAAAATAAACATTTCCGTCAATTCTGCAATGCGAGGTCGGTGGAAACGCCACCTAAGTCTTGAATGTCTGCTACCACGTCACCGTTGTTGGAAATAGCCCTAGCCGGTCAATGGAATGGGCACCTAAGAAAAGAGTAGACTTACCTTCAATGTAGCTGTCTTGCACGATGCACGAACAATGAATCAGTTTCAGCTACACCTGTCAACTTGCGCTTACGGGCAGCATCTATAGGCGTTCCCCTTCCTTACTTACTGGTAAACCTGTTTCTCTGCTACCTACTGTGCAAGAACTTGCATTCTTTTTTAATTGTACTCACTAAATAAGGCATAGACTGTATATATGATAGCAATTTAGGGTCGTGGTAGGCGCGGATCTAAAATGAGACCAAGGAGGGGAGCTAAGATTAAATTTCGAATTTTTTGAAAGATAGGGCCGAAATATTGGGATTTTACGCATTTTTAGAGCAAAAATGGTTCTATATTATAGGTAATTAATACGATCGAGCACAAGGGGGGCCCGGGGGGTCTCCCCGAGAAAAATTTTTAAAAATAGGATTGCAATAATGGGGTTTTACGCATTTTGAGGACCCTAATGAGGGCTATTGCCCCCATAGCCCCACCCCCGTAGATCCGCGCCTCAGTTGTGGGGAGGTATCAACGCAAAGTTCCTACAAACTCCCGACATCATATTGCTATTTACTACAACTTCCTTATATACTGTAAGGTAAGCATTTTGAGTCGGGTGTGTGTTTTATTATTACGCCAACCTAGTGCAGTTGGGACCGTCTGCTTTTTGTTTTACTCTATGCCATAGTTAAAATTGATCAGTGATCATAGAGTAAAATCACAAACAAACTAAAATTAAAAAATGGCGTCATGGGATATGTTAAGTGCAAACATTTTAATAGATTTCTATAAAAAGAAAAATTCAAATTTCCGTCAATATCATTTGCATTCTGCAATGAGAGGGCGGTGGAATACCCGCCTAAGTCTTGAATGTCTGCTACCACGTGAATGTCTTTGCATTCTGCAATAAGAGGTCGGTGGAAACCCCGCCGAAGCACCTGAAAATTGTGAAAATTGAAGTTCCGTGTCGTGTTATACGTGCTGTTCTTCTAATTTAGGTTAGATTTGTCATGTACACAGTTATTATGATCCCAGATCATAGCAGCGGGGTGGATTATTGCTAATTTTCACAAGAAGCATAGAATTTCCACAAGCTAAGGCAATGATTGGCAAGTCCAGTATTGATAGGTATACAAACAGTACACTGTAGGTTAAAAAAAAGTTAAAAAAAAGAAAAATCTGTGTAAAAATTGAACTGGAAATAGTAGGCCTATTTCAGGGAAAAAAAACAAGGGCAAAAGCGGCAGGTGTTGATGTACCAAGTGTTACGTATTTCATCAAGGGGTAGGAGGGGGGGGGGGTGAAGGGGGAAATCACCACCGGGACGACCCAGCTTGTAGGATAAAAAACAAGGCACAGCATTGAAATCGTAATGCTACGTTCGAATAGTATAAGAGTCAGTTAGACACCTGCTATTGCTTTGGGATAGGGAAACTATAGGCAATTGAAATTTAACCCTAGTTCAATTATTTAGCATATACTCATGTTACCAATCTCGGTAGGTACCTATAGTAATTGATATAGAAAAGTATATACAGGTTAATTTACTTGTACCGGTTCTCTGTTATTTTAAATGATTCATAATACTGTGCAATATAGAATACTTATTCTCTCTTTTTTTGCTTTCCAATTTATACGTATTATAAGGAAAGCTTTGTGACGGTCGAAATTTTCGATTCCGAGATTTCAATGGATTTACACGTTTTGAGGTCCCAGGAACCCAAAAAATTGGTTTTTACGAAATGTCTGTGTGTCGCTCTGTCTGTCTGTCTGTCTGTCTGTCTGTCTGTCTGTGCGTCGATTTCCGGGCAAACTACTCGGTCGAACTTGATGAAATTCGGCATGTAGGTTCACAAAAATCATACCTCGGAACGAATTTTTTTTGGGGCTAACTTAATTTGGGGGGTTTTATTCTCAAAAAACTCCAAAAAAACGTCTAAAAAATTTATTTCTCAAAAACGGCTCCAACGATTTCTTTTAAATTCACATATATTGTAGTCGTTATTGATGTTAACAAAATGCGTGTTGTCGCTTGCCCCTTGATAGGTCGCTTCTGGGGGTAAAAAAATAAAAATAACCACATTTTAATGAAAAATGACTAAAAAATAATTTTTCTGAGAAACCTTTCTATCGATGATTTCTACCTTCAGGCATGTTTTAGGTGTTAAATTGAGTAACGAAACTGGACAGGTTGCTTTCCCAGAAAAGTATTTGGTTTAGTAAAGAAAAATGTTTTTTTGAAAAAACGATATAAAATTCACGCTCAAATGCATTGCGTGCCCTGCCAGTATTGCTGTGTGGTAATGTGTTGGTCTGACCTATTTAGAGTTTACCTCGCCTCCAGTGACGTCAGGTGGACAACCCCCGCCCCCCCAGATATCGGAAATTTAACCATAGGAAAATTATTTACCTTGAAATGACTCATTTTCTCTATCTAATAATTTTGATAAATTGGAGAGCATGTTCGAGAAAACTCGGACCGGTTCTTTTAAATAATTGTGTCTCTACATAGAGTAAGCTACTTAATGTTGGGATTGACGTTTTAAATGTACAATATGTAAAATCTAATATACAATTATTATCTACTTATACTTACTCTACTTTTCTTTAGATGCACTCGTCCTCTATCCAGACCTCCTAATATTATGTAACTCTTCCGCCACACAAAAAGGTTAACAATCCACATTTCATGATTTTCATTTCATTATAAGAATTAGAAGTTAGACATTAAAAAAAATTGTAAGGTTATATCCCGGCCTGTTTTACCCTGGGGTAACTGGACGATGAGTCAAGTAAGCGATTTTTAAGTTTTTAGCTAAACACTGTGGGGAAGCGTCATCATGCAAATCAAACAGCTTTTTCATTAATTGCTACTCCGTCTCGTGGGAACAGTGCATATCCTGGAAGCTGTTACAGAATTTTTTATCCATTACTTGAAAACTGCCATATGGAATACTAAATGATGAGGGGTAGAGATATTTTTGGAAATGGTTTTCAAAATAATTAAAAACAGTTAGAGCTTGGTGCCCAACATGTAAAAATATAAAATACTTACCCAGAGTGACGTTTCGTTTTCGGCGTTTTCAACGTGTCTTACGTTTTCACGTTTTTTAGCGTGGAACTCAATGAAGAGTCAACGGCACAAAGATGCAGAAGGCAACGGAAAGCAATGTACTGCAATTCCCTAGTATGTAATTTTTGAAGGACTTTTTATGGACCCAGGCCTACTTATAGTGGCTCATAGGTCCGTTCCAATGCCAACGACCACGTGTATTTCGGACATTATTGCTTTCCAATTTATACGTAGTATAAGGAAAGCTTTGTGAAGGTCGAAATTTTCGATTCCGAGATTTCAACGGATTTACACATTATTAGGTCCCAGAAACCCAAAAAAGTGGTTTTTACGAAATGTCTGTCTATAGCTCTGTCTGTCTGTCGCTCTGTCTATCTGTCTGTCTGTCCGTCTGTTCATCGATTTCCGGGCAAACCACCCAGTAGATTTTGATGAAATTCGGCATGTAGGTTGACAACAATCATACCTCGGGACCATTTTCTTTATTTTGGGCTAACTCAATTTGACGGGGATTTATTCTCAAAAAACTCCAAGCGGGGGTCGCTTGCCCCCTGATAGTTTGCTTCAGGGGGTAAAAAATAAAAATAACTAAATTTTAATTAAAAATAACTAAAAAAAATTGTTTTTTGAGAAACCTTTCTATTTCTACCTTCAGGCATGTTTTAGGTGTTAAATTGAGTAACGAAACCGGACAGGTTGCTTTCGCAAAAAAACTTTTTGTTTTTGTAGGAAAAACGTTTTTTGAAACAAAGGATAGAAAATTTACGGTCAAATGCATTGCGTGCCCTGCCATTATTACTGTGCGGTAAAGTGTTGGTCTGATCTATCTTCTAGAATTTACCTCACCTCCAGGGTCGGCAGGTGGACAACCCCCCCCCCCCCGTACCGTACCATAGGAAAATTATTTACCACGAAATCACTAATTTTCTCTATCTACTAATTGATAAATTGGAAAGCATGTTCGAGTAAACTCGGACCGGTTCTTTGCATTGTTTCCGTATGAATTTTTGGCCACTGGCAAACTGGTATATATCCTGGATGTCAATCTGCACCGGCTACAAGCGATAATGGACAAGCTGAGACAAGCTTACCATTGACGCAAATCACGCAATGTCACAGACGAAAGCATGACTTTAACAAGTACAGATATGAGTCAATTTCCCAATATAATCATCATGACTACAATTGTCATGGTGATCGCCAGTCTTCGACAAAAGAGGCGTTAGAAGAACTAGAAGAATGTGCAAAAGCACCAGTAAACTGTGTATGTACCCCAGCAGAGTACTTGTTCTCGCTGTTTGATTGGATAAGACCCACGTCAGCTGTGGCGGTACCACTCGCCTTCGATGGTTTTATGAATTAGTGGACTGACTGTATATGATTAATAGTGTGATGAACCCTACCTTATTTGGTCCGCGGCGTCTCGACAGTTGAAGTAGTTGCACATGTGTATAAGTATAAGTGTAAGCACTGTATGACTGTAAGGTGTGTGTCTCACCGCCGCGTACTAAAGGGACACTGAAGAGCCTGAGGACTGGGGTTGGGAGAGAAACCTATATAATACCCCAGCCCAGGCAGGGGCGGATTAGGGGGTGAAACCATTACATCAGCGAATTAAAACTAACAAAGGCCACCTAACCCAGCCGCTTCCACCTTGGTTCACATTGATAACAATTTCTTCCTATCAACGGCCATACAAAGTGGAATCCACTAGAACAGAGCCTGTTCAAAACTGCGGCAAACTTGGTAGTGTGCACAGCGTTGGCTGGAGAACATGGTGGGATATGATAACGTGCTATACTAGTCAGTCTTAGTGCGCATCGAGTCCTAGTCACCTTTATTAATCGGGTGACTTTACCATATTCCCCAAGTGGTTCAGAATCCACTATAATCAGGAGGTCCACCCTGTCAGTCAACTCCCTTTCCCCCCGAGGTAAAGGAGTCTGGGCCTCAAGTTAATAAACAGACTCACTCCCACCGCCAGGCTGCCAGGGTTGCTTAAAACAGAAATGCCGAAAACAGACGTTGGAAGACAAACAATTCTTTCCATGGCTGCTTCATTATAATAAAGAACTGGTCCGAGTTTACTCGAACATGCATTCCAATTTATCAAGTAGTAGCTCGAGAAAATGAGTAATTTCATGGTAAATAATTTTCTTATGGTTAAATTTCGGGCATCTCGGGGGGGGGGGGGGGTGTCTACCTGACGTCACTGGAGGTGAGGTAAATTCTAGATAGTTCAGAACAACAAATTACCATACAGCAATAATGGCAGGGCACGCAATACATTTGGCCGTGAATTTTCAATCATTTTTTCAAAAACATTTTTTTTGCACAAAACTAAATAGTTTTTTGGGAAAGAAATCTGTCCGGTTTCGTTACACAATTTAACATCTAAAACATGCCTGAAGGTAGAAATCATCGATGGAAATGTTTCACAGAAAAATTATTTTTTAGTCATTTTTCATTAAAATGTGGTTATTTTTATTTTTTTACCCCCAGAAGCAAACTATCAAGGGGCAAGCGACCCCCCGCATTTTGTCAACATTAATATCGACTCAATATATTAGAATTTAAAAGAAATCGTTGGATCCGTTTTTGAGAATTAATTTTTTTAGACGTTTTTTATTAGTTTTTTGAAAATAAAACCCCCCCAAATTGAGATGGCCCTAAATAAAAAAAATGTCTCGAGGTATGATTTTTGTGAACCTACATGCCAAATTTCATCAAAATCAACTGAGTAGTTTGCCCGGAAATCGACGCACAGACAAACAGACAGAGCGACAGAGCAACAGACAGACATTTCGTAAAAACCACTTTTTTGGCTGCCTGAGACCTCAAAACCTGTAAATCCGTTGAAATCTCGGAATCGAAAATTTCGACCATCACAAAGCTTTCCTTATACTACGTATAAATTGGAAACCAAAAATAGGGTGCACTACGTTCTTATTGCTCGGACTGCGGGATGCTGCAGGTCAATATGTCCGACAGGAAGGACATTGTTTGCACATTCACCCTTAGAAGAAGATGAAGTCGACAGCGGAAAGGACAAAGAAAACTCCATTATAAACTTCGATGCCATTAGCATAATGGATAAGCTTCCATTTAATTATCTACAGCATCTCAGCACTGATCTAGAAAGCTATGATATTATAGCTTCAAACAGGGACCATGTTGACCCCACTCAATGCCCCATTCTAGGAACAGTGTTGACCCCGTTTAAAGCACACATTAGGGAGCGTTGTGTAAAGTTCCCAAAGTTCACTACAAAGTTGGGATAATGCTGGCCAAATATTCAAGCTTTTCTGTTGAATCAAAATGCCTTTATGTCCACATACTCGACACTGATATTGTGTCACATGTTGTTGATATGACCTCTATTTTGCATTTTAGTGCTCTGTGGTGGTTATTGTGGAGAAGTTTGCCTGTGCTTTTCATTCGTACGGTAATTCCCATTTACATAATTTACAGTTTTAAATAATAATAAAAATACGGAACGTGGTAAAATGGTAAAAACCGAATTCATGAAAAGAACGCTTATTGGCTACTACCCAACCAAAATCTAGAATGAGATTTGGAACACTAATAAAATCGAATTTAAATAATAAATACAATTTTACATCTGAAAACATTTCCTCCTCAACGTTTTGACATTACTTACATTCATGGGCGCCGAGTATTGAAAATTATTGGTATGGCCCAACATTGCCCGAGGAAATCTTTTCTTCGGGGGGAAAGGAGTCAATTTGCCCCCCCCCCCTCCTCCCCCAATAAATATATGGCTTCACTCTGTAGCTATGATTTCAAAATGAGTGAATTTGTTTATCAAAATACACTAAAAAATTGTGTGGTTATTCCTAAAATTATTGGTATGGCCCGGGCCATACCAAGCCATATGGCGCCCATGCTTACATTTGCGCGCTATTGGCAATGCTTAGCTTGTGGTTAGGCGCTATCTATTATATTTTATTATCTCTGGTGTCTTCAGTTTTGTATTTTGGCGGATCATCCCTTCTCTAACACAGACTTACCTCATTCTGGAAAGAAACTCAGGAGTAAACTCTAACGTACTAGGAATGCCCAAGTCTGAATAGGTGATATCCTCCCACGAGGAATATTTAACTAATGTGCAAGGGGGTGACGGCACATCTGTAACAAAAAGAGAAGCAGACATATTAGGTTATTGCTTTCCAATTGATACGTAGTATAAGGAAAGCTTTGGGATGGTCAGAATTTCCGATTCTGAGATTTCAACGGATTTACACGTTTTGAGGTCACAGGAACCCAAAAAAGTGGTTTTTACGAAATGTCTGGATGTCTGTCTGTCTGTCTGTCTGTCGGTCTGTCGGTCTGTCTGTTCGTGTTCTGTTTGTGGGCCAACTACACAGTGGAGTTTTATGGAATTCGGCATGTTGGATCATAAAAATCATACCTCGGGACCATTTTTTTTATTTTGGGCTAACTCAATTTGGGGGGGTTTAATTCTATATATATTGTAGTATTATATGGTATATATAACACTGACATTAAATCAACTTTGGTTGAAGAGGTAACCACCTCGTTATAACCGAAATTAGAGGATATGGAAAAAAACTGGACTTGTCGGGGCTTGTGGTCCAGCGGTTAAGACGACGCCCCGGTTAGGCGCAGATCGTGGGTTCTAATCCCGCCAAGCCCAGTTTTTTTCCATATCCTCTAATTTCGGTTATAACTTCTTTAACCAAAGTTAACTTAATGTCAGTGTGTGTACAATATATTGAATAAAGCATTGCCTTTATGCAGTTAAGTAAGCTTACAAACCTGTTCGGTTAGACAGTTGTGTAGTTGTGCTAACCTGTCTAGCAACACGAATCATGTCAATTAGAGCATAAGTAGAGGATTTGGCATTTACTGGACTTGTCGGGGCTTGTGGTCCAGCGGTTATGACGACGCCCCGGTTAGGCGTAGATCGTGGATTCGAATCCCGCCAAGCCCAGTTTCTTCCATATCCTCTAATTTCGGTTGGGTTTAATTCTCAAAATACTCCGAAAAAACGTCTAAAAACATTATTTCTCAAAAACAGCTCCTACTATTTCTTTTAAATTCACATACATTGTAGTCGTTTTAAATGTTAATAAAATGTGGGGGTCGCTTGCTTCTGGGGGTAAAAAAATAGAAATAACTAAATTTTAATGAAAAATGGCTAAAAAATAATTTTTCTGCGAAACCTTTCTATCGATGATTTATACCTTCAGGCATGTTTTAGGTGTTAAAAATAGTAACGAAACCGGACAGGTTGCTTTCCCAAAAAAGTATTTGCTTTTGGGCAAAAAATGTTTTTTGAAAAAATGATTGAAAATTCACGCTCAAATGCATTGCGTGCCCTGCCATTATTACTGTGGTAATGTGTTGGTCTGACCGGTCTAAATTATGCAATGCCATCAATTAATTCAGTGCTTTGGGATGGGTGATATCCTAGGCGATTGCCAGAGGGGGTCTTAGGGTTCCGGGCGCCCCCCCCCCCTTCTCAAATGGTTACAGCTTACAGTAGAAAGAATGGAGTTTTAAAGATTTTTAAATTAATTGAGGTTACCTCACCTCCAGTGACGTCAGGTGGACACCCCCCTCCCCCTTCCCGAGATATCCGAAATTAAACCATAGGAAAATTATTTACCATAAAATTACTTATTTTCTCTATATCTACTAATTGATAAATTGGAAAGCATGTTCGAGTAAACTCGGACCGGTTCTTAAGAGCTTTTTATGGACCAAGGCCATTATTTGTATTGTTTCCGTATGCATTTTTGGTCATTGGCGAACTGGTATACGTTCTCGATGTCATCCTTTATCGGCTACAAGCGATAATGGCCAAGCTGAGACAAGCTTACCATTGACGCAATGAAACAGGCGAAAGCATGACTTAACCATGTACAGATACGAGTGAGACATAAGAATTACTACAGGATATTGTATAGGAACGGATAACGATATACGGTTAAGGAACGGAAACTAACATACTTCGGCCATGTGATGATAAACGAAAAGTATCGCCCTCTGCATGTAATAATACTACGACTGAAGGATAGAAGGACTGAGGAAGGGAACCCGTTCCCTTCGTTTTAGTTTCGCTTCCGAAGTTCTGAAGTTCTCTATTTTGGCGTCAGATCTGACAACGTTTTGTTCCAATTCAACCATGCGTCAGTATTCACAAGTTTCTAAGATTCTTTAACTACTTTCTTACTTACTTACTACTACTAGCCAACGCACATCCTTAGTTAGTTAGTTTAGTTTAGCCAACGCCCGTCTGTGGCAGTAGAGCCATTTGACGCCGAGCCTCCCAGCCTCCCGCACATCCTTAGCAGGTAAGCCATTTGGTGACAATCTGACCAGTATCTCCTTGCTATCGTTCAGACAATGTCGTCCGTTTGGTCACCCCCGTTTTCTACCAGTGCTGGGTGCTCGAATAAATGCTCTGCATTCATTTTGCCTTCGTTACACGGATGTCCGAAGCAAGGACTCCGATGCAATGCAGGTAAGAAGGGAGGGTAGTCGTGGCCCGTGGTGGTCCTGAAGACAGCAACGCTCACTGCCCTCGGCAAGTCAATAAGGGTGGCCCACTTTTCTTAGGGGCAGAGTCCGAACCAAGGACATATTATATTATAACCAAGGACATATTCCCAAGGACATAATTATATATATATTATTATAACCAAACATCAACAAGACAGGCCCACACATCAACACAACACTAGGTACAAACAAACAAACCCACTATCCATACAAACGGTCTCGACAAGCTACACGCAAAAACAAACCTCTTATATAGGCAAAAAGTACTATAATAAACACCCCTCAATGGTGGCCGATCATCTCTTTGGATGGCCGGGGCTTGCAGACGCTCGAGACTCGTCGGTGAACACAGGAGAATATCTCCTCGCTGATCTATACTGGCTTGCGCGACACCAAATGGCAGAGATGCCAAGAGTGGGCATTGGATAATAAAAAAAACTATAATAAACTTCCTCTGAAAATAAAAAACCAAACAAACTATAAAGTATTTAGAAAAAATATAAAAAAATGGCTTATTGATCTCGAAATTACATAATAAAAAATAATAATAATTACAAATAAATAAATAATAATAATCTTCCATATACCACCAACACACACATATACACACCACTACACTTACATTCATATTCACTATATTTTTAAACTTGACACAAAATTTGTATTTTAACTGCATGCATTCATTGTATATACTAGTATTTTAGAATATTGTAAAATTTCCACCCTAAAACGGGCCTAGCCCATAGGGAAGTGACAAAAAACTGTAAAAAATTTTATTTTAGAAATAAATTTTGATTGATTGATTGATTGATCAAAGCTCCTTTTGTAGCGGCTAGGACTGGCCCAAGGGGCTGTTATCTGTTGTCAACTCTTCTACGATTCTTTACCAGTTCTTCTTCTTCTTCTTTTTCTTCTTCTGGCTTGATGAGCTTTGGCCCGCTCAATAACACTCCTCTAGTCATCTCGGTTTTGTACAACGCTCCACCATCTACGGGCTCCCAACTCGCGAAGGTCAGTTTCAAACCCATCTTTACAGCGTTTTCGAGGACGTCCGATCTTCCTGTCATGCTTGCTTTGTATATCTTTTTCGGCATGCGGTCGTCTGATATTCTTACGACGTGTCCCAGTCATCTTTTGCGTAGCGCTTTTACGGCCCTAGGTCTTCTCCTCTTTATTAGTTACTTCAACCATTTACTGAGAATTCAGCTGAATGTGATTTCTCAAGCAATAACCAATTGCTGAAAAGTTGAGCATTGAAGGATTTTTCAGTGTTCATCACAATACGACCCTTTTGTATACATATATATATATTTCTATGCCAAAGAACTCCTTCCTATATACTTGGGGGTACATTTTTTATTGGATCCCTTACATAAATAGAACTGATCTGGAAATAGAGGGTTGGTGGAGGGATATCCGGTAGTGACATGAGGAAATATCGAGACCACGGGACCCTTCGGGGGGGGGGGGGGGGGGGCGGAGAAGGGGGTAGCGATTTCGCCTACGGAAGAAAGGGGTTAGATTAATGGTGTCCCAGCTGAGAACCTTTCAATATTTTGGTTTCTCTTATTGCATGTCGACCCTTTTTCTTGCTTCTTACAACGTTTCCCGTAGAGGATGCTTCTTATTTCTGTTGAGTATTTATTATTATTATTTTTTTTTTTTACAAATTTGGGGCAGTAAATAACCCTTGATTTACTAAGGCATGAAACATCTGATTTTTATCTTTTTCTCTAGTCGCACAGTTTTCGAAATCACTATTTTTTTTTTTACAAATACGTATTTGGTTGTAAATAACGAAACACTTGATTCTTCTCTTCTCCAGTCGCAAAGTTTTCGTATTTATTATTTTTTACAAATCTTCGGCAGTAAAAGATCATAATTTACTATAGCATGATACGTCCGATCTTCTTCACAAGTCGCAAAGTTTTTGTATTTATGTAATGTTTACAAATCTTTGTCAGTTGAAGACCAAGAGATTGATTTACTATAGCATGACACGTCCGTTCTTCTTCACAAGTTGCAAACATTTTGTATTTATTTAATGTTTACAAATCTTTGGCAGTTGAAGACCAAGGGATTGATTTACTATAGCATGATACGTCCGATCTTCTTCACAAGTCGCAAAGTTTTTGTATTTATGTAATGTTTACAAATCTTTGGCAGTTAAAGACCAAGGGATTGATTTACTATAGCATGACACGTCCGTTCTTCTTCACAATCGCAAAAATTTTGTATTTATTTAATGTTTACAAATCTTTGGCAGTTGAAGACCAAGGGATTGATTTACTATAGCATGATACGTCCGATCTTCTTCACAAGTCGCAAAGTTTTTGTATTTATTTAATGTTTACAAATCTTTGGCAGTTGAAAACCAAGGGAATGATTTACTATAGCATGATACGATCCCTAGAAACAATTTAAGTACAAGTACGCTACTACGTGTCACCTAAGACGATAAAGTTGCCGCTAGACTATAGTAAAAACTATTACAATGAGCTCAACGATACAAATCCAGGACCCAGATTCTTGAAACTTCAAAGCTGGACATGAGTCAAAATTTCTTATTGGACTAAGATTCCTACACAAAACTGGTTATACCTACATCATGCGATATATATTTAATATTACACTTTCTTTTCTCTCGACGCCAACTTTTAACCGTAGTTATGGCTCAATATTATAAGAAAGCTTTGTCCACTTCACAGTGAGTATTATTTAAATTTTTTAAACGTAGTTTTGACCACATAGGCATCGAAAATTTAGGGTGGTTTCACGACGACTGACTCATAGTTTGGTATTTTTTTTAAATCCACAATTTAAAAAAAATTAAAAAAATTTTTTTTGACATTCCCTAAGGCCCTCAAACAATTTTTCTCAAAAGCCTGACATTTTCGGGATGTTCAAAAATCTCTGGGGACCCCGGACAGGGCACCTGGAAAGAAAGCGGAACTGTCCGTACTGAATCTGGACATCTGGTATAGCCTTAATACAAATGTGACCCAGAAACCGATGGTGAGATAGGGGGACAGTCGGCCGTGATAAAGCTAATTCAATGTAAACACTATGTGTCCATGGTTATTACTGGCTAATTGGTTGCAAACTTAATATGGTTGTCCCCTTGATTTGCATCTTAGATGAACCTCAACAGGCAGTAATTATGGCTGAGCGAAAACACATTATCGCGCTCCTTTGCCCATGAAACTATGTGTAAGGTGCCCATTCCACTGACCAGCTAGGGCTACTTACAAAAACGGTGACGTGGTAGCAGACATTCAAGACTTAGGTGGCGTTTCCACTGACCTCGCATTGCAGAATTCAAATGACATTGACGGAAATTTGAATTTTTCTTTTTATAGAAATCTATTAAAATGTTTGTACTTAACATATCCCATGACGCCATTTTTTAATTTTAGTTTGTTTGTTTGTGATTTTACTGTATGATCATTGATCAATTTTAACTATGGCATAGAGGAAAATAAACATTTCCGTCAATTCTGCAATGCGAGGTCGATGGAAACGCCGCCTAAGTCTTGAATGTCTGCTACCACGTCACCGTTTTTGTAAATAGCCCTAGCCGGTCGATGGAATGGGCGCCTAAACAATATGGTTATATTTTCCTTTTGCTATTATTAAGGCTATAATTCCACTTGTCAGTTTTTCTTCAATTTTCATAATGTCATTGACGGAAATATCATTTATATTTTTATACCTCATTCCACTTGTCTTCAATAATTGACCATTTTTGTTTTCAATTTTTTCTAATTTTATGATTAAAATTAGGAAATAATTCGTTATTTCTCAAGAAATTAATTAAATTTATTTATCATACCCTGACAACACAATTGCTTAATTTAATTTTGTTATTGTTTGCAAAGTGTGATTTTATTCTAGATAAGATAAGATAAGTCTATATTGTACCGATTTTTAATACAATAGCGTAAATAATAAATAATAAATGTTAACACAATGCACAATGCAGTCAATTACTTAACAGAATCCAAAAAAAGTTCAAAGTCATTCCCTATTCAAAAAACTCTTGGATGTTGTACAATGTCTTTTGAATAAGGAAACACTTCAAACTCCTGCACTCTGCAAGTTCTTGGCTGACTTTATTAAATTAGGCAGTTTGTTATATATGCGCACATGTTGCATGGCAACTGGCTATGATTGATCATTGATCAATTTTAACATGCGGAAGTTAAAATGGACAATAACATAGAGTAAAACAAAAATCTCATCAATTATTAACGGAATATTAACAAGTGGAATAGCCGGCTTAACCAAAAACACATCATATTACACAACAGCTTCATTCGTAACGGCTATTTATTGTTTTTGCCAAATGGCCGAGGCATTACTTCAAGTCAGCAAAGAGCCTATACAACGTGGGGCCCGAGTCCAACCCCTTCAATTATATGTTTATATGTTGAATAAAAAAACGAACGCATTACCGCACTGCCTTATCCATAAAACTATGTGAAAACAATAAAGATACATTAACTGGAGCGGCGGGAGCCATAATATGCCTTACGAGGCACCCGTTAACCATAAGCCAACTATCAGATAAAAGTACCAACGCAAAAAATATCGAAGTCTTACACATTGCAGCACACCTAAACGGATACCTGGACCCGGTCAAAAACTTTGTACTTAGCTTGTGCAGACTACACTTATCACTGGGTTTCCCCGCCAAATTGCGTACTTATCTTGTACAGGCTACATTAGCAGCCATATTGATAACGGTCTCCAGCCACGGGATGCTTTATCCATAAATCTATGTGTAAACAATAATATGGTTATAATTTCCTTCTGCTATTAAACCACATCATATCATATCACAACAACTTCACTCGTAACGGCAATTTTTTTTGTTTTTCCCAAATGACCGAGGCAATACTTCAACTCAGCTTAGGGCCTACAGCGTAGGAACCAAGTCCAACCCCTTTAATTACATGTTTAGGCGCTGAATGAAAAATTCAATAAGCTTTATATGTAGAGCTGAAAGGGGTGGGGGGGCACTCTCATTAATACTCATCTGTTGCACTTCGTGAAGGGCGAGCTGCAGCGGCATTTTCGAATTTCAAAATTTGCATTTTGTTCACCCCCCAGCACTTGGCCCTTCCTCGCAGCATATTTCACTTGTTTTCACATAACAAACAGATAGATAACTCATGATGTGAGGGGCAGAGTGCTGAATTAGCACATACAGTATATTGTATATACCTATACCCGCCGCTGTATAGGGTGCTTCAATATTACTCTCTATGCTGTCGTAATTGGTACTCAACAATGTTGTTCTATACAATACACACATAGGCCTAATATTGGAAAACTACACTGAGTTGAGTCATACGTGACAGCAGAAAAATAACGGTAAGCGGAGGGTTAAGTTGTTGCATTATGTCAATGTAACCAATACCAGTAACTATCTCGGATGCATAGAAGCATGGCCGTGCCCAGGGGGGTGGTCCATAGGGTCCGGACCCCTCCCCTCCCGAAATAAATTTTTGTATATAAACCTCTATGATTTGAAGAATTTATCCATTAATTCATTAATAAATTACGTTTAAAAGAAAATGCATAGATGCATTGTAAACCGAGAGTGACGGCCGTAGCCACAGGGGGGTCCGGAATCCTTTTTTAAATATATATTTTATATATATATTTAAATATATTTTTAAATATATTGAGGTTTGACGTCAGATGGACCTCTCCCGAAAAACATTTCTATGGGTATTCTTGAGTGAATGTAAACATCAATATTGACTTCTTGTTCTATACGTAGGCGACTATTCCACTTGTCAATTTTCCCGTCAAATGCGATTAAAAAGAGTCTGCTACCATATTATAACTTAATATATAATAGATAAAATAAGTATCTACATAATAGTCTCCTTAAATTAAGTTATAATATGGTAGCAGACTCTTTTTAATCACATTTGACGGGAAAATTGACAAGTGGAATACCCGCCTAAGCGAACCAACCTAGAGGAGTTAAGGCTATACTCTTGGGGACGCCCTGATTATGGTAAAATCTGTACATGGTTGAAAAAATAAATAATTATCATTGTTTTTATTACTCTCTTAAAATTAACTAAGAAAACCCGGCACCGCCTGTTTTACATGCCCTCCGAAGCATGGCCAGAAAATGTAGCAAGTGCGGGTAGATATAGCTAGGAGCACTCGGTATTGTGTTAAGGGGAAAACCGTTGCAGGTATACGAGGGGGAAGTATTAAGTTATTTACTTACAATATTGTAGATGTCCCCTACAGTATTTACAGTAGTACTATCAGTGGCGGGGCTAGAAATTTTTAGGCGGGGGGCCATGGGGGGGCATGACTTCTATCCGGGGGGACCAATGAGAAAACAAAACATTTTTCATTGGGAGTAGGTATACCGTTGAATAATTCTGCAATTTAACAACATGTAAAATATCTCCAAAGTGGGGGGGGGGGGCGGAGGGGCCAGGGAAAACTGTGGGGGGGGGGGCAGGCCCCCTCGGGCACCCCCGTAGCGCCGCCACTGAGTAACTTAGACTTTTCCGCAAATAATAAAAGTCACCATTAAAAGGTTATTTATATAAAGTAGGCATTGTAAAAATATAAAAAAAAAAAACATCTGAAACATTTCAAAATATGACAGGGAAATTCCATTCCCCCTCGAGATTTTGATGACAAAAACTTTTGAAAGAAGCCGGATGTACGTTGAGCCAGTAAAGCGCGCGAATTTCAAATTTTCTTATTAAAATTTTTGGCGCGAAACTGGGGCACAGCAGTCGGGTGGGTGGGTAGTATAGTTTATGATTCCTCGCACGTTATTTTCCGAAAGCCCCCTCGAGAACGTTTATATCTCTACGCCATTGTTTATGTGGAAAAGGAGGCTGAATTTATATTGTATTGTCTAAATCTCTTTAGAAGCGCTAAGTTCCCAGTAAAACTAGCCGCCATTTTGATTTGAGTTATTTCGCCGCGCCATTGCTGTTTCCGGAATTTAAATGGCCTCATTGAGCGGAATGCAGCTCTTAATTCGAGAAACGTTCCCCCTTCTTCGCGTAAATTACTGTTTTGAGACTATTTCACGGCCTCTTGAGCTTATTTTGCTGTACAGTTTTCATTTTTAGTTTTCTATAAGCGTATACAAGGCTGTTTCCTGCTTTCTTATTTATACGTAGTCAAGGCCCAGGTTTTGATTTGGGGGGGGGGGTCCAAAAAGGCAACCTTCGCGAGTTGGGAGTCCGTAGTTGGTGAAGCGTTGTACAAAACCTAAAGGATTGGAGGAGTGTTGTCAAGCAGAAATCAAGAAGAGCCAGAAGAAGAGCCAGAAGAAGAAGAAGAATGAAGATAAAGAAAGCCTTGTGATGGTTGAAATGTTAGATTTCAAGATTTCAGGGGATTTACACGTTGGTTTTTACGAAATGTCTGTCGGTCTGTCTGTTCGTCGATTTTTGGGCTATCTACTCGGTGGATTTTGATGAAATTAGGCATGTGGGGGTTCCAAAAATCATGCCTCGGGACTATTTTATTTATTTTAAGCTAACTCAATCAAATTGGATGGTTTTACCCTTCAAAAACCGAAAAAAAGTAAACAAAATTATTTCTGAAAAACGTCGCAAACGATTTCTTTTAGTCCCAAATATTGTTGTCATTACTCATTATTGATAAAAGCATAATCAAATAGGTCGGCTCCTTGATAGTATGGTTTTGGGGGCAAAAAAATAAAAAAGACTCAATTTTGTGAAAAAGGCTAAAATAATAATTTTTCTCTGGAACCTTTCTATCAATGCTTTCTTACTTCAGGTATGTTTTAGGTATAAAATAAAGTAGCAAAACTGAACAGGTTGCTTTCCCAAACAAAGATTTGGGTTTAAGCAATCTAGTGTTTAAGGGGTTGAACCCCCTTGAACCCCCCTGGCTACGGCCTTGCCAATATATACTACTGGACCACGATAAGATGGCACTTTGTTTATTCGAAATTTTGCATAATAAGCGGAATACCGAATTTATTCAATTTGTATAAGTGTCGTATTTCCGAATAATAATAATGAAAACGCGAACTATTTCCAAGCTAAAAAAACACGGCCAAAGTAATTTTAAGCAGCATTTTTAATTAAACAACTTAAGTTCTATAAAACAAGTAACGCGAGTAGCCATTTTCCTCGTTGACTCTAGACAAAAAATCGAAATGCAGCAATCGAGAGATCGAACGCAATTGGCGCGAACTACAAATCTTCACACTCCCACTTAATTTATACCTATAAATTACCCAATTAACTCTACAACGAAGTCAGTCGTATCGAGTAGGCTACCGGACGACTCTGCCCAGACGTGTTGTCATTTCCCTTTCTTGCGCCACAGCAGGACTCAGTTCCTCTTCCTTCAGGGCAGCGTCCCCAGGCATATCGTCGATCCCATCTGTCTTGATTTGTTTGTAGATCATGGTAAATGCCGCCCTCATCCCGCCTCTTTGCCTTTTTAACAGTTCTTGTTTTTCCATCTTGGATCTGTCCTGTCACTGTCGTATTTCCGAATTATAATAATGAAAACGCGAACTATTTCCAAGCTAAAAAAACACGGCCAAAGTAATTTTAAGCAGCATTTTTAATTAAACAACTTAAGTTCTATAAAACAAGTAACGCGAGTAGCCATTTTCCTCGTTGACTCTGGACAAAAAATCGAAATGCAGCAATCGAGAGATCGAACGCAATTGGCGCGAACTACAAATCTTCACAATAAGTGTTCAAAGTGCCATCATATCGTGGTCGGGTAGTAGCGTAGCATATACATACGTATAAGTACTGTATATGCTAAACTAATGGTAACAAAAAACAACATAAAGATTCATTTTCAACGTTATACATTTTTAAAAACACTTTCTATAGCCTACTGTATGAAACATTGAAATATAACATACATATATTTATATTTATATATCTACTCAGGAGCGCAATCAGAAGCCCCCTTTATAAGAACACACCCCCCCCCCCCATAGCGAGTATTGTTTTACCACGTTACCACTCTACTACAGGTAAGTAAGTACCCCTAATAACAACAGTAATCTATATCTATTATTTGGGATTGTATTACTGAAACTCACGGAAATGCAAATATCAAGCAACAGTGTAATTTGGTTGGAAAAACAAAATGTTTGCATTTGTAACCAAATATTTGCGGAAAATTAGGAAAGTAACCTAAACCTTGCCGCAGGATTTGCAACCTGAGACGATTTGCGGGGATGGAGAAGAGAGGGGGGCGGAAAAGCCTTTAACCGTGCACGGGAAATCTATTTCTCAATTTTCCCAATTTTCTCTGCCGGGGTATCCTGAGTGGTGGCAAAATGGGGTCCGCAGGGGATGTAAGAAAATAGGCGGACTTCCAAGAAATTTTTTGGGGAGGATATTTGGAGATAGAACAGCGGCCCGATCATGGCGATTTGGTATTATTATAATACCGTGGTTAATAATATAATACCATGTCACGTGATTGTATTAATTCAATTTTTAAAATAAATGAACTTTACTGTAAATTTTAGAATTTTTTAAATTGTGATGTTGGCAATACTGAAGAACTGAACTGACGCTGCCGTAGCAAATATAAATAGCAGACATATCGACCTAGAAATAAGCATTAAAATGAATAAGTTTTAAATAATTTGTCTAAATCTACGGCAGGAAAAATTATGAAACTCACCAAAAATATAGTCGAAGATCATTCAATTGTTTAAATAGGCACAATTTGAATTTTCTTAGCACTCTTGCGACGATTACCAACGTCAAAAATTAAATAATTCTGAAATTTACTGTTCATTTATTTTAAACAATTAATTGAATTAACACCATCACGTGGCATGGTATTATATTAACCCCGGTATTATAATAATACCAAATCGTCATGAGACAGGTGCAAAATTGCGTATTCATATCATATCATGATTGTGATCAAGCGATGTCAACCTACATCGGCTACAAGCGACAATGGTCAAGCTGAGACAAGCATACCATGCGCCCATGCTTAATTAGAGTATTAACACTTTTAATATGTGGCACTAGTTGCTACTGCCACGTCTTCAAAAGGAGAAAAATTGCATTTAATAAATAGCTTACAGAAAATCGCGCCTGACAGAATGAGTGAGTGTCGCAAAAATTTATCATTTCAACAGAGAAATATAAAAACCCCATTACCACGCTCCCCATCAATTTCAATTCGATTCCAATTAAAAATTGTGTTATTATTGCACACTGTATGAATGAAAGCAATAAAGGAGAGTCTGTTTGAATGAAAAGAGCGATTCGGTAACTCTACGGAGCGGAGTTATTTACATTATGAATGCAGTTGAGCGATAGCTGCTAGCTCATATAAAAAAAACGGTCCGAGTTTACTCGAACATGCTTTCCAATTTATCAATTAGTCGAGAGAGAAAATGATTAATTTCATGATAAATAATTTTCATCTGGTTAAATTTCGGATATCTCAGGGGGGGGGGTCGCCCACCTGACGTCACTGGAGGTGAAAAAAGGGCACGCAATGCATTTGAAAGTGAATTTTCTATCATTTGTTCAAAAAAACTTTTTTTGCACAAAACCAAAAAGTTTTTTGCGAAAGCAACCTGCCTGGTTTCGTTACGCAATTTAACACCTAAAACATGCCTGAAGGTAGAAATCATCGATAGAAAGGTTTCGCAGAAAAATTATTTTTTAGTTATTTTTCATTAAAATTAAGTTATTTTTATTTTTTTACCCCCAGAAGCAAACCATCAAGGGGCAAGCGACCCCCTGCATTTTGTTAACATTAACAACGACCACAATATGTGTGAATTTAAAAGAAATTGTTGGAGCCTTTTTGAGAAATAATGTTTTAGACGTTTTTTGGAGTTTTTTGAGAATAAAACCCCCCAAATTGAGTTAGCCCAAAATAAAATAAATGGTCCCGAGGTATGATTTTTATGAACCAACATGCCGAATTCCATAAAAATCCACTGTGTAGTTTGCCCACAAATCGACGAACCGACAGTCCTACAGACCGACCGACAGACATTTCGTAAAAAACACTTTTTTGGGTTCTTGGGACCTCAAAACGTGTAAATTCGTTGAAATCTCGGAATCGAAAATTTTGACCATCACAAAGCTTTCCTTATACTACGTATAAATTGGGAAACAA
The DNA here is from genome assembly GCA_963971405.1 of Psococerastis gibbosa. Taxonomy (NCBI): domain Eukaryota; kingdom Metazoa; phylum Arthropoda; class Insecta; order Psocodea; family Psocidae; genus Psococerastis; species Psococerastis gibbosa. Next base: position 4,062,473 of record OZ020490.1, on the reverse strand, counting down.
AAATTAGAAGAGCGAAACGGGTAAGATATTTATTATGACATGAAGATCTAGAACACATAATCATTGAGGGCACAGTGGAAGGAACCAATAGAAGAGGGCAAGCGAAGAAGGAATTCATAGAACAACTGAAAAAGGACGCAGGAACTGACAGAGCTGGAGGACGCTATGAAGTTTCAGCTAACCAATCACTGAGATTGTTAGGATATTTATTAAGACATGAAGATCTAGAACACATAATCACTGAGGGCAAGTGAAGAAGGAACTCATAGAACAACTGATGGAGGACGCAGGAACTGACAGAGCTGGAGGACGACATGAAGGGAGTTTCAGCTAACAAATCGCTGAGATTGTTAGTATATTTATTAAGACACGAAGATCTAGAACACATCATCATTGAGGGCGCAGTGGAAGGAACCAATAGAAGAGGGCAAGTGAAGAAGGAATTCATAGAACAACTGAAGGAGGACGCAGGAACTGACAGAGCTGGAGGACGCTATGGAGGTAGTTTCAGCTAACCAATCGCTGAGATTGTTAGGATATTTATTAAGACATGAAGATCTAGAACACATAATCATTGAGGGCAAGTGAAAAAGGAATTCATAGAACAACTGAAGGAGGACCCAGGAACTGACAGAGCTGGAGGACGCTATGAAAGGAGTTTCAGCTAACCAATCACTGAGATGGTTAGGATATTTATTAAGACATGAAGATCTAGAACACATAATCATTGAGGGCAAGTGAAAAAGGAATTCATAGAACAACTGAAGGAGGACCCAAGAACTGACAGAGCTGGAGGACGCTATGAAGGGAGTTTCAGCTAACCAATCGCTGAGATTGTTAGGATATTTATTAAGACATGAAGATCTAGAACACATAATCATTGAGGGCAAGTGAAAAAGGAATTCATAGAACAACTGAAAAAGGACGCAGGAACTGACAGAGCTAGGGGACGCTATGAAGGGAGTTTCAGCTAACCAATCGCTGAGATGGTTAGGATATTTATTAAGATATGAAGATCTAGAACACATAATCATTGAGGGCAAGTGAAAAAGGAATTCATAGAACAACTGAAAAAGGACGCAGGAACTGACAGAGCTGGAGGACGCTATGAAGGGAGTTTCAGCTAACCAATCGCTGAGATGGTTAGGATATTTATTAAGACATGAAGATCTAGAACACATAATCATTGAGGGCAAGTGAAAAAGGAATTCATAGAACAACTGAAAAAGGACGCAGGAACTGACAGAGCTGGAGGACGCTATGAAGGGAGTTTCAGCTAACCAATCGCTGAGATGGTTAGGATATTTATTAAGACATGAAGATCTAGAACACATAATCATTGAGGGCAAGTGAAAAAGGAATTCATAGAACAACTGAAGGAGGACCCAGGAACTGACAGAGCTGGAGGACGCTATGAAAGGAGTTTCAGCTAACCAATCACTGAGATGGTTAGGATATTTATTAAGACATGAAGATCTAGAACACATAATCATTGAGGGCAAGTGAAAAAGGAATTTATAGAACAACTGAAGGAGGACCCAAGAACTGACAGAGCTGGAGGACGCTATGAAGGGAGTTTCAGCTAACCAATCGCTGAGATTGTTAGGATATTTATTAAGACATGAAGATCTAGAACACATAATCATTGAGGGCAAGTGAAAAAGGAATTCATAGAACAACTGAAAAAGGACGCAGGAACTGACAGAGCTAGGGGACGCTATGAAGGGAGTTTCAGCTAACCAATCGCTGAGATGGTTAGGATATTTATTAAGATATGAAGATCTAGAACACATAATCATTGAGGGCAAGTGAAAAAGGAATTCATAGAACAACTGAAAAAGGACGCAGGAACTGACAGAGCTGGAGGACGCTATGAAGGGAGTTTCAGCTAACCAATCGCTGAGATGGTTAGGATATTTATTAAGACATGAAGATCTAGAACACATAATCATTGAGGGCAAGTGAAAAAGGAATTCATAGAACAACTGAAAAAGGACGCAGGAACTGACAGAGCTGGAGGACGCTATGAAGGGAGTTTCAGCTAACCAATCGCTGAGATGGTTAGGATATTTATTAAGACATGAAGATCTAGAACACATAATCATTGAGGGCAAGTGAAGAAGGAACTCATAGAACAACTGATGGAGGACGCAGGAACTGACAGAGCTGGAGGACGCTATGAAGGGAGTTTCAGCTAACCAATCACTGAGATGGTTAGGATATTTATTAAGATATGAAGATCTAGAACACATAATCATTGAGGGCAAGTGAAAAAGGAATTCATAGAACAACTGAAAAAGGACGCAGGAACTGACAGAGCTGGAGGACGCTATGAAGGGAGTTTCAGCTAACCAATCACTGAGATGGTTAGGATAGTTATTAAGATATGAAGATCTAGAACACATAATCATTGACGGCACAGTGTAAGGAACCAATATAAGAGGGCAAGCGAAGAAGGAATTCATGGAACTGCTGTAGTAGGACGCAGGAGCTTGAACGTGCCAAGAGCTGAAGAAGAAGGCGCAGGACCGATAGAGCTGGGGGGATGATATAGAGGGAGTTGCTGCCAACCAATCGCTGAGATTGAGACTTCAAAAGAAGCTGCTGTCTCATATAAAATGTAGAAGAGCGAAATGGGAAGATTATTGATTAAGACACCAAAATCTGGTGCACACCTTCATTGAGGGCACAGGAAGGAACCAATAGAATAGGAGCACTCCGTCCTTCTATCTTCTTTGGACTATTACATGGAGATGGCGATACTTTTCGTTCCTCATCACGCTGAAGTATGTTAGTTTCCGTTTCTAAACCCTCAGCCGCAACTTGGCTTCTGTATTCATTGCCCTTAGGACCTCAGCATTAGGTATTCTCTCCAGTGTATACGCAGCATTTGTCTGTATATCCACATCCGCGCTTCTCGGTCTTTGATGGAATGTAATGCTGCATCTCAGCTTCGTAACGCATCTTGTCCTTTTCAGCCATCTCGTGGAACCTCCTCTTCTCCTTGTCCAACATGGTCTTCCAACGCTCGGCACACTTCTTAGAGAACTCGGCGAATACAACATTTTCGTCATGGTGTTTCTTTTTATGCTCTTCAGGGCAGGTCTGAACGAAGAATGCGTAACCGAAGAATGCATAGCTTGTGTGAGCAACCTTATTTTTTTTTTAGAGAGGAAAGGTTGGAAGGCTTGGATTAAAATAAAAATTTCAAATACTGTTGGTACATTCTCTTTGAGAATATCGAAAGTTAGGTCAAAAACATAAGGCGAGACTTTAGGTATGTAATGAAACCTTGTGTTTTTATAAACTTTTCGACTAATCGTATATTTGGCTGTGTAAAGAAAAACCAATTAATTATAATTTAAACAGATATTCAAAATATTTTGAAATCTCTTTTTTAAACAAAATATAGCCTATTTAAAATGCTTAAAACACCTTATAATAAAAACAACAAACATGGCAAAGCCATTAACGAACAGTAAATAAACTCGGCTCCTAAAGAATGTTTACTCAATCCTTAAAAATTAATACGAATAAATTAATAAATCCTTCATCATATAATAAAAGGTCCGTTGGCTTTTTCCATTAAAAACTTCCTCGGTCGGGCTGATTTTATCTCACATTAATTTAATTACCCACGGTTAATATTTTTTCTGCAAACTTTCACCGAACAACTTTTTTTTTTTATATTTCTGGTTTCCCCCTTTATTGCGGGCTATATAGAGGAGAAGGTTTATTGAATTAGGTATTTTCTAAAAAAAAAAACCTGTTGTCTCTTTTTATTTATCCTTTTCAGTATATTGAATTAAATTTGCTTTGATTTTATTTCATCCGCATTGCCTCGACGTTCTCTACTAGCCCCTTGAGCTCAACTTCGACCCAAATTTATTTTTGCATCTCTTTTTTTCGGTAATATGGAGCAGGTGTTTTGTATAGTACAGAGAGAGTGGCGTATCCGTATAGAAATGATTAGCTCTCTACGCAAGGCCGTATTTATGGGGGGGTCCCGGGGTCCGGACGCCCCGTCGGGAAAAATTCCATCATCCACAAAGTATTTTCGGATACTTTCATTCTTTGCCAGTCCCTTCGTCGTTTTTATATTAATAAAAAAATAACTTTGCTCTGTTCTTTCTATATTTCTACTTGGTGTATTTACCAAAGTTCAGTTTTGCTTTCTTAAGCTCGGTATAAACTACTACTACTATAGCTTCGGGCCTTAGGCTAGCCGCTAGCTTATCCCATATCTACCCATCCCCCCCCCCTGTCTTCGGAAATATATAATCAAGAGAGTCCGCATCAGGTGTCTAGGGCACGTGCAACGAATGCCGGACAATAGAGCTACAAGAGCAGCCCTACACAAGATCTCGACCGTAATCAGCTAATAAGTAATTAAGAATCATCACCAGGTTACATCTTCTTTATAAATATTTTTTGCTTGTACTATTACTTGTACTAATTTTCACTTTTACTTTTTAAGGGGGGCCCGGCACGGGATTTTTCCTTTGGGCCCCCCTTCCATTTTTAATATTGTAAATGTTGCTGTTTGAATAAATAATAAATTTTGATTTGATTTTGATTTGATTTGATTCAATTCCATAATAAAGCAATAGGCCTACATTTTTTAGTAAGCAATTGGTGGAGCTGCAACAATTTCCTTGGGGGGCCCCTCGACCATGGTCAGCTAATACGAAATTAAAAACAAATCATCACCAGGTTACAACTCCCTAATAATAATGTCATTCATTTTTTGCTTTCCAATTTATATGTAGTACAAGGAAAGCTTTGTGATGGTCGAAATTTTCGATTTCGAGATTTCAACGGATTTACACGTTTTGAGGTCCCAGGAACCCAAAAAAGTGATTTTTACGAAATGTCTGTCTGTCGCTCTGTCTGTCTGTCTGTATGTCTGTCTGTTCGTCGATTTCCAGGCACACTACTCTGTCGATTTTGATGAAATTCGGCATTTAGGTTCACAAAAATCATACCTCGGGATCATTTTTTTATTTTGGGCTAACTCAATTGGGGGGGGGGGGGGGGGGTTTATTCTCAAAAAACTCATAAAAAACGTCTAAAACAATTATTTCTCAAAAACGGCTCCAACGATTTCGTTTAAATTCTCATATATTGTAGTCGCTATTAATGTTGACAAAATGCGGGGGGTCGCTTGCCCCTTGATAGTTTGCTTCTGGGGGTAAAAAAAATAACTCAATTTTCATGAAAAATGACTAAAAAATAATTTATCTGCCAAACCTTTCGATCGCTGATTTGTACCTTCAGTCATGTTTTAGGTGTTAAACTGAGTAACGAAACCGGACAGGTTGCTTTCCCAAAAAACATTTTGGTTTTGGTGAAATTTTTTTTTTGAAAAAATGATAGAAAATTCCCTACTGTATGGTAATCTGTTGAGCTGACTTATATAGAATATACCTCACCTCCAGTGACGTTAGGTAGACACCCCCCCCCCCCCAGATATCGAAAATTTAGCCATAGGAAAATTATTTACCACGAAATTACTAATTTTCTCTAACTAATAATTGATAAATTGGAAAGCAGGTTCGAGTAAACTCGGACCGGTTCTTTCAGTAAGCAATTGGCAGAGCTGCGACATGGTAAGCTAATGCGAAATTAAGAAAAAACCCATCGGCAGGTTAAATCTCCCTTATTAATATTCGATTCCATAATAAAGTAATAACATTTTTTTAGTGAGCAATTGGCAGAGCTGCGACAATTTCCTTGGGGGCCCCTCGACGGTGGTCAGCTAATGCGAAATTAAGGCAAAGGAAATCAGCAGGGAGGAACGTGACACGAACGCAAAATCGCGCCGTAAACATTTATGGAGAACGCTGGCGATCATTGAAAACGTGACCAACATTGCAACGCTCACGACGCTAACGTTTTGGCGGCTCTTTTACAGCCGCCATTATATGGTTTATAGCAGACCGTATATAGATTAGGTCACTATCAAGACAACTCCTTTCTTTTTTCCTAACGTTCCGTTTATGGGGGTTAGCCAGACTCGTATCTGTACTTGGTTACGTCATGCTTTCGACTGTTACATTGGGTCAATGGTAAGCTTGACTCAGCATGTCCATTATCGCTTGTAGCTGGTGTAGGTTGACAACGAGAACGTATACCAGTTTGCCAATGGCCAAAAATTCATACGGAAACAATACAAATAAATAGAAAAGCAATAATGTCCGAAATCCATTGGTTCGTTGGCAACGAACAAGGGACCAATGAGCTGCTATAGCTAGGCCTGGGTCCATGAAAAGTCCTATAAAAAAAAATAATAATAATAATAGGGGTTTGCCACAGCTTAAGAGGGTTGTTTGAGTCGCACGTGTATAATTAGTAGCTTTGTTGCGATGTTTTAGACCGACGGGGCCAGCTGTTGAAAATGCTGCTGAATGCAATTGCGTAGCCAAGAGGGTGGGGGGATCCACTAGGTCTGGCTCCCCCCCCCCCCCAAATTTAGCAAAATATCAAAATTTTCAGAATATTTGCCCTCTAATGGCAATACATAGCTTATGGTTATGCGGTTATATTTTAAGAGTCACGTGACACCTTACTATTGAGGCATTAAAAAATAAACCCGGTATTATGTTAATTCCAAATCGCCATGATCGGGCTGCAGAGCCATAATCTTAATGCATTACTCCTCAGTCTGTAAAAGTCCTTGTAAACAGTAAAGATGTGACATTTACAACATGATTCTAAGCGCCAAGGTACAATACAGTATCTACAAAATTCTCTCACGAATTACCTTAATATGTAAATTTAACGAGTCAGTTTATGTTAGAAACAACAGCGAGTCACGGAAAGTGTCCTAACGTAAACAACTGCCGGGGGGTAATTACATAAAAGGGGCTCCTTTTAAGCCCCATAAAATTCTGTCGGCTTATGAAAGCAAAATGAGAAAATTCCGGGGAAAAACAGGGAAAAAAATATATACAATTTCAATTGTATTTACACGCACGAGAAACAAAAAAGAGAGCACTGGGAAATATCCGACCGTTATTTGTGCTGTTAATGTCGGTAAATCTTCAAGTTTTGGAGGGAAAATTTAAATTAAGTGTTTCCGGATAAATTTAGCAGTGATTTCCGGATCATCCATTAGTTTTTCCTTCATTTCCACTTCATAAATCGACTGGTTTTCTTGGTGTTTTCGTCATTTTCTGTATTTATTTTGTTATTTCTGGAAAACATTTTGTGATTATACTTATACCAGACCAGAACACGAAGAAACTTGGTGAGGCATATTTAAAATTTTATAAATATCCGGCTGTTGTTTGTGCTGTTAATGTCAGTAAATCTACAAGTTTTGGAGGAAAAATTTAAATTAACTATTTCTGGATAAATTTAGCAGTGATTTCCGGATCATCCATTAGTTTTTCCTTCATTTCCACTTCATAAATCGACTGGTTTTCTTGGTGTTTTCGTCATTTTCTGTATTTATTTTGTTATTTCTGGAAAACGTTTTGTGATTATACTTATACCAGACCAGAACACGAAGAAACTTGGTGAGGCTTATTTAAATATTTATAAATATCCGGCCAATGTTTGTGCTGTTAATGTCAGTAAATCTACAAGTTTTGGAGGAAAAATTTAAATTAAAACCCCTTCGGTCCCTGCGTCCCTCACAAGGGACAAACTTTTGAAGGTTTGAAATACGCGCTTTTTTAGATTCTGGAATGAATGACAAACACAATAAGTTTTTACGCGGTATTAACTCTGTGTTACTGAATCGAATCGATTCGAGAACGTGTCTGCTGCATTTTGGCGCTTAAAAGTTTGTGTACATGTCGGAGAAAATGGCGGGAAAAGGTATGTTGCATTTTTATCACTCCACATCTGGCCTAGGCCCCACTTATATTGGTATAATTATTTTTTAAATTGATTATTGAGGGTTTATAAACTAGATAAACTAGATAACGGAACATTTTTTGTTGAAGGTGGACCATTTTTGAGCCTTTTACTCGTGTCCCTTAAAAGGGACAATAGGATCCAAGCTACCCCAAACTCGGCCATACACCAATATTATCATCTGACTTTATTATTATGTTTACATGTAGTGTTTTGATGAAGTGCAACTGAAAAGTGAAGCCTGAGGACTATGAAAGAGTAATGGAGATATTTGGGGATTGCGCGGATTTATCTGGGCTATCCGATGATGAGTCAGTTCGTGATTTCGAGGCTGAAGTAGACCAAGAGCTGCTGCAGTCTGCAGTGTACAGAAGAATTGCCTTTGACTGACAAAGACAACGATGATGAGCTTGCCTGAATGTGGCTTCATAAAATACCTATACGAATTTGAAAGGTGTGCCTAATGGACAACAAGTTGGGTGCTTCTGCTTACGTTTTATGTCAGTTATTACATGAAATTCGGATGTATATTTGGAGAACTAAAAGCCGTACTTTTGATTTTCAAGGACATCCAATGCTGTAGTACATCTTCCGACTGATAATGATGAGACTGCTGTGGAAGTTGCTGAGAAATACGTGGCGAAAATTACAGACACTATCAAGAAAAAAACTGGTCTTATAAGAAATAAGAAGAATGGCAAGAGTAAAACGCAGAAAATTATTGTAAAGGGAAATAAGAAGAAAGGAATGCCAAATAAGAGAGCCAGTGGCAAAATACTGAAACAAGGGAATGAGTCCTGCCAGTAGAATTTTCATAAAAAAATAAAATAATTTTTTTAATAATAAGTTTTTTTCTTCATAGCTATGTAATCTAGTCCCAATGTCCCTCAGGAGGGACACTCCAGACTGAATGAATGAATGAATAAATGAACTTCAGATATGGTAAAATTAGCCTTAAATTGACCATAGAGTATATTCCACACGAGAAATAATTTTTTTATGCGTCAACTTTAATTTGGGTCTGAAGGGGTTAACTGTTTCCGGATAAATTTAGCAGTGATTTCCGGATCATCCATTAGTTTTTCCTTCATTTCCACTTCATAAATCGACTGGTTTTCTTGCTTTTTCGTAGCTTTCTGTATTTAGGCCTATTTTGTTACTTCTGGAAAACGATTTGTGATAATACTACCAGGCCACAATACGAAGAAACTTGGTAAGGCTTATTTAAAAATTTTATAAATATCCGGCCGTTGTTTGTGCTGTTAATGTCAGTTAATCTTCAAGGTTTGGAGGAAAAATGTAAATTAACTGTTTCCGGATAAATTTAGCAGTGATTTCCGGATCATCTATTAGTTTTCCCTTCATTTCCACTTCATAAGTGGTTTTCTTGTTTTTTTCGTCGTTTTCAGTATTTATTTTGTTATTCCTGGAAAACTTTTTGTGGTTATACTACTATGCAACAATCCCAGCTTAAAATAAAAATAATTGTCATATTAGACCCGCGGCAGGAATACACCCAAGATACTAAATAAATAAATAAATAAATATCTACTTTTTTTGTTCTATTACTAAGCCAACCTAGCGGAGTTAGGGCTATAAGCCCACTCTTACAATCAACTAGGAAAGCCCGGGGCCACTTGCTTTACATGCCCTCCGAAGCATGGCTAGAAAATATGTAGCAAGTGTGGGACCCGAGCCGACAACCTTTCAGGTGAAAGTTGGAGTCCGTTCCACTACTCTACATGTCCTGACATACTCATGCCCTTATTGGACCGTTCTGAAAATTTATTCTTTGTGCGCAAAGGCAACGTAGTAGCATGCATGTACGGATACTAGGGAGTAGCTGCCCCCCTCCTCCACAAATTTGATAAATCTATTGTAAATTAATTTATTACTCTCTGATTTAATCGATCCTACATAGGTTTTTCCTATTTTGACCCACAACTACCCCCCCCCCCCTCCCCTAATGGGCTTGATCCATCCCTTCGTAGTAGTAGTAGTAGTTGTTGTTGTTGTTGTTAAGCGCTTCAGGGACTCAGGCTGCAATTTGATCACATTTCTGAACTTCAGAAGCTCCCGTGGGCTGAGGTTCCTTTGACACTTTGCATCGGCCACCTCAAACTCCAAGTGTTTCAAAGGCAACGTAAACTCTGCGAATGTTCGCCCGGGCCCATTAGTAATGATAACTTGTCTAGCGCCCATGTACATTTTATATTTCTGAACTGTAATTTATTAAAATTCAAAGTTGATTCATTAATTTGCTTTCAAAATTTTCGGGGGGAGCCCATAGCCCTTTAGGCACCCTCCTTACCTGCGGGCCTGCATAGGGAGATGACTAATAATTAAGTAGCTATAGTTTCGCACTTTCATTAACAAATTACACACCCCCTCCCCCCTTCTAAGTACAACAGCTATTTATTGCTTATGTAAGCGCTGACGCTATGCTACCTGAATAGAACAGCTAACTATTAATCGATTCAATCAATTAATAAAGGCTAGGTCATTGAAAACCATGCAGCTATAGGCTTCTGTTGCATACAAAGCCTTATGCTGAAATTGTAAAGCTTTGAAAGGGGGGGGGGTGTATGCTCCCCTTCGGCTATCATGGCTTCCCTGTGTGATAAGCCCAGGAAATTGAGGTCAAATTAAATACAACAGCTATGCCTTCGCTTCTCGGACATGGCGGCTTGACGCTTCGTGCCTCGCTTGCTCTAGGCTGTGAATACTTTAAAACCTGCTTTCAGTATTTCTGCTTTGTAGGAACCCTGTCAGCCTGGCGGGGGGAGTGAGTATGTTTGCAAGCAGCGTTGTCATCCCTCATGTAATTTCATGAGATCTCATGATTTTAAGAGCATATCTCTTGATGGAATGACCAAAAAAACCCAAATCTCATGTATTCCTCACGTACCATCAAAATTATTGAATTTATGAGGTTCTCTTGAATCTCTTCACCAGCAGAGTTTCACTTTCCCCAACTACGCGCTTCCATATTCACCACGAGGAAGTACAGATTAGGCATTTTCGCGTCTTCTCCTCTGAGACCATAAGTCATTACTCAGAAGCAGGGCTACTTTGAAGACAAAAGCAATTCATTGGCGAGGTAAAGGTATGCAATAATAGGCAATGCCAGTCTGAAATAGACGATAAAGAAGAAGAAAAGAAAAAGGAGAAAAAGAAAATATGTTAGCCTCCTTAGGGCATTGACGCCCAAGTACGCCGTACGGTAAGCCGGGGAAATAGAGGCAGGTAAAATTAAAAACCATTCGTGTTGATTAAATTTCTGCTTTGGAATGCATATCACGGCTTCCTTTTACCCAGTTTTACCGTACTTTGTAAAGTAGACCCAGAGCCATTCAGGATTTTTCTTATTTCTTTTATACGTTTAACCTAGGTATTTTCGGCTAGAGAAACAACGTTTCTCTCACCGCCCTTCCCCTCCAATTTCGTTTCAAAGCACTTGTCCCACTTTACCCTTTTTCTGCCTAGAGGCACTTGAAGCAAAACTTTCGCATTTTCTTCCTTCTTCTTTAGATGCCTCTTTTATTGGAGATTGGCGATCATCACGGCAATTTGTACCTTGGAGACGGCTGCTCTGAAAAGTGAAGCCGTGCTTTTGCAGTTTTGCCAAAGATAGGGGACCGAGTTTGAGCTGGAATAAGTGAAAAACACAGTCTTTTGTCCTGGGGTTGGAAAGCTGGTCCCGAAGCCGAGGAACTCAATGAAGTGTCAACGGCATAATGATGCAGAAGGTAACTGGAAACCACTGCTTTACAATTCCCAAGTATAGTCATCATGGCTACAATTGCCATGATGATCGCCAATCGTCGATAGAAGAGGTATTTTAAGAAGAAAAGGGGGGCTTCACACTTCCTCGAAAGCAGGGCCAAAAAGACAGCAAATACGGACCTCAAACCAGCAACATTTCGGGTGAAAGTTCACATAAAAGTTCACTCTACCACTTGAAAGTCTGCAGGGCCTTACAACGTTATTTTGCTATAGTAACGTATAACAACAAGAGTCATTTCTTGTTTAAGAGTGTACGTCCCGTAGGAAATAGATACCCTAAAATCCATTGGTATTAAGACTTCTTATTTTATTGTTTAATTAACAAAGCCAGATATTAAAGAATTGGCTCATTTAAGTTGCAGAAGACTACTTCGTGCATCATATAATAGGGTATTTTAATTTCAAGTAACGTAGCATTTTCATAAAAGTTATGATGCCATGAAATAAACTACAAAACCAAAAATTAAAAAAAATACCTTATTGCATGATTTGTTGATGCATAAAGTAGTCTTTTACTATTTAAATGAACCAATATTTTAATAACTCTTTTTTTTTCTAACGCCTTTCAGCATTTCTGCTGCCTGTCAGCAACCCTGTCAGCCTGGCGGGGAGAGTGAGTCTGTCTATTAACTTGAGGCACCCTAAGGGCAGACTATTTCACCTCAGGGAAAAGGGAAGTTCAATGAATCAATATATTCAAAATTAAGAATACAATGCAAAATATACAAATTAGAAAATGAACCCTATAGGCCATGTGGCCCGTGATGGGTTCTGTTGCTGACAGAGTGGACCTCCTGATTATAAAAGATTCGGAACCGTTCGGGTAGTATAGTGAAGTCACACGATTAATTCGGAGGTGACCAGGACTCGACACGCACGTAGACTGACTGGTATAGTCTCAACGGGTTATCATGTCCCACCATGTTCCCCTGCCAACGCTGTGCACACTGCCAAGTTTGCCGCAGTTTGAAACAGGCTCTGCTCTCGTGGATTTGGCCGTTATTTTAATAACCTACTTAGTTTATTAAGTAAAAAATAAGAAGTATAAAATTTCAGGCTGCCAATTTCCTACCGGACGCACACACTTAAGCACCAAAATTTAAACTTTCAAAATAAATAAAAAATTGGTTTTCCTCAGACAAGACAAAGAAAAATAAAACTCCAGGGTTGAGAAATCCAGGTTAACAATCTACGGAAGAAAAAGCAATCTTGAACAAAGTTAAATGATAACATAAAAACTAATGTTACAGTTATGTCGCAGGGGGGAAGTGTATTGCACAGGGGGGATTTGGGGGGGGGGGGTGTGAGGGGGCAAAGTGTTGCCAACGCATAATAAAGGATTCGCCCAATGCTTTTGCACTCGTTCACGTTTTAATGCAAGACTATACATTTAAAAGGTACCGGGGGTTTAATCAAGAATTCCAGACGATTTATTTTCCAACTGACCTCATCCTTTGCGTTAACTAATTTTTGAATCTTTAGAGTAAAATTAACTACACTTCAATTACTCCATAAGGAGATCAAGTTGTCGGATTATTCCTCCGACTCAAAGGTCAGGGGGAATCTTCTGAGGAACTATATACGAGCTAAATTCCCTAAAGAACAAGAAGAGGTTGATGTATTTTACGTAGATGAATTTGACCTCGTCATTTTCTTTAACTAATTTTTGAAGCATTGGGGTAAAATAACCTACACTTCAATTAGTCCATAAGGAGATCAAGTTGTCGGATTATTCCTCCGACTCAAAGGTCAGGGGGAATCTTCTGAGGAACTATATACGAGCTAAATTCCCTAAAGAACAAGAAGAGGTTGATGTATTTTACGTAGATGAATTTGACCTCGTCATTTTCTTTAACTAATTTTTGAAGCATTGGGGTAAAATAACCTACACTTCAATTAGTCCATAAGGAGAACAAGTCGTCGGATGATTCCTCACACTCAAAGGTCAGGGGGAATCTTTTGAGGTACCATGTAAGAGCTAAATACCCTAAAGAACAAGACGAGGTTGATGTATTTTACGTAGATGTATTTGACCTCATCCTTTTCGTTAACTAATTTTTGAACCTTTGGGGTAAAATAACCTACACTTCAATAAGTCCATAAGGAGAACAAGTCGTCGGATGATTCCTCACACTCAAAGGTCAGGGGGAATCTTTTGAGGTACCATGTAAGAGCTAAATACCCTAAAGAAAAAGACGAGGCTGATGTATTTGACGTACAGAGATGTATTTGGAACGAAGACATAGTCCGGAATATAAAATCTCAACGCCTAAGATGTCTGGGACACGTCGAAAAAATGCAGAAGACCGCATGCCGAACAAGATGTACAAAGTCGGACGTCCTCGAAAACGCTGGAAGGATGAGTTGGAAACTGACCTTCGCGAGTTGAGAGTCCGTAGATGGTGGAGCGTGGTACAAAACCGAGATGACTGGAGGAGTGCTTTCAAAAAGGCCAAAGCCCAACAAGGGCTGTAGAGCCAGAAGAAGGTGAAGAAGTTTCTGGAACGGCAGGCACAGGCCGCCCTCCGGGTTGTGCAGCGAGAGTCAGAGGCGTTCCAAATACATCCGCGTAGAATACTTCAGCCTCGTCTTGTTCTTAAGTGAACGTTCCATATTTATTCTTGCACAGCATAATTAGATGTATTAATAATATTGACAGTAATGGTATAATTGACAGGGACGCCGAGTTTTAAAAATTCTGCAGAATATTGAGAATAATTGGAAGAGTGTTAATTGATTTAAATTGTTTACGGCAGAGAGATATAAAATTATTAGTTGATTATTCATCTGTGGGGCATATAGGAATTATGTTGGGAGGGGCTGTAACTATAAATTATTGAGGAATAAATATATCTTTATTAATAATATTAAGTCATGGGCTATGTTCTTCAGGACTTTTTTTCCTTATTAATTGTTGTTACGAACGGTTTCCCCCAGGGACGCCACAACGGACTCTTTCTAGGGGGGGGGGGGGCAAGAAACCACAAATTATACTATACTGTAGAATGTTTAAATATGTGTCAAACCATACTACTACTACTACTACTACTACCTAGATATTGCCGAAAACCGTGTGTCGGTACTCATTGGCACTAATGAATTCCGCTATCACTTTGTCTATGTCCAATTGACGCACACGTTCCTTGTGACAGTTAAGTACCCCCATATGGTTCAGGCGCTCTTGATTCATAGTAGATCTCAAATAGCTCTTTACACGGCCCATCACTACTATAGCTATTGACACGTGCAACTCGATCGAGTCGATGATCGAGATTCGAGGGTAAGAAAAGACGCGCGAAAGTTGAAATAGCTTTGATTATCACAACTTATGAGGAACCAAACCTTTTTAATGCTATTTCAAAATTTAGGCCTTTTTGGGGGGGGGGGTGGAATGGCAATGATTTCCAGGGGGGGGGGCAATTGGTTTCCAGGGGGGGCAATGTACCCCCCCCCTGTTGTTGCGTCCCTGGTTTCCCCTCATGGGGGGGGCAAGAATTCGGTACTCTGGAAAGTATAAAGAAAATGCATTGGTGAATGGTTACTTAAAATATCTATAATGCAGAAAACGTTGACCGACGTACACTCGCTCTTTCTATAAAATTATTGACTACAGCCTTTATATCAAAAATCATTCGAAAGTTGGCTATACAAACAAAATTGGCGCGAAAAAGTTTCTAAAAGTTGGTGGGGTGCAAATGCCAAATTTTGTGATTTACTTTTATCTTAATGTTTGGAATATTAAGGGAGACAAGTAAATAAACTGCACCAAGGGTTCTTTGCTTCTGGGGGGGGGGGGGGCAAGATGCACGGTGCCCCCCCCCCCCCCTGATAATTGATAACTTATTTATAAATATATTCCTCGGCGCAGGGGAGTACCGGCCTAAGAAGAAAAAAATATTGCAATATGTTTTTGCGTGAAAAATTGTTAATATTCAGAAATAAATAAATTAACGTGAGTATTTTTATCGACAATATTAGCTATATAAGAGCCAAAACGCCAACTGACACGAGTAGCTTGAAAATGACGCCACATTCCAATTATCGTCACGAGTGAAATTTGAGGATTTAGGAAGCTCATTCGGATATATTATTATAATTATCGACGCTTACTACAAGAAAAGGGTATTCCGGGGAACCCCCCCCCCCCCAAGCCGCGTTTCAGTGAAACTCAAAGCTTTTATCAGTGATATTTACAGCTGAAACCCATGTACGCAGCGGCTACTATATGGTTGATTATACAATCTCACTACACTACTCAGTCTACTCTACATAACACTATTTTATAAAACGTATAATTAGTCAACCATAGTAAATTAACAACCAACTGCATAGTACATGGAAATTAATGATAAATGTAGAATACAGTACTAATAGAAGAGTAAAATTTAGTGGTAGTACGAATTATACGGAAACCGGAAATCAGAGATAATTAACAACGGGCTGCACTTATCATTTGAAGTCCTTTTAATTAAGAGATATTTCCACTATATTCCCATTTTAAAATGATTAATAAGCTCATTTATTATAAATACAATGGTATCGCATTCTAGACTACATATATCAGGCTGGATGCAGTAAATAAAAATTTTGAAAGCTTAGATGATAAGTGGGTGCCGTAATGTACTGAACGTGTTTTAAAATTTTTTTAATGATTGTGTTAATAATAATAATGGGTTGAATAACATAATTACTAGAAGACTTTTATGGCCAGAGTCAGATGAGGATAGAGCAGAATTCGATCTGAAAGAGCCGTCTATTGACATTGACTTTCTTCTTCTTCTTCTTCTTCTTCTCCTCCTCCTCCTCCTCCTTCTTCTTCATCATCATCATCATCATCATCATCATCATCATCATCATCATCATCATCATCATCATCATCATCATCATCATCATCATCATCATCATCATCATCATCATCATCATCATCATCATCATCATCATCATCATCATCATCGTCTTGATCGACTTGCTCAACAATACTCCAACGGCATATAAGGATGCAGAAGGCAATGGGGAACCACTACATTCTAATTCCCTAGTATAGTCATCATGACTAAGTAACTCGGTACATTAGATACTCCCCATTCTTGACTTCCTTGGGGAGTCTGAAGTACGGTATCTACGTGTTTACAATTGCCATGATGATCGCCATTCTTCGATAGAAGAGACATACAATGACGAGAAAGCAGAAGAAGTTCCTTATTTTATTTTTCCTGGAACTTGATTTGCAGAAATTGATAACGGACTGTAAAGAGGTTTGAAAAGAGGAGCTCTCAAACTGTGGCCAATTGGTGTTAGTGATTGCCGCATGCCATGCATAAAAATGTACAGGAGCATTTTTTTATGTGACATTGCTTGTATAGCTCGACGACCTATATTTAATAAGAAAACCAATATGGGGGGGGGGGGTCAGATTATCTGGTAATAATCTTACAAATTTCAGAATCTGCTGATGTAGAAACTTGCTATAAAATCCCGATGTAACTCTTCCAATTATAAAGCTTCCTATAGCCCACGAATTCTGTTGGATGAACTTTAAAGATTTTTTTTTCCCTCTAAGGCTGCCAATATAATTGCAATAAAGTTGCTGAATTTGCAATCAATCAGCTGGATTGCTGACGCACAACCTTTTTAGGAATCAACTATGTGACTTTTTCATTTGGCGAGCTTCGGGCTAAAAAAAAAAAATATTTTCATTGATTCAAAGTGAAAAATGAGAAAAACGCTGATACTGCTGCATCTGTATGCGTTTCGTTTAAATATTGGCTCAAATGTTCTAATTCTTCTGAAGTCATACAATCAGTTGTTCTATTATTTCCTTCTTCTATTGGTTCCTTCCACTGTGCCCTCAATGATAGTGTGAACCAAATTTTGGTGTCTTTCTTACTTTACTTTTTCGTGTCCAAGCGCGTCCAAAACTGGGCGAAATTCATAGCCGCCACATTGGCCTCCCACACGTCTTCAGGTGTGCAGCGGTGGGGGCAAAGGCTGCACAGGAACAGATGTTCTAAGTCTTGGCGCTGGCCGCATGCGCAGAGGGTGTCATTTTGGTGTCTTAATAAATATCCTATCCATTTCGCTTTTTTACTTTTCATATGAGGTAGCAGCTTCTTTAGCAAAGGGTTAGTTGGACTTGCATTGCCTGCTGTATTAATAGTCATTCTTTCCCCAGACAATGGGCTCAGCCCTAATTGTTCGATGACCATGAGGCCCATGCCTCTAATGACTATTAACACAACAAGCAATGTAAGTCCAACTAAGCCGTTGTTAAATAGTATTACACCATTGCCATTAACCTTTACATATAGATTAGCAGCTTCTTCTTCTGAGGTCTTATCCTCAGCGATTGGTTAGTAGAAATTCCCTGCATATCATCTTCCAGCTCTCTCGATCTTGCGCCTTCCTCTTCAGCTCTTGGTACGTTCGACCTCTTGCGTCCTCCTTCAGTATCAATTATTATATTGAATATTCTTATTTTTACCCAAATTCTTTTATTAACTTTAGAAACAGCCGTCGCTTTCATCCAATCATATGTATTCGCAATTTTAGCCACTCTATATTCAACAGAAACTAATTAATGTTAACAAAATCACCCTTACCACTTAGTCAATATGATAAAAAGTATAATAAATTCATGAATTCCTTCTTCTGTTCTATTGGTTCCTTTCACTGTGCCCTCAATGATGGTGTAGTTGCGTCTTTTTAATTGTATATCTACAAGTACCTATAAATTATATTCAAGTTTGGAGACACTCAATATGATCCAAGTTTTTGTGTCTTAGCAAATGTCCTACCCATTTCAATCATCTAATTTTTTATGCAAGGTAGCAGCTGCCTCTCTTTTCTTCAATAGCCTCTACTACTCTTTTATTCGTCACGTGGTCCTTCCAACTGATTCGAAGCATCCTTCTGTTGCACTACATTTCAAACCCTTCAAACCTCTTCAGTTTCTTATCTGCTATAGTCCAGGTTTCACATCCATACCACACGCAGGTTTTAAGGAACTGTTTCCTAAAGTTTAATCATATTCTAACTCAAATTCAATATATTCTAATTTTTCAACAACGCAGCAATAGGTAGGTACATGATAAATTGTATCACTAACGTACGAAATTAAATTTAAATTTGCTAAACTACATTAAATTAAATTTAAATTGACGAGGAATTAATCAGCCCAACTGGGTTTCCACGTGCTAGGGCCGGTGCAGTGTTTCAATTAATTTCTCATGAAGGTGTGTGGGTGTGTGTTAATATGTATACATGTTAGAAGAGAGTTAATAAAAAATACGTCTTGTTCTCTATGTTGAATAAAATGTATTTTTATTGCTCTACATGGAATAGAAAGTATTCTCGATCTGTTCTTTTCTCATGAAGCCATACGTTTAGTAGGTGTTTAAATGAATTGCTTTCCAATTTATACGTAGTATGAGGAAAACTTTTTGATGGTCGAAATTGTCGATTCCGAGATTTCAACGGGTTTACACGTTTTGAGGTCCCAGGAACCTAAAAAAGTGGTTTTTACGAAATGTCTGTCTGTCTGTATGTCTGTATGTCAGTCTGTCTGTCTGTTCATCGATTTCCGGGCCAACTACTCGGCCGATTTTTCGGGTTCCTGAGACCTCAAAACGGGTAAATCCGTTGAAATCTTGGAATCGAAAATTTTGACCATTACAAAGCTTTTCTTATACTACGTATAAATTGGAAAGCAATAAATTGCTGGGTCATCAAGCAGCCGGCATCATCTGAGCTGGAGCTGCTGGAAGCAATGGACTAAGAAGTAAGATGTAAAAATTAATATATAAATATTTCCTGAAAAATATGCCTCTAACCTGGAGCCGGCCCTGATCAAGGCAGAAGATAGGTGTGAAGGTATTACCGTGAGACGGGGACGTTTCGTAAGTTTGCAGATCACGTTGTACCTCCACAGCCACATTAATTTCCGTACTGTATTGTCCCGACTTACCCTGACTTCATAACAAACTGATCCTTACCCATACATTGAAAACGCTCACAAAATCTTTAAAACATTTAAAAAAAATTGATAACATCAAATATAAAAAATTAATAATAATAATAGCGGCTCAAAAACATTGTTTATTACTATGATAAATTTAATAATTTCATTAAACATGATCTTGAATTATAAAAAAAAATATAATTTTTTTTTATAACGGTCTTAATATTATGGGGGGTCTTTCATTGTTGCTTAAACCCCCCGTCATCTTAAGTTTCCGCCCCTTCTCCTTTCTCCCAGCTTAGTCTACCTTGCGACCTTGCCCCCTTTAATTTGCTATAGTTAATCTTTGTTAACTTAGTAACAACATTAATGCCAGCTACGTGGTTGTTTTCCTAATTCACAAGATTTCATCGCGGGATTCGCATTTCCAAGTTTCAATTTAAAAAAAAGGACCGGAGACTGCTGAGCATTTCAAACCTCGGTCGGTGTAGTAGTAGTATGGTTTGACCAGTGGCGGCTCGTGGTGTATCAAAATGGTGGGGCAACGAATTGTAATAAAGTAATAGCATATAACTTACCACTACTTGAATATCAAATAGATTCTTCGGCATTTCGATGTGGCAAACAAGTCTATCACTCGCTGTTTACATTTTTGTAATATTTGTTTACATTACCCTGCCTGCCCGTTGGGCAGAACCTGACTTCCCTAGTCAAAAATTCTTCTTTGAAAAATTTTATAATAATCATCAGTCATGACAAAATAGTGAAACTCTTCTCAAAAATAACTCTTATAATTATGATTTTAAAAAAATACCAATATTCAACGTTATTATCAATACGAAACATTTAAAGTCATTTTTGGGGCGCTGCCCCGCTGCCCATGTAAAAATGCATATGGCATGAATTGCATTGCAAGGTCCATAAGAGAAAAGTTGTGTACACCTTTTCAATGGTGCGAACGATCTTCTTAACTTTTGCCTGACTCGGTTGCCATGGCGACCCGGGGCTAAATTGAAAATTGCCCCAAGTTGCCTAGAGCACGCACATAGCATAGCCGAATTGTAGCAGTTGCATTTTTCTTCAGAATAGTATATTATTATTTTATTATTATTATTATTATTATTATTATTAAAAGGAAATTGCTTTGTTTGCCTGTAAAATTATGGGAGGGCTGTAGCCCCAGTGCCCTTATGGACGAGCCGCCACTGGGTTTGACACAGTCCCAAGCCACGTTGTGGGCCCATAGGACTCCAGTGGACCTCCTGATTATAGTGGATTCCGAACCACTTGGGAAACACAGTGAAGTCACACGATTAGTTCGGAGGTGACCAGGACAAGTCCTACCATGTTTCCCTACCGGCACTGTGCACACGACCAAGTTATCTGCAGCTTTGGACCTGCTCTGGTCCGCTGGATTCAACTTGGTATGGCGGCCGGCTCGGTCGGTGTAGCTGACAGGTTTATTAAACGTTAACTCACTATACAGTCAGGACATATAGAGTAGTGGTACAGACACCGATTTTCACCCGAAAGGTTGTTGGTTCGAGTGCCACACTGGCTACATGTTCTGGCCATGCTTTGGAGGGCATGTAAAGCAGGCGGTCTTCCTGCTTGAGTGTAAGAGAGGGCTTTACAGTCCTATCCCAGCTACGTTGGCTTTGTAATAGAAGAAAAGGTCAATATTTATTTATTTATTTATACATTGCAGTATTATATGGCACATACACTATAACTCTGGCATTAAATTAACTTTTTTTGGGTTGATAACTGAAATGAGAGGATACAGAAAGACTTAACTTGGTGGGGCTTGTGGTCCAGTGGTTAAAATGACGCCCCGAATAGGCGATGATCGTGGGTTCGAGTACCGCCAAGTCCAGTTTTTTCTATGTCTTCCAATTTCGGTTAACTCACTTCCCCACTACTCGTTTTTTTTCGAAGTTAAAATGAAATACGATATCAATCATAGAACCATAAATAAGAATATAGACACAGATGAAAATGAATTTTGACACATGGTATATGTATAGGTAGCTAGCACTAATACCGTTTTGGCCACAGTTTTTGTATGCGTAAAAGACGTGTAGGTGTGAGCGCCTCTTATACTACATGCAAGGACGTAGCCACGATTTTTTTTCGGGGGGGGGGGTTAAGAAATTTCATTGAGTATTACATAGTGGTTTTTGTTTTTCCTCTCAAAATCCGATTCTATCTAGTATGAAGCCATTTCATTTCGGGGGGGGGGGGGGGGGGTTGAACCCCCATGAACCCCCCCCCCCTTGGCTACGGCCAAGAATACATGCATTCGCCTACTTTGCAAAACTCTCAAATCAACTGAGAGAGGAATTAGTTTTTTATTATGCATAAATTATTGGATGCATTCATAAGCGGATCTAGTATTTTTTGGGGGAGGCCCGCGTTTAATTTATTTTATTTTATAAACGGTGCTAGGTATAACTTACTATTTTTAACATACGCTTACGCTTTTGGACTGTGTCTGTTGCCCTGTTGGCAACACATTATAAGCTCATTTATTGTTATTTATTATTTATTTAAAAGCGGAAATAGTATTGTATTATTTGATATATTGCATTTCATTATAAAATCACATTATATCTAGTGCTTAGTTCAAAATTTTGGTTGGGGGCCCGGTGCCTCAAAATTCCCGGCCCCCGGGTTTATCGACTCTCATACTGTACGAAGGTTGTAGATTTGCCGCTCAAAATAACACGTTGAACAAATTTTGAATTTACGCGGGAAATCAGTGTCTCCTTCCGCCATAACTCTGCGGCCAAACGTGCTGATGTGGAAGGTTGACCAGGCAGGATTGAAATTGGGAGCTAAGGGTTTGCTGACTTAATACTCTGGGGGGCCCATTCCGGTTGGAGGGGGGGTCCTTTTGCCCCCCCCCCCCCTTACCTTCCCTTACAGAATCTACCCCTTTTCACGGTCCCATGACTCCCACTGATTCCGTATTATAATTCAAACTTCGGTCATGCGACTTGCGGATGAAAAACCGTGCTGTGGGTTATTGTCTGAATTTTTATAACTTTGGGGTGGGGGGTGGGGTGGTTGAGAGAGGATGAAAATATTTTGCACGCTGGTTTTCAACCAAAATAAATTATTGTGAAAGGAAAGGGGGGATAGGTTTTGAAGAAGAAGTAGAATTGACAGGACTTCTTATAGGCCCAGGCGTACTATTAGTGGCCCACAGACCCCTTGTCCAATGCCAACGACCCCATGGATTTCGGACATTATATGTATTGTTTCCGTATGAATTTTTGGCTTCAGCAAACTGGTATACGATCTCGATGTCAACCTACACCGGCTACAACCGATAATGGGCAAGCTGACACAAGCTTAAATATTAAACTTAAACCCAAGCTTAGCATTCACGCAATGAAACACGTGAAGGCATGACTAACCATGTACAGATACGAGTAATGTGTATTCCTTAACTTTTCATACTGTATTTAGTAACATATTGATTTTTGTACCATTCCTCGTAACAAAATCTAGAGGCCAAATTAACAAAATTCGGTAGCGAAGAGGCCAAGTCAACATTTCGAGTGCAATGTAAAACGGGAGTAAAATTTATATTGTACCCTTCAAACTCAAAGAGTAACATAGGTACCTCAAAACAAAATATACAGGCTAAATTAACAAAAATTGGTAGCGAAGAGGCCAAGTCAACATATCGAGTGCAATGTAAAATGGGAGTAAAATTTATATTGTACCCATCAAAGAGGATAAAATTCATAAATTGACAAACATCAAATATTGCGAATGAATATGACAAGAGTAAATATTTTGACTTTATAGGACAGAGTAGACGGTAAAGGGGGGGGGGCGGTGTTGGGACCATGTAAATCACTAACAAGTCACATCAAAAATGTCAACCAACAATTACGTCATCATTTGACAGTCCTTTTAACCTTGTTATACACAACTCCCGCCTCAAATTTTTCAACAAAAAAAAACAAAACAAAAAACGTTATTTTTGCGTCCTCAGCAGTTAATGGTGCCAATTCAAATACGAAATACGATACAAACGATGTAGAATAATTACCACGTCTGGCAATATGTTTCTACTTTTGCGTTTCGAAAAAATGTACCATTTTATTTATTGCTTTCCTATTTATATGTACTAGTTGTATAAGGAAAGCTTTGTGATGGTCAAAATTTTCGATTTCGAGATTGAAACGGATTTACACGTTTTGAGGCACAAGGAACCCAAAAAAGTGGATTTTACGAAATGTTTGTCTGATCATCGATTTCGGCTGGGAAACTACTTGGTGGATTTTGATGAAATTTGACATATAGGTTCACAAACATCATACCTTGGAAGTCGGAAAAGTTTTCTTTTATTTTAGGGAAGGTAACTCAATTTTGCAGGGTTTAACCCTAAAAATACTGCAGAAAAAAACTAAACAATTATTTATTAAAAGCATATGCTACGTAGAAAATTGGAACCCCCAAAATTAAATACTTTTCATTTTTTATTTCATTAACTCATAAAAATTTGGCTCATTTAAGTTGTAGAAGACTACTTCGTGCATTATATAATCAAGCATTGATACTTTTCGGTTTTGTAGTTTTTCCAAAAATGCCAAATTACGCGAAATTTTAGTCCCCACAGGTTTTTATGAAATAGCTAAGGTACCAAAAGTTTAATATTTCTTATTATATGATGCATGAAGTAGGTAGTCTTCTACAACTTACATGAGCCAAATATTTAATAACTTGCTTTGTATTGTTAATTAATAAAAAAATAAAAATAAACAATAAAAATAAACATTTGGTATGCTAATTTTCTGCGTAGCATGTCCTCTTATAATTTTTTTTTTTAATTCACCTATTTTAGTTGTTATTAATGTTAACAAAACGCAATGGGTCGCATGCCCCTTGATAGTTTGCTTCTGGGGGTAAAAAATAAATATGTCTAAATTTTCATGAAAAATGACTAAAAAATCATTTTTTAATATTTTTTTAACCTTCACGTGAAAGGGCTAAAGCAATAGAAGACTGCAGATTTTCGACTTCAACAAAAAAAAAAAAACGAGACTTTTCAGCGATGGTGAGACCCTGCCTAAGAACGCCTAGTTTCCGCCCCATGGACCTGGAATAAATTAACGAAATTCCGGAAAATAAGGCTAAAAATGTCTGAAGCAGAACAGGGGTAGCAAAGTTGAGAGAATTGCAAGATTTCAGCGAGAAGATTTAGTAGGGTCGCATAAATCTTTTGCACCCTGTCTGTGACTCTGGAAATTCCATGGCGATGCTAATCTGATATTCTGCTGCAGACCCCTTTACTGTTTTCCTAATGACCGAAAATGTTTGTAAGACTACAAGGGCGCGGGAACGGGGGGGGGGGGGGGGGGGTTGTGCAATTATTCGCATAGAAGAAGAAGAAAAATAACCGATAGTTAAGAGATAATTGGAGGGGGAGAAGCCTTACTAGTGTAACAAATCCCATGGAATTGCAGCACAGAGAGAACAAATTTTTCTGACCATTTTGATTTATGGTACCTCTTTCTAACATAAAAATAATGTAAACTTACTCTTAACATACAATAAACGAAAAATAGCTACTATGGCCATCATTTCAACAAGAAGAGGCAACTGGATGGGGCATATTCTGAGACACGAAGGGCTCCTCAAGAACATCATTGAGGGTATGGTTGAAGACACCAACTCAAGAGGACGACAGAGGAAGGAGTACCTAGAGGATGTCATGAAGGACATAGGGTGCGCCACCTACAAAGAACTGAAAAGGACCGCACAAAACAGACAAAAGTGGAGGAGAAGAATACAACATTCGCTGCAAACCAATCCCTAGATTGCAACTCGAGAAGAAGACTCTTAACATTATATTAAAAGTAGGTAAGTTAACAAAGTATTACAATTTTTTGTTTTGTAATATTTTACTATAAGTTGCTTTTATTATACTGTGTTGAAATAATACCATGTTACTAAGGAGAAAATTTCATATATTACTCTTAACACTTTAGTAACTTACATTTAATTAATTAATTTCGCACAAAAATCTTCACTGACAAAGCAAACTTCCCGACATTCCAACAGCACTACGGCTCGAATGCTCCGACAGCAATAACAGTATCAATCACAACGCAACGTGCTCAAGAAGGCTGACAGGAAGGGGGGCCCCGGCTTCAGCGAAGGGTAAGGGGGGGGGGGGGTAGGGTGTAGAGAAAGCAGCCGGGGGGGGGGGGACGCATGACTCTCAAAGGGAACTGATTAGCTGGCGAAACACAAAGCAGTCTTGTCAAACGTCGCCGGTCGCCTCTAATTTATCAAATGACAAAATGCCGATTTTATGCGTCCGCCATTTTTTTCTGCAACCGCTTTTTTACTTCTTTTGTCAGCGAATATCCGGATGGTCAGCTCTTTTATTTGCTATTTTGCTGTGGACTTTGGAATATATTTTTTTTGAGAAGGTGGGGAAAATGTAGATCTGTTTTTGATGGTAACTGTTTTTTGTTTGTTTGTAAAAGTTAGTTTTCACTGCCCACTGTCGCAATAGGGGTACTCATTTTTCTATGTTGTATTTTGGGGTACGTTTAAGATTTTATACGACTTCGATGGCAAGGTGGTAGCGTGCTTGTACTTGTGCGAGTCTTTACACGCCATGCTACCAGAGACGTGTTGTAAGATGTAACTAAACACGGGTACTAATAATGGGATATATTCATTAAATTGTTTGTATGCCATTTTTTTAAATAATAAAATTTAAATTTAAAATACTTATCTAATATATAATATATAATAAAATATCTAATATTCATTTGTATCTTGTACTTTTGAGATAGAATTAAATACATTCGATTTCATTTGATTTATTGTTTTTATACATGAGGAGAAATTACAAAGACATTGACGAAAATACGATAATCTTTTTTAACACCTCCTAAAATATATAAACTGTGACAGTATACAATATATTTTGTCTTGTGAACTATTGCTAGGCCTAGTCAATAAAAATCGATGAAGTAAGTCCTACTTAACGAATATGTCGCCTGAATTTTCCTTTCAGATATTTTTAGTATAATTGCTCATATCAACCCAGATTTCAATACCAACATTACCCTATAAAAACACAAAAATGGGTTATGACAGCATTGAAATCGGGGGCGATATCTTCTTCTTCTTTGTATTCCTCTTCCATCTAATATTGGTGATCACCATGGCAATTTAGACCTTGGAGACTGCTGCTCTAAAAAGGGAAGTCGTGCTCTTGTCAACCCTCAGCCTCAGGTTTTTCCACCAGGATGTTCTTCTTCTACTGGGAGCCCACAGTTCTATCTTCCCTTGGATATTTCGATGATCGTCACCACAGGACCGATATATGTTAGTTTTCGTTTCTTAACCGTCAGTAGCAACTTACATGGTTCATTTAAACAAATTAATGTATAGTGTATACATTGTAGAATATGCCAACAGCCTTACCATGTTGAATCCATGGGAGCAGAGCATGTTTCAAACTGCGGCAAACTTGGTAGTGTGCACAGCGTTGGCAGGGGAACATGGTGGGACATGATAACACGCTAAGACTATACCAGTTAGTCTACGTGCGTGTGAGTCGTGGTCACCTCCGATTTAATCGTGTGACTTTACCATGTTCCCCAAGTGGTTCGGAATCCACTACAATCAGGAGGTCCACCCAGTCAGTCAACTCCTCTTCTCCCCGAGGTGAAGGAGTCTGCCCTTAGGGTGGCTCAAGTTAACAAACTGACTCACGCCCCCCCGCCAGGCTGACAGGGTTGCTTAAAGCTGAAATGCCGAAAGCAGACGTTGGAAACAACATATTGTAGTATAGGCCGTGGGCAATGTGAAAACTAATTTCAAACGTCTCGATACTGAATGTTTCCAGCAACTGTTTCCACAGGATATGCTAATGGCGCAGTCTACAAGTACACTGATTCGTTTATCTGACTGCATGGCACCAACCTAAAAAATTAATTACAAAACACCTCCTGCAGCGATTTCACCCCAATTACAAAATACTTCAAATTTTAAAGCACGCTATTTTTCTATAGGGAGAAACCGTTTAGGGGAGGGGGGTGTAAGAAGACAAATGAGTCTTGTTTTTCGTCGTTGTAGTCCATAATTAAATTTCTGAGAAGCCATTTTAATTGCATCTTCTGCTTCTTTATTTTTATTTTCCTTTTATTCCACCTCTTTATACGATACTCATTTAATTTAAAGGTTCTTTCTAGTAAAAGGAGTAGAAGGAGAAAAGCAAAGTAAAAATGCAATTAGCAAAAGCGATTTTCTTTGTCAGCAGCCAAATTAATTCTTGAAATGACGCTTTAGGTTCACACTCAGCCAGTTTTCGGTATCAAGTTTAAATTAATTTTCTGCTCTCAAATTTCAATAAAGTCTGACGGGTAATTAAAGCTTGATAACAGCAATACGATTTTTCTTCTTTATATGACTCTTGTAGCGAAGATAGGCGATCATCATGGGAATTTAGACCTTGAAGACTGCTCCTCTGAAGTCGAAGAGAAGTCGTGCTTTTGAAAAACCATTGCTGCAGGTTTTTTAACCAGGATGTTCTTCTGCTCGGTCCAGTGCCGCGTTTGGCTAAATGGCCAGGAGATCTATGGCTCCAGGGCCCCCACAAGAAGCCACAAAATACAAAACCGCAACAGATTGAATAACTAAAGCTAATAAATAAACTTGCCAAAATATTTGGCGGGAAATCGGAACGTGCCGTGCCATTAATGATAAACCACCGTACTTTATTCTACCTGTATTCTATTCTATTTTGCATCCTGTGTTTTAATTTTATGAATGGAATATTTGTGTAAGGGTGAAAGACTTTTCTAGTCGAGAAAGGGCCCCCACATTATTCCGGCCCTGGGACCCCACAATTTCGGTCTGTCTTCCCATCAATAATAACGTGTAGAAGACGATATTTTTCGTTCCTCATCACATGGCGTTAGTTAAGGTTAAGTTAAAAAAGATCTTTTTCGCAACACTTACCGTACATTTTTTTTTATAGAACTGCGGATTTTTTCACTGCAAAAGGAAGAGGCAATCCGGCATTTAGAAAAGGTCGCACACACACGCCAAATGTTCTGCGGTTCACACCCTGGTTAGGAAGGCGTTTATTACACAATAAAACTAAACTTTGTCTCTTGCCAAAAAATTTACCGTTTCTATTTTGATTTACTTTTATCTCGTTCCATTATTTCTCCTTTAGGACGGTTAAAGTAAATGTCCCGAGTCATTTTGTAGTGTATCTTTCCACTTATCTTTGTTACTGCTGAGATTTTTGGCTGTAAATTACAGCCGGGATTTTAAGGGTGTAAATAGAAATATGTGGAAGTAAGCCATGGCGCCTTAAGAGGGAGTTTCAAGCCTAAATCTTCTGGAGCGCAGGGGTTTCCAGCGCCTGCTTCCAGCATTTCCTCCACTACTCTCGGCGAAAAGACCTGAAGGTCCACAGTGAAAGTTGATCTTCACTGTATCCCTAATTATGAGAGTTAAAGCGACCATTTCTCTATTTCAAACAATATTTACGCGGGAGGCGCAACCAATTTCAAAAAAGGGTTTTGATAGGATCAAGTATTTTGTAGAGCAAAACTCAAAAAAGGCTCGCAATACGAGATGAAGTGCTGTCAATATTTACTGTAGATTAGTGGGATCAAAGCCCGACAGTTTTTTTTTCAGTTTAGGGTCATGGCATCGCTGAAACTTTGAGCCCTTCCAAATAAGGTCCAATATACTATTTTGTAATATCAGCAATGTCGCTGATTGGAGCTTAAATAGTGTATATTTTGGACTTGGGCATTTATCATTATTATGTAATTATTATTCCCGGCATCGTTGCAATGTACTAATTACCAATTTTATTGGTGAATCTACCGTCAAATTAAATAATCTTGAAATTTACGGTTATGAAATATAAAGAACCGGTCCGAGTTTACTCGAACATGCCTTCCAATAATATCAACATTAGTAGATAGCGAATATGAGTAATTTCATGGTAAATAATTTTCCAGTGGTTAAATTTCCGATATCTCGGGGGGAGGGGGGGGGGTGGTCCACCTGACGTCACTGGAAGTGAGGTAAATTCTAGATAAGTCAGACAAATAGATTAATTACCACACAGCAATAATGGCAGGGCATGCAATGCATTTGAGCGCGAATTCTCATCATTTTTTCAAAATATAATTTTTTGTGCAAAACCAAATATTTTTTCGTTACTCAATTTAACACCTAAACATGCCTGAAGGTAGAAATCATTGAAGGTTTCGCAGAAAAATTATTTTTTAGTCATTTTCCATTAAAATGTAGTTATTTTTATTTTTTTACCCCCAGAAGCAAACTATCAAGGGGCAAGCGACCCCCCTCATTTTGTCAACATTACTAACGACTACAATATATGAGAATTTAAAAGAAATCGTTGGAGCCGTTTTTGAGAAATAATTGTTTTAGACGTTTTTTATGAGTTTTTTGAGAATAAACCCCCCCCCCCCCTCCCAATTGAGTTAGCCCCAAATAAAAAAAATGGTCCCGAGGTTTGATTTTTGTGAACCTACATGCCAAATTCCACCCAAATCCATTGAGTAGTTTGCCCGGAAATCGATGAACAGACAGACCGACAGACCGACAGACAGACAGACATTTCGTAAAAACCACTTTTTTTGGTTCCTGGGACCTCAAAACGTGTAAATCCGTTGAAATCTCGGAATCGAAAATTTCGACCATCACAATGCTTTCCTTATACTACGTATAAATTGGAAAGCAATAATTACACTGAATATGAATAAAAACATTTTAGGAGGGGGTACACCAGTTTAATTACTCTCAAATATATGTATACTATAGGTATGTACGTACGTGTACATTTATGAATCCTCGTTTTATCTAGTGAAAAATTGTTCCATCTCGAGGGGGGGCGGCACCAACCTTCTGGTTCCGCCTTTTTCAGCAGGCATATTAAAAAAGCTGACGTTTACATGGGTCATTAAGCCAGCGCCCCTCTCCCCCCTTTCCCGGCATCGTTACAAAGGCATTAATGGAAAATGCGACCCACTCAGATCATTGAAAAACGTTGATTTTGAAAATTAAAAATTAAAATCTGAGGGTCGAAAATTGCGACGAGTTTTTGGGAAGTTAAGCCCTAATTTTTCCCTGTTTAATTTGGATATTGGTGGGATTTGCGCCCGATTTGGTTTATGCGTTTGAGTTATGCTTTTGCAATGACATGGGTTTAATTCGGATTTAGTGGTCTTTTGTAGAAAATATTTCATATTTTGTATTTTAGATACGGTAACATACGTTTCATGTGGAATGGGGGGCTTTTGTTCTCTTTACAAAGTGATGTAAAAGCCATGAAACATATCATGTGAACTTGAAAGGTTTCGAGTCATATTATATTGTAATGACAGTAGGTACTCAAATATTTATATTAACTTTATAGTGCAATGGCCAATAACAACTGATTTTCTTTCAATCTATTTAACACTCCATCCTATCTAGTTTACGCTGAAAATATTTCGGGGGGAGGGGGTCCCCCTCTTTTAAGACCGTAACATGGGGCTGCTTGACAAAACCGATTTTAATGCATTTATAAGTAGATTTATTTTATGCCCCTTAAAATTATTTTAAAAAATTTCTTTAGCAGGGGAATTTATACTCGTTGTAGAAGGCTATTTCATACGTATAGTACTATAATTCGAGGATTTTTTAATTTTTTGTGCTGTTTTGATGTTGTGATGTTTTCCCGTTTTTACTTGAAAATGTTTGAAAACCTATTTTAATTCATTAATAAATTTATTTTATACACCTAAAAGTGATTGTTTTCCTTATTAAAAAAAATATATTTAGGATATTTAGTAGGAGAAAAATATATTTTCCCCATCAATTTAAGCTTGATGCTGGTTAAAAATGGGGTCACGTGACTGCAATAACCCTAGTTAAGAGTGTATGACCACCTTGTATTTATTGGTAGATTACGTTCAGTATTCTTAGTTGATATATTTCAAACGATAGTGACTGCCTCTGCAATTTAATAACAACGCTGATCGCACAATTTTCGACCCCCCCCCCCATTGATTCAAAACACAATAAATTCTGAAGCCCACTTCTCGCACAATCACGTGCATTTCAAAGCAAAACAACGGCGGCGCGTATATATAGCTCAGCTCAAATTATACGAGCCTCAGCTTCAATTTAAGAGCTAAAATTGCTTACTCCTCGCACGTTTCCCTTATCTTCCAAATACGCCCCCCCCCCCCCACCCGACCGCCCCCGGCTTCTTTGCGCCCCTTCAATTACTTAGATCTACATCCCCCCTGCACCCCCTGGCTGTTACACCCCTGTAATGTACGACTTGATAACTTCTTAGGCGAAAGGAAATTAGCAGTGCCTGTAATTGGTGGTAACTTCGGTGGTGGGAGGGGGTTAATTTAGGTTACACGCTTATTGTGTTAACGGGTTCTTCATGTTTCATTAGCGGAGTGCTTGTCATTGGGGCCTGAAAAGAAAAAACCTCGTGGCACGCCAGCTCAATAAGGGTCTAGGCCTGATGATCGGCTTCTGTGGCAAGTTGTCATAAGGGACGGAAAAGAAAAAAAACGTCGTGGCACGCCAGCTCAATAAGGGTCTAGGCCTGACGATCGGCTTCGGTGGCAAGTTGTCATCAGGGACGGAAAAGGAAAAAAACGTCGTGGCACGCCAGCTCAATAAGGGTCTAGGCCTGACGATCGGCTTCGGTGGCAAGTTGTCATCAGGGACGGAAAAGGAAAAAAACGTCGTGGCACGCCAGCTCAATAAGGGTCTAGGCCTGACGATCGGCTTCGGTGGCAAGTTGTCATCAGGGACGGAAAAGGAAAAAAACGTCGTGGCACGCCAGCTCAATAAGGGTCTAGGCCTGACGATCGGCTTCGGTGGCAAGTTGTCATCAGGGACGGAAAAGGAAAAAAACGTCGTGGCACGCCAGCTCAATAAGGGTCTAGGCCTGACGATCAGCTTCGGTGGCAAATCGTCATCAGGGACAGAAAAGAAAAAAAACGGCCAATAAGGGTCTAGGCCTGACGATCGGCTTCGGTGGCAAGTTGTCATCAGGGATGGAAAAGGAAAAAAACGTCGTGGCACGCCAGCTCAATAAGGGTCTAGGCCTGATGATCGGCTTCGGTAGCAAGTTGTCATCAGGGACGGAAAAGATAAAAAACGTCGTGGCACGCCAGCTCAATAAGGGTCTAGGCGTGACGATCGGCTTCGGTGGTAGCGTACTTGTATGCTTTTGCGAGTCTCTACGCACCATGCAATCAGAGACGCGTCGTAACTCAGCACAAGTATTAATTTCCTCATTGAGACAACTTGAGAGGTCAATCGGACCTCCCACTAAGAGAAAACTGACCATAGATAACTTCCAAAAGAACAATCATTCCATAAAATATTAACAATTTATAATCAAATAAATAATTAAATAAATGAGGCAACCCTGTACAATAAATGATAAGGTAAGAATGAGTTCGAAAAATATATTTTCATTAATATTACTAACTTAAGTTAATTACTTGTGGACATTAAACAATTACCGCAGACTTTTAAATTTATGAATTATAAAACGAGATGCTAAGTTTATATTAGTAAAAGTTACAACGGTGGAATATGCTATAAAATAAAAAGGGTGTCCTGTGGAAGAAATGATTATTAAAAACAGAACTTATTCATTTATGTACGTGGATCGTCTAGAGTTTCCCTTCTTCATTCCAGTTTCCACTTCATGTCTGCTTGTTCTGCAAAGCCTGCTTTCAGCATTTGTCCTTTAAGCAACCCTGTCAGCCTGACAGAGTCTGTTTCTTAAATTGAGGCACACCAAGTGCAGACAGAGAGAGTAGCGTATCCGTAGAAATGGTGAGCTCTAGGTGATATACCAAGAACCTACGACAGTAGCTGAAATCAAGGGAGCCCGCATGAGGTGGCTAGGGCACGTGGAACGAATGCCAGCCAATAGGGTAACAAGAACAGCTTTACACAAGGTGCCCCAAGGGAGAAAACGAGTGGGGACCACGCGATAGCTGGACGACGTCGAGGAGGATCTGGTGACCCTTGGCGTCGATGGCCAAGGAGAGCGCAGAACCGCGCAGACTGGCGCGATGTGGCAGAACTGGCCAAGGCCCTTCACGTAAGGAAGTCTCCCTTCACCTTAGAGATTCACTTGACTGGAATCCGAACCACTAGTTTCTTCTACATGGCTTCCGATCCAACTTTAGCTAAGTGTAGATCATCAGTGCTGCCAGCTACTGTGTCATACTTTTCCCATCATTCCTTTCTGCAGTCGTGTAAGGGTTGACCCCCTAGATTTATTTATTTATTTGTACCTTACTCATGCCATTCGCAGCCTCCTTATTGGGGGTTTCGGGTCTTCGGGTGTTTCTAATTGATTATTTAATCTAATTGATTGAACTAATTGATTCACTTGCACCGGTTCTTCGTTATATTCGCAGGTAGCCACCATGTCTGGTGGCCTTTTCGCTATCCGCCACCTGCGACGCCGCTAGTAGCCTGAAGCTGAGCCCTAGAAACTTCCTAAGATGGTAGGTATACCACTGATGATGTGACATTTTTTCTTGAAGAAGAGCAAGTCGTATATATTACTTAGGAGGACCTCATTACATAACTGGAGACTGTATTCATGAATATCTTGTCGAGAAAATAATACCGGAAGTCCCTCCCCCACCCCCACCACTCAACCCTTAAGTGGCGAACAAAGTACGTGACGAGCAGCCAGTGAGCTCTTGTGAGCCTTTTCAAAAGTTATGAATATGAATTAATGCAGTTAGATAAGAGACTGAGAAGACGCTACGGTGCTGTACCTTTATCTAAGGGCTGGTAGACAGCCATTGACTGTCTGCGGACCACCCCTTATTATTACTTCTTGTATAATGTAACAGAAATACACAGTGCTGGATTAACCAAGAGACCCAGGCCTCAGGGCTCACCATAAAAACAGTAAAACGGGCCCACACAATTAATAGAAGCAAGCAAAAAAAATCATCAAAAGTGTCTTTTTTTTTAATGAAATTAGCTGGGAAAAGTGGTAATAATAATAATAAATAATTAATAATTTACCACAGATTTCTATTTTTTCCGCTGAGCTGGTCACTATCCAACAATGCATCATACATATAAGTAATGCTAAACACTGCAAGTCCCTCATAATATCCGATAGTCTGTCAGCACTTACTGCCATTCAACTGATATACCCCACACATCCTTTAATAACAACAATTCGAAACTCCATCACACGAGTAGCATCATATTCCGAAATTAAATTTTTATGGGTCCCATCACATGCAGGAATCTCAGGCAACAACAGAGCTGACCGAGCTGCCCAAGCAGCGGCTGCGATCCCCTCTCCCCCTTATCCGTATTTTTCTCCAAGTGATTTTAAGACTAACTCTACCCGAATTATGATACAAAGATGGCAAAATCACTGGGAGAATCCGGAATTTTCACATAATAAACTTAGGGCCATCAAACCTCATGTAGGGAAAGTGTCGACTGACATAAGCCTTAGCCGCATGGAGGAAGTATTAATAACACGACTGCTTATTGGGCACACGAGGCTGACCCATGGGCACTTGATGACGGGTTCCCCACCCCCCATGTGTCCAACCTGTCAGGTACTACTTGATGTACAACACCTGCTCCTTGTCTGTCCTACGTATGCTTGCTACCGCACCTTCCCTAGTAACTCCTCTATGAGCGGTATTCTTACTGATGCAGCTGCTTTACGCCAACACACGCTCCCGTTTCTGTTCCAGTCCACTATCTATAAAGATCTGTGAAAACCCTTAATCCTTTAAAAAAAAAAAAAAAATCGAACAAATGGACAAGAGCAAACTGTTGTAGACGGTACCTGGGCAACTCGTTGCCCAGCGCGCTTATAGCAGTTTGCCGGGAAAAAAGAAAAAAAAAAAGACAATAGTGCACACTACACCAACCCCATTAAAAACTACAGCATTGCAACACTTAAACATACAACGAGTAAGCCCCAAAGGGCGTTGCGTTATGATTAAAAAAAAAAATTATAATAATAATAATTTAATAATAAATTTAATACAATAATTAATTAATAATAATTAAATTGGTAATAAATAATAATAATTTTATGTTTTTGTGCTGTTCAGTTGGCAAAAAAATCTTCAAAGGAAAGCTGAACGGATAGCCAAAATTTCGACTTATTTGCACATTACTGCGAGAATCTATTCCTATCCCAAAAAAAACCTCGCCTCTTCTTACATTATCCCATGAACGATGTAAGGGATGAAAAAGGGGTAGGGTTTCTCGTTTGATACAAAATGACGTGCTGAAACTGGAGCGGGGCCTAAGATGAAACGCTATCAGAGGGTGTGTGAATTAGTATACACTAACGAAAGCGCGACATGCTACGTCACCAGCAACAATTTATCCTTCACGTCAAACCCCCCCCCCCCCTGCGTCACTTTATGGAGTATGGAGTAGAATTTGAGAAAACAGGTCTTCTAGGGCCACACGAGCGTTTTTCACGCACAAACGCAGCTTGCAAAAACGCAGCGGGACAAGCCCGCACGTGTATGACCACACGAGCATTTTTTTCACGCGGTAATGCAGCACCTTTTCTTACTGCTTGAGCTCTGGGCCAGGCTGTGGAAACCCGCAGTATTCACCTAATTGCAGAACAGTGAGCAACTAATCTTCCCACTGCTCTCCTACTACGTTCTTGCTCATATTCACCCACTCACTTTCTCAGTTGCCGACTTTTAAAATCGTCATTTTTGCAATCGTAAACACAGGGATTTCGCTGTACCTCCAAAATTATTCGTCCACTATATCGACGAACTCCATTGCAAAACGCAAAACAACTCAACAGTGGAAGAGAGCGAGGACTATTCCATTGAATATATAACACTAGAGTTATATATTCAATGACTATACTGACGCTGTGTCTTGAGTCCCGCGTTCCCGCTCGTCTGGCCAGGTTTGTGCGTGAAAAAACGCAGAAAAAATAGACCCCAGCCTATTTTTCTGCGGGTGACCTTGAAGACGCGCCCGCGCTGCGTGAAAACAAGCTCCGTGTGGCATATCCCATTGGATTGCATTCTGCCTATTTATTTTCTGCGTTTTTTCAAGCTGCGTTTGTGCGTGAAAAAACGCTCGGGTCCGTGTCGTGTCCTCGCTCACTTCCACTGTTGAGTTGTTTTGCGTTTTGCGATGGACTTTGTCGATAGTGGACGAATAATTTTGGAGGTACAGCGAAACCCATGTGTTTACGATTGCAAAAATGACGATTTTAAAAATCGGCAATTGAGGAAGTGAGTAGGTGAATATGTCTAGGAACGTAGTAGGAGAGCAGGGGAAGATAAGTTGCTCACTGTTCTGCAATTAGTTGAATACTACTAACTGAGGGTTGCTACAGCCGGGCCCAGACTCTAAGCAGTAGGAATAGAAGCTACATTACCGCGTGAAAAAGTGAAATGTTTTTCCCGCTGCGTTTTTTCAAGCTGCATTTGTGCGTGAAAAAACGCTCGTGTGGCCGTAGCCAGGCTGCGTTCGAAGAATTGTGAGAATCAGTACCAAGTTGAATTCACCAGAATAGAGCTTGTACAAAACTTGGTATTTTGTAGTTTCAGGGGAACATGGTGGGACATGATAACGTGCTGAGACTATACCAGTCAGTCTAAGTCCGTGTCCGTGTCCGTGTCGAGTCCTGGTCACTTATGAATTAATGTGACTTTACAATATTCCCCAAGTGGTTCGAAATCCACTATAATCGGGAGGTCCACCCTGTCAGTCAACGCCCCCATTACAAAATTAAGAAATCGAAGGAAACAGTAAATCACAACCATACCACACGATACATACAAACACAACCATTAATACAAGTCAGACCCAAAACTACCTTAATACTGAGACAAACAGAATTCACTGGATTCCATTTCTACAACAAACTTCCCCTGGAGATTAAAACAGCGAAAAATGGATCAATTTTTATAAGAAATTTAGAGAAATGGCTGCGAACAAAAATTAATTACTAACAAACATTACTAATTGAATTAACTATTTACTAACTTACTAACTATCTACAGATACAACTAACCTGATTTGATTAATACTACTAACCAATAATTAATTATTTAACTACTGTATTGTATTGCGATTGAATTACATGTACTGTATAACCAAAAGCGAAACCGCACACGAGCTGACTGAAGCCGTGCGGTCTAAGATTTTATTGTATCAATATAATGCATTGTATTGGATCAATATAATAATAATAATAATAATAAAAAACCTCCGATTTGAAGGAGTCTGTCCTTAGGGTGCCTCAAATTAAGGAACATACTCACTCCCGCCGCCAAGCTGACAGGGCTTCTTAAAATGCAGGCGTTGGAAACAACAAGCAAGAAGCATACTTTAACGAAAATGCGAAGTGTATCGTCACGGGCAACATTTTATCCTTCTGGCCAACCCTCTGCCTCTCAACCCTCACCCCCCCCCCCCCCCCAAGCCACCTCCAAGCAGTAAGAGGCAAGCTAGTAGCCAAGGGGAGCTTACTCTCGATATAATTGAATATCTCATTGTTTGCATTTATATACCCGGTAGGTAATACAATACAATACAATACAATGTATATTTCCTTTAAATTATACAATGCATGTAAAGTATAAGATAAAATCGTCAGGTACTAGCGGTAGATAAGATAACAGTCATTACAGCCCCGAAAAAAATTCTGTGCACACCTCTGCTAAGAGGGAAGAAGAAGAAGATGAGTGCCGTCTGTGCTTTCTATTCTAATATTATATGTAGGCCTATGTATAATAAATAATATACTATATAGTATACAGGCTATATATATATAATCTAATAAATATTGTTAAAGGTATTGCGATATGTACCATCATGTTACGCATTCCCAACATAATTTAATATCTCATTGTCTGCATGACAAATTTGCATTTATATACCCGGTAGGTACTACCGGTAGATAAGGTAACAGTTATTACAGCCCCGAGAAGAATCCTGTCTACACCTCCGCTAAGAGGGAAGAATAAGAAGAAGGTATATACGAGAAATGGCAATATTGTTAAAGGTATTGCGATATGTACCATCATGTTACGCATTCCCAACATAATTTAATATCTCATTGTCTGCATGACAAATTTGCATTTATATACCCGGTAGGTACTACCGGTAGATAAGGTAACAGTTATTACAGCCCCGAGAAGAATCCTGTCTACACCTCCGCTAAGAGGGAAGAATAAGAAGAAGGTATATACGAGAAATGGCAATATTGTTAAAGGTATTGCGATATGTACCATCATGTTACGCATTCCCAACATAATTTAATATCTCATTGTCTGCATGACAAATTTGCATTTATATACCCGGTAGGTACTACCGGTAGATAAGGTAACAGTTATTACAGCCCCGAGAAGAATCCTGTCTACACCTCCGCTAAGAGGGAAGAATAAGAAGAAGGTATATACGAGAAATGGCAATATTGTTAAAGGTATTGCGATATGTACCATCATGTTACGCATTCCCAACATAATTTAATATCTCATTGACTGCATGACAAATTTGCATTTATAAACCCCGTAGGTACTACCGGTAGATAAGGTAACAGTTATTACAGCCCCGAGAAGAATCCTGTCTACACCTCCGCTAAGAGGGAAGAATAAGAAGAAGGTATATACGAGAAATGGCAATATTGTTAAAGGTATTGCGATATGTACCATCATGTTACGCATTCCTGACATAATTTAATATCTCATTGTCTGCGTGACAAATTTGCATTTATATACCCGGTAGGTACTACCGGCAGATAAGATAACAGTCATTACAGCCCCGAGAAGAATCCTGTCTACACCTCCGCTAAGAGGGAAGAATAAGAAGAAAGTATATACGAGAAATGGCAATATTGTTAAAGGTATTGCGATATGTACCATCATGTTACGCATTCCTGACATAATTTAATATGTCATTGTCTGCATGACAAATTTGCATTTATATACCCGGTAGGTACTACCGGTAGATAAGGTAACAGTTATTACAGCCCCGAGAAGAATCCTGTCTACACCTCCGCTAAGAGGGAAGAATAAGAAGAAGGTATATACGAGAAATGGCAATATTGTTAAAGGTATTGCGATATGTACCATCATGTTACGCATTCCCAACATAATTTAATATCTCATTGTCTGCATGACAAATTTGCATTTATATACCCGGTAGGTACTACCGGTAGATAAGGTAACAGTTATTACAGCCCCGAGAAGAATCCTGTCTACACCTCCGCTAAGAGGGAAGAATAAGAAGAAGGTATATACGAGAAATGGCAATATTATTAAAGGTATTGCGATATGTACCATCATGTTACGCATTCCCAACATAATTTAATATCTCATTGTCTGCATGACAAATTTGCATTTATATACCCGGTAGGTACTACCGGTAGATAAGGTAACAGTCATTACAGCCCCGAGAAGAATCCTGTCTACACCTCCGCTAAGAGGGAAGAATAAGAAGAAGGTATATACGAGAAATGGCAATATTGTTAAAGGTATTGCGATATGTACCATCATGTTACGCATTCCTGACATAATTTAATATCTCATTGTCTGCGTGACAAATTTGCATTTATATACCCGGTAGGTACTACCGGTAGATAAGGTAACAGTTATTACAGCCCCGAGAAGAATCCTGTCTACACCTCCGCTAAGAGGGAAGAATAAGAAGAAGGTATATACGAGAAATGGCAATATTGTTAAAGGTATTGCGATATGTACCATCATGTTACGCATTCCCAACATAATTTAATATCTCATTGTCTGCATGACAAATTTGCATTTATATACCCGGTAGGTACTACCGGTAGATAAGGTAACAGTTATTACAGCCCCGAGAAGAATCCTGTCTACACCTCCGCTAAGAGGGAAGAATAAGAAGAAGGTATATACGAGAAATGGCAATATTGTTAAAGGTATTGCGATATGTACCATCATGTTACGCATTCCCAACATAATTTAATATCTCATTGTCTGCATGACAAATTTGCATTTATATACCCGGTAGGTACTACCGGTAGATAAGGTAACAGTTATTACAGCCCCGAGAAGAATCCTGTCTACACCTCCGCTAAGAGGGAAGAATAAGAAGAAGGTATATACGAGAAATGGCAATATTGTTAAAGGTATTGCGATATGTACCATCATGTTACGCATTCCCAACATAATTTAATATCTCATTGTCTGCATGACAAATTTGCATTTATATACCCGGTAGGTACTACCGGTAGATAAGGTAACAGTTATTACAGCCCCGAGAAGAATCCTGTCTACACCTCCGCTAAGAGGGAAGAATAAGAAGAAAGTATATACGAGAAAAAATGTCAATATTGTTAAAGGTATTGCGATATGGACCATCATGTTACGCATTCCCGACATAATTTAATATATCATTGTCTTCATGACAAATTTGCATTTATAAACCCGGTAGGTACTACCGGTAGTTAAGATAACAGTTATTATATAAAAGAATCCTGTCTACACCTCTGCTAAGAGGGAAGAAGAAGAAGGTAGTGTATACGAGAAATGTCAATATTGTTAAAGGTATTACGATATGTAGGCTACCATCATTCGCATTCCAGACACAATGTACGGAAGTTGAAAGCCCGGGTGTGTAGAATGATTGAATATCTCATTACCTTTATGACGAAGGATTATAACCCTCCCCCCCCCTTCCTCTTATATATATATGACTACAAACTCCCCCCCCCCCCCACCTCTGGCTGATAATTTGCCTTAGGGTATTGAATACCTTCCTGCACTTCAGTCAATATCTTATTACAACATAGTGGAATATTGAGTGTGAATTTGAATGATATACGTTATGTTGTTGATGTTCCCATACTTGGCTAAGTTGAACCCCTCAAGTTGTGACTTAGTAATAATTTATTTAACGTAAGAAATATATTTAAAATCAATGAAAAATTGAGCGGGTAACCCACATGGATTTTCCCTTAAAGAAATACACATAAAATTGGCAATTTAGTTTATGTCACTGGCAGTTCTGTTACTCATTACCTCTCCAACAGTGTATCTCGGCGATAATCCACCGATATCGTGGCAACAGAAACGCTTTTTGTGCACCCAACCTAAATAAATCTACCACACGCCACGACACATTATTAGTAATATTATTGGAATCGGCTGATGTAGGCTAAAGCCCTTTAAACAGTCATACGTTAACACTTCACAAGTCTGTGAGTTTAGTTTTGTTCACGAACTCAGCCAAGTTCTCCAAGCCGATGGCCTTGACTTGCAGGAGATCCGTGAAAGCAGCCCGCTGGATTAGAATCTCTTCCTCCAGAGAGCACTACACTTGCAGAAAAGGTATTTTGCTGTTTCCTCTTCAAGTCCACAATGGCGACATTCCCTTCATGTAGCCAAACCCATTCTCTTCAGGTGGACACAAAATACGGTGACGTGGTAACAGACATTCAAGACTTCAAGACAAGACAGGGTTTCCATCTACCTCGCATTGCAGAATGCAAATGACATTGACGGAAATGTTTGTTTTACTCTATGCCATAGTTAAAATTGATCAATGATCATATAGTAAAATAACAAACTAACAAACTAAAATTAAAAAATGGCGTCATGGGATATGGTAAGTACAAACATTTTAATAGATTTCTATAAAAAGAAAAATTCAAATTTCCGTCAATGTTATTTGCATTCTGCAATGCGAGGTCGGTGGAAACCACGCCTAAGTCTTGAACGTCTGTTACCACGTCACCGTATTTGTATTTAGCTCTAGCCGGTCGGTGGAATATGCCCCTAAGCAAGTGAAAGCCATACTTATTGCTTGGGCCCGGAATCACAGCTCTTGAGTGTACGCCACCCGTTGTTCAACGACAGATTCGAGGCGGAGATCTGTTACCGTTGAATTTGCCTTTACGCAACGGGGCTTAAAGACGAGAAATATAAACATTGATTCGAAACCTCGTAGGAAAACCAAAATGACCCTTTAAAGTTTAAAAAGTAAACACGGCAATACCTACCAACTTTGTAAGTTAATTTGCGCGCCAATTTTCGAAAGGTTATTTGAAAATGGGTTAGTCGTCTGCTTGCGGAATGGACCCTTTTGGCGGGAAGTCGCGTATTGATGCTTTCTGCCGATCATTTTCGACTTTAATTAACTTTGTTGCTCCCTCCCCTATCACCCCCTCTTCTCTGATTCCATGCTGGCCATTTCAAAGGTTGGTACCCTTGACTGTCTAGTTTCTATCTGTACCTTCGTAGCTTTGACTGCTGATGCGGTTGTGAGCAACAATATTAATTGCAGTACCTTTTGCCGTACGTGTACCGTACTGCAGGCAAATTGAGCGCTACCTTTGAGATGCAGTTGAATACAAGGTACAATGTTTCAGGACGTTGTTTTCGTAATTACGAAATTGGATACCTTTATATTTTCCATTGTTACCACAAAGTTAAAATTCAGAAGAAATACTATATCGAAGGTAGAGCTGTCATCTGGGGCACTAGCAGGGACGGATCCAGCCAATTGTTTCGGAGGGGTAGTTGTGAATCAAAATTTAAAAAAAAACATAAGCTATGTAGTATCGAGTAAATCAGAGCGCAATAAATTAATTTACAATAGATTTGCTTAATTTTGGGGCAGATGCCTCCCCCCCCCCCCATCCGTCTATGGGTACAAGGGTAGTTCCCACCGTCTTCCAGAAAACAATCTTGCGAGCATATGTGACCCTGTGGTCCTACTTCGGCCCTAGCTATTATGACGATTATGGCCGCGCCCAGGTTTTTGTTGGAGGGGGGGGGTTCGGTGGTTCAAAACAAAAATTTACTTATTTTATTAATGAAAGTCCATTCTATCCAGTGTACAGCCCTTTTATTTTGGAGCGGGTCCGGACTCATTGGACCTCTCAACTGGGCACGGCCTTGATGGCAATTATTTTTAATCTTACTCTGGGATTAAACATGCAAATAAGATAATTTTACAACGGAAAGTGCTACCTACCTATTCAAAATCGTTCTGTAAATGCATTGTATTTTTTAAATATTGGTAAACTTATTATTACGCATTATATTGGTTAATACAGTATATGCTCCTTGTCTAGGGAATACTGGGAAAAGAAAACAGAGAGAGAAAGAGAGAGAGAAAGAAAGAAAATTGTCTTCATTTTCTATATGGGCGAATTTGGGGCCTTTCGGCCCACACCTACAACTAGCCCATGGAGAGAGAGATATGTAAAAAATAAAAAAATAAACCTTCCAATGAGAGCAGTGGAATTTCAAGGATTAGTATTATGTATTCAGTATTCAATAGAAAATAAGGAAATTGAAGAAAGTGTGAGGAAATGGGAAGATTTCTACTTCCCCGCCCATCCCGCTACCCCCCCCCCCCGGTGCCACCCCCAGTAACGCGCCATTGGAATAAGAACCAACCCCCGTGCCCCCCCCCCCCTCTCCCCATTCGGAAGATCTCAGAACAAGAAGGGTGTCGCACCCGATCCCTGAGGCGACCCATCTTCTCCAAGAAAAATTAATTTCCTAGAATATAAGAACAAATTTGAATTTGCGCGCCAAGAAGCCCCGGAGTCATAGCGATAAGGTGACGTCGGCACGTAGAGATAGGGGGAGGGGGAGGATTTTGATAAATGTGTACCTTGGTTGATTTGTGAGTTGTTTTGTAAAATGTGACG
This sequence comes from Psococerastis gibbosa, assembly GCA_963971405.1. Taxonomy (NCBI): domain Eukaryota; kingdom Metazoa; phylum Arthropoda; class Insecta; order Psocodea; family Psocidae; genus Psococerastis; species Psococerastis gibbosa. The sequence goes on along the minus strand of OZ020490.1, from coordinate 4,018,122 downwards.
CTTGGAGGGCTCCGATATTTTGATGATAACTTTTATGAGGCCCTCAAGGCAGGACATATTTCTAGAGGTAAGATAAGTATAGAGTTTTATGTAAGAGAGAGGACATTCGAGTGCGCCAAAATCATTTCATAATTATTCTGCTATCTGCTGAACCGGGTTTGGCTACAGGGCAAGGAGGGCCATGGTCCCAGGACCCCCACATGCAAAATTACAAGAAAATAAAATACAAAAACTAAAGCAAATAAACTTGTTGCAATATTTGGCGGGAAATTATAACGGGCCATGGCATTATTGATTGATCACCTTACTCTATTGTTATTCTATTCTACCTCGCATCCTGTGTCTTCATTTCATAATTGATAGTGCAATATTCGTCTAAGAGTGGCTTTTCTGCCCCAAAAAGGGCCCCCACACAATCCCAGCCTATGGGCCCCCACAATGCCGAACCCGGAACTGTATCTGCTATTTTAAATAATAAATAAATATTTACTTTTTGTTCTATTATTAAGCCAACCTAGCGGAGCTAGAGCTATACAGCCTTCTCTTACACTCAACTAGGAAAGCCAGGCCCCACCTCCTTTACATGCCCTCCGAAGCATTGTCAGAAAATGTAGTAAGTGTGGGACTCGAAGTCTCGAACCTACAACCTTTCCGGTGAAAGTCGGAGTCTATACCACTGCTCCATATGTCCTGACTGCTTTCAATGGCTGGTCACAGGAAACGTGGCATCAGGTGAACCCAGGGTAAAAAAACAAACCTTTGCACTCGAATGTCCCGTCTCTCCTATGTAGAACTCTAGTTGGGTATAAATATACCTTATATGGTTACAATAAGAAAACCATTCTGTCAGGACATGTAGAGTAGTGGCAAAGACTCCGACTTTCACCCGAAAGGTGTTCGTTTTTGTGATTGATGTGTTGAAACGAAATAAAAAGGTATCCACATATTTAAACCAATCCATTTAGAAACTGTAGATGTCATTGTTACAGCAATTAGAAGTTCATCAGACGAAGAATCAATCATTAATCTTAGACAGTAGACTCCACAACCATCAAAAACCAAACTTTTGCCACCCATAACATCAATTTTAATCTGCACGAAGTGCCTTCAGTAGTACAACAAACACCCAAACTTGAGTTTTGATAGAAATTGAAAAACAAAAATCAATTTTAGACATACTCAAGCTAAATACCTACATTCATCGAAAGGAATTAAACCTGAACTAAACAAGATGGAAAGACAGGTAAAAATATTTGTGGCAAACCATTCTGTCAGGACATGTAGAGTAGTGGTAAAGACTCCGACTTTCACCCGAAAGGTTGTTGGTTTTTGTGATTGATGTGTTGAAACGAAATAAAAAAAGATCCACAAATTTTAACCAATCCATTTAGAAAATATATATGTCATTGTTATAGCATTAGAAGTTCATCAGACGAAGAATCAATCATTAATCTTAGACAGTCAAACTCCACAACCATCAAAAACCAAACTGTGGCCACCCGTAACATCAATTTTAATCTGCACAAAGTGCTTTCAGTCGTACAACAAACACCCAAACTTGAGTTTTGATAGAAATTGAAGAAGGGTAAACAGAGGAAGCGGTAAAGAGACAAACTACTCTCTAACCTGACGTAAAATAAACTGACGTTTAACAAATAACCGAACCCCTGTCTATACACCCGCAATATTTCAACATTTTATCAGAACACAAAGAAAATATGGGCTACATCTTGCTTCAGTCGTTGAGACTAATAATAATATCGCAGAAAATATGGTTAGGTATCGGAAATTTATCAGTAAATTTAAGTTCCATAGTTTCCAATGCCTACAGAAACAATTTATTAATAACATTAAAAACATCAAAACCTTCATCGTTCTTAATCACAAAGCTTGGCTTACATCTCAACAAACATTTTGAAAATTCCACAGTTTACATTTCTGTTACAATTGTAATATCTGCAAAAGTCATACAAAAGGGGTTCACAGCTTAAATTAACAATATAATATTTCACAATCTTAAATATAAATTCCAAATTAATTTTTGAAAAATATTACGCAAATAAATGGGGAAAATTAGGGGTTTCGAAAATTTAAAGACTGAGTGAAAGACGAGATAGGTTTGATGGATGAGGGTTGGAGAAGTTTTCAATACAAAACCACAACTACCCCTTCTTCCCCGACCATCTACCCCTTCTACCCCGACCATTTACCCCCTCTACCCCTCTATTTTTGTGGGCTATTCATCAGTGTGTGGTGGGGGGTCGGGTTAGCCTCCAGAAGTAATCAAGCACTGTGTTGCTTCTTTTGGAAAGATAAATCGATGAGATTGCCTTTTACCTCTCGTACGTTTGTTTTCCCCAGTGTTTTCTTTTGCTTTCACTATTTTCCTTCTTTGCTGTTGTTGTGCGCTCGGTTAATGGGAAATGTTAATTAACGAATTGTTGCCTTTCATTGTGATTAGAAAAGATGTTTAGTGGAGTTCCTCCTGTCCTCATAAACCCCTTATTTATTTATTTTATTTAAATGAAAAATATGAAATTCTACTAATTTATCATGTGATGCTGTATTTTATTTTATTTATTTCTATTTTTAATTTTTAATTTTGAGTGATAAATGTACGTTGATTCTCTTTCAGCTATGTAGCTGTTGTGGCTACTGCTGATCAGTGTAAATGTAAAATTGTTTTCAATACACATATATTATTATTATTATTATTATTATGTTTACTAAGAGTTGCGTTGTTGTTGTTTTCTTCTTATTTTGGTGTACGTGTTTTAGGGCATGCACGACTCAAACCCGTTCTTGGTCACGCTTATGCCTGTTGCATTGGGTCAAGGCCATAGCCAAGGGGGTTCATGGGGGTTTAACCACCCCCCCCCCTCCCCGAAATGAAATGGCTTGATACTAGATGGAATCGGATTTTGAGAGGAAAAATAAAAAACCATTTTTTAATATCCAATGAAATTTCTGAACCCCCCCCCCCCCGAAAAAAAATCCTGGCTACGGCCTTGCACTGGGTTAGTGGTAGACATGTATCAACTTGTCCACAGTCGCTTCTAGTCGCATTGGGGGAGCGTGGGATAATTGCGATTGTAACACTTGCAAATACTTATTTAAGTTTAAAAAAAAAAAAAACACATCATTTTATATAGCATCTTAATAAGTAAAAATAAGAAAGCAAAAAGAAACACGCATCATTTTACACACAATAGTATGTTCTATCTTTTTAAAAAGTAAACATTTGAAAACAAAAAAGTACACATTTGAATTCTAACGTGCCGAGATTCATAATTTTCTTAGACTGCGTTGATAACATCATGCTCAAACAATCTTATTTGCTCGCGGCTTCCTATAGATTCCAACGAAGCTCTTAATACATTCTAAGGATTTGTTGAGTGTAATACGGCATTGCACGCCTTACATGCACGCACCGCCACTGTTGTCTACCCTTAGTGTAGTGTGCTACTATCTGACTTTCAAGACTCTAAAAAAGACTCTAAAATGCCTAAGAAATTAGGTTCCCCAAAACCATGCGTGCAATTCGCGCCAAATTAAAATCTAGTCTCCTCAGCAAAGTCAAATAAAGCCCAAGAAGAACTGGCTTGAAATTGGAAATTTCGGGTATATCTGGACGAATAGAAAAAGTTGAGGCAGGAGAAGGAATGAAAGAGAAACTTTCGACTTCTCTTTTTCATTTCGTGCAATTACAAGGAATCAAGTTTGACAAAAAAATGTGTTTGACGACTAGTTTTTTATTAGTTTTATTTGCAATGTTATTACTGAGTTTCGTATATACAGTACATAATTTACAATTTTATTCATTTTATGTTTACTATCGGTTGCTATTGCTCTCATATTTACGATGTAAGAAAAGCTTGATTATAAATTTAATCTCACATGCGACTACTATTCATTTGTATAATTATAATTATAATATAATATATATATATATTATAATATAATAAGCGATTTTGCCGAAAAACATAAGCTTATTTCTTCCCAGCAATTTGGATTCCAAAAAAACAAGGGAACAACGGAAGCAATATGTGACCTAATAAATGAATTAAGTGATATTTCTAACAAGAAACAATACAGTCTTTGCATCCTAAATGACTTAAAAAAAGGTTTTGACACTATTTCCCACAGTATACTACTTAAAAAAATGGAGAAACTAGGGCTCAGAGGGCAAGTCCACACTTTGCTAACCAGTTACCTGACTAATCGAAAACAAAAAACAAAAACGTTACCTAGTTCTGACAAATGCATTTGTTTCAGCGATGAAGATACCGTTACGTGTGGCATACCCCAAGGCACGGTACTTGGACCATTTTGCTTCAATTTAATCTTAAATGATTTATTAACCTTAAAAGTAAGTAGCAAAATAAATGCATTTGCGGATGATACGATACTAATATGCAGAGGCTCCACAAGAGCCGAGCTATATGAGTCTGCAAACAATGATCTGAAAATTGTAAAATCATGGATGAATGACAATTTACTTACTCTAAACTTAAAAAAAACGTATTATATAGAGTTCACTAATTCACAAACCAACATACAAACTGACAACTACCGAATTGAGGGAATCCAAAGAGTAGATAGCGCAAAATATCTTGGTTTGATAATAGACAAAAAACTAAACTGGCAGGAACAAATTAATACCCTTATATTGAAACTTAGAAAATCTATTTACAAATTCGTCCAAGTTAGGAATATAGTTGATGAACACTTACTGAGAGCCATATACTTCGCTTTAATACAGTCACACTTACAATATGGGATTATAGCATGGGGGGCTTCATATAAAAATGAACTTGAACGGCTAATTAAAATTCAAAAGAAAATCCTTAAAATTATGTACAAAAAGCCTAAATTATTCCCCACTGAAGAGCTTTTTCATATTGCCAAAGTCCCAACCATCAATAAAATATTTACCAAACAATCTCTAATACAGTTATACAAAAATAAGCTTTTAGGCCTGCATCCCGAAGTCTCCCACGAACATGGCACAAGATATAAAGAGAGAAAACCCCTACTGCACGAAAAACCAAGAACAAGTAAAACTAAAAATACAGCGCAATACAAGGCACTCTCTATCTATAATGATCTGCCCAGAAACTTGAAGGATGGTAAAAGCCTACGAGTATTTATAACCAAAGCTTCCCAGCACTTGAATCTCTTTTAAGAATATGTAATTTTCAACTCCCCCCCCCCTCCCCTTCCAATAAGATTCCATTCATTCATTTACTTATTTCAATTCTTTTCAATATTAAACTAATCAGCATCAAGGACAATTTTATTGAGTGCACTGTGAACTTTTAGAAAATAAGCAACTAACCTAACCTAACGTAATCTTTAATTAATTTTAATTTTTTTTTTAACTAACTTTATTTTTAAGCTTGACTAACATCCCTTTAACTAGCCACGCACGGCCTTGGCCTGTGGCAATACCTATGTATCACTATGTAATGTTTATGGGACTGAATAAATATAATAATAATAATAATAATAATAATAATAATAATAATAATAATTATTGCTTTCCACGTTTTGTGATGGTCGAAATTTTCGGTTACGAGATTTCAACGGATTACACGTTTTGAGGTCCCTGGAACCAAAAACGTGGTTTTTACGAAATGTCTGTCTGTCGCTCTGTCTGTCTGTCTGTATGTCTGTATGTCTGTATGTATGTCTGTCTGGCTGTTCATCTATTTCCGGGGAATTATGCATTAGATTGTCTTCAGAGTTTGGACCAATAGTACTTCGGATCGGAAAGGGATCCTAGCCTACCAAGACCTCTCGGTCCTAGTAGGAGTTTTCGGGCTTTTTAAATTCTCATATATTGTAGTTGTTATTAATGTTGATAAAATGCGGGGGGTCGCTTGCCCCTTGATAGTTTGCATCTGGGGGTAAAAAAATAAAAATAACTAAATTTTAATGAAAAATTAATAAAAAATAATTAGTCTATCGATGATTTCTACCTTCAGGCATGTTTTAGGTGTTAAATTGAGTAACTAAACCGGATAGGTTACTTTCCCAAATAAATATTTGGTTTTGCACAAAAAATTATTTTTGAAAAAATGAAAGAAAGTTCGCGCTCAATTGCATTGCGTGTCCTGCCATTGTTGCTGTGTGGTAATTGATGTGTTGGTCTGACCTATTTAGAATTTATCTCACGTTCAGTGATATCAGGTGGACAACCCCCCCCCTCCCCCGAGATATTGGAAATTTAACCACTGGAAAATTATTTACCATGAAATTACTCATATTCTCTATCTACTAATGTTGATAAATTGGAAAGCATGTTCGAGTAAACTCGGACCTGTTCTTTTCATTTCACTTCATTTCCTTTCAAACTACTCGGTCGATTTTGATGAAATTTTGCTTGTAAGTTCACAAAGTTTATGTCTCGAGAACAATTTTTTTATTTTGGGCTAACTTAATTTGGGGGGTTTTATTCTCAAAAAACTCCAAAAAAACGGCTAAAAAAACATTTCTCAAAAACGGCTCAAACTATTTCTTTTAAATTCACTTATATTGTAGTCGTTATTACTGTATACAAAGCAGGGGGTCACTTGCCCCTTGATAGTTTGCTTCTGGGGGTAAAAAAAAAAATAAGTAAATTTACATGAAAAATGACTAAAAATAATTTTTTTGTGGAACCTTTCTAAGCATGATTTCTACCTTCAGGTATGTTTTAGTTGTTCAATAAAGTAACGAAACCGGACAGGCTGCATTCCCAAAAAAATATTTGGTTCTGTGCAAAAAATTATTTTTTGAAGAAATTATGGAAAGTTCACGCTCCAATATATAATATTACGTGCCATGGACCATTGTTACTACTGTTACAATGTATTGGTCTGTTCGTTCCTGAATATGCAATTGAGTTTTAAGGGGTTTTTAATATGTTGAGGTGGACCGCCACCCCTTTCCCCTTCGAGGGATCTGAAATTTAACCATAGGGAAATTATTTGCTATGAAATTACACATCATTTCTATCTACTTAAGGCGGGATTCCACATACGTCAATGGTCAATGGTAAATGTGGTATGGACGTTTTAGCAGACATTAAAGACATACTAAAAATGTCTGCTACCACGTCAAAACCATACTTACCCTTGACCATTGACGTATGTGGAAACCCCGCCATACTATACTATAAATTGGAAAGCATGTTCGAGTAAACTCGGACCGGTTCTTTACTCTCTGTTGCTATTGCTCTCCTATGTATACCATATGGAAAGCTTCGTGATTGAGTATAAATTTTCACATGCGATTAATTACTATTCTTTTGTGTTTAATTATTTACTGTCTGCGGATGCTATTTCTCTCCTATTTCTAAGTTAGTAAGGAAAATAATAATGTAAAGTAAAATTGGAACGCAAAAATATCGAACCCTTTTTGACAAGAAGAGAAAATAAATTTGAAAGAACGTTTTGGTAAAAGATTTTGTAAAGGAAATATTTAATAATTCGTTATAGCTATCAAAAGATGATAGATATCCAACAGTAAAAAGCATTGGGCCCTGACAGGAAAACATTTTGATAGATTGTCCAAACAAGCAATGAGCTACAGTAAATAAATGTGCGATATACAGTATAAGAAAGGCCTTAATTTTCTCGTGAACCGTATATTTTTACAGCCACTTGGAAAGTGACACTTTTCATGGCTATTTCTATAGATATGGTCATGATTTACAGTACGTGCACCGGTTGTGAACTTTATGACAGTTGTATCGGCCATTTTCTTGAAGTTTTTTTTAACTCAGTAGCCTTTTAGGGCTGAGCCAAGGCCGTAGCCAAGGGGGGGGGGGGGGTCGGGGGGGGGTTCATGGGGATTCAACCCCCCCCCCCAAATGAAATGGCTTGATACTAGATAGAATCGGATTTTGAGAGGAAAAATAAAAACCACTATGACACACCCAATGAAATATCTCTACCCCCCCCCCCCCCGAAAAAAATCCTGGCTACGGCCTTGGACTGAGCTGAAGGCTACTAACGGGGTGGCAGTCTGCAGGTGGCGGAAAGCGAAAAGGCAAAAGTTAGCGTTGACGCAAAAAAAAAGGAAGAATCCTGTTAACTTTAGTTAAAAAATAACTTTAAAATAAAGCAGAACAACTTCAGAACTCGCCCATCAATTAACTTCAAACTAATTATAATTCATTTTTAATTCAAAATTAAAATCAATATCTTCCTGATTTATTAGCCGACGTTTTTCATTATTTCTTTCTCTATTTATTATTAAATATTTATTAGGTCAGTTGCCAGATTTACAAGCTTGCATAATTAACCCCTTTTTTAAACTCCATTTATTTAACTTTTACTCATTTTCATCTTAACCACGATCTATGCTTTGGCAATGGACTGATGCAGGGGGGAGGGGGGCAGTACCTATGACTTTCCTACTTTGGCCTACAACTAACCCCCCCTCCCCCCCCCTCCCCCCCGGAATGGGCTGGATCCGTCTCTGGCCATGCCGTGGCATCACGTTACCACTCGCACTTTAAAAATAGGTCTGCGAGCTATTTAATTGCATAAAGGCAATCTTCATTTAATAATAAATTCATTAAATGGTGGACTTCGATGGCGTAGTGGTAGCTTGTTCGTACTTGTGCGAGTCTCTACACATCATGCGATCGGTGACCTGTCGTAACTCAACACAGGTATTACTTACAGAGAGGACTGAAGAGGATATTCGGATACATTCATTGAATTGTTTGTATGCGAATAATCTGTTTACATAAATAAATAAAATTACCTAGGCTGAAGAAGGCCGGCCGCCATACCAAGTTGAATCCAGCGGACCAGAGCAGGTTCAAAGCTGCAGATAACTTGGTCGTGTGCACAGTGCCGGTAGGGAAACATGGTAGGGCTTGTTCTGGTCACCTCCGAACTAATTGTGTGACTTGACTGCGTTTCCCAAGTGGTTCGGAATCCACTATAATCAGGAGGTCCACTGTCCTATGGGCTGGCGTAGGACAGTCAAGTCGGGGTCGCTCTATGGGCCCAAATGAGGCCTAAGTCGTTATTAACCCGACGTACACTACTACTACCCACTAGGTTGAAGAGGCAACCTTCCTCATTGACCGAAATTAGAGAATCAAGCTAGGGCTGTACTGCAGGCTGCTAGTGGGGTTGCAAGTGGCGGGCAGCGAAAAAGCCCCCAGATACGAGGGCTATCTACCAATATAACGAATAAGCAGTCCCCGACCAAGCAGCGGCATAATCGGAGGGTGTGGTGCCAAGTCTGGTGGTGCAGGCTTGTCTATAGAAAAAGCAGCCGTAGCCCGAGGATGACTATGTGACGTGGCGAATAGTTGCCGCCATTAAATAAGCAACCACTACCATGAAACTCTTTGTCCCGGGGTTGGGCCCCGAAGGTGGAGGAACTCAACGAAGAGTCAACGGCATAAGGATGCAGAAGGCAACGGGAAACCACTGCATTTCATTTCCCTAGTACAGTCAGCATAACTAAGCATTTTCGATACTCTACATACTTGCATTCCTTTTGGGGAGTCCGAAGTACGGTATCTACGTGTGAACAATTGCCATGATGATCGCCAATCTTTGATAGAAGAGGCATTCGAAGAAGGAGAAGAAGAAAATCGAGGAAACCCTTGACTTGGCGAGATGCCCACGATCTATGTTACTACAATGAAATGATCAGGGCCGGATACAATGAAAATATTACCTTGTCTATCATTAAGAACTATATTGTAAGTCTACTTACAGGTACAGTTTAAAAAAATATTGTTAGTGTGACGAACTAGTAAATAACCTACTACAGTAAATTGTGTGGTGATCCCAACGCGCTTTTTTTTCTTTAAGGCAGCGGTTCAGTAAAATTTGTAATGTTTTTTTGATAAATACACGCATTATTCGCATATACGCATTATATTATAATTATGTCTTGTCTTCAAAGTAGCTGAGGTTCAGAGTAATGTCTTATGGTCTCAGAGGCAAAGACGCAAAAATCCTTAATTTTGTACCTCCTCGTGACGATGACGGAAGCGTGTGATGTCGACTGAACAGATAGGGGGCCGAGTTTGAGCCGGGATATGCGAACAACACAGTCTTTTCTGTGCAGGTCACTCTTTTGTACCGGGGTTGGGAAACTGGCCCCAATGGTGGAGGAACTCAACGAAGAGTCAACGGCATAAGGATGAAGAAGGCTACCGGAAACCACAGCAGAAGATGAGGAAGAAGAAGAAGAAGAAAAATAACAACAACAATAACAACAACAACAACAACAAGCCTGCTGCTCACAGTTCAGTACCCTACCAACTGTACCATCATGGGCTCCCCACCCGCTCCCTACAGCAACAAAACTTTGGACAAATCTCTCACTTAATTACATAACAACATCAGTAAAATCTCAGCTGTACAGCATTTCAAGTCCTCAAACAAAATAGAGCACTTCAGTACTTTTGTGTTAATGCCATAGTCATTAAACAAATAGACAGTGTACCCGGTTTGTCGGAAAGTTGAAGTCAAGCATTTGCCTAATTAGTTGTCCCAAGTTTCAATTTATCTTAAATAAGGTGCACTCCAAAGTTGACTGGTTTAAAAGTCCAGTCGCCGAAAGTTAGTTTGCTGATGAGCATTTAGTTATAAGCACAACTGCAAAGGAAAGGGCGAGTGGAATGGAGGGGGGGGGGAGTTAAATTATCTATAAACTGAATTGCATACGATAAACAGACGACTTTGATTATAATAAATAAATGGGGACTCGTGTTCTATTACTAAAGCCAACCTAGTGGAGTTTGCCGATAGGTCAGCCGATGGGTCATCTACCCTATGGCTTGCTTCCGCCAACAAGTAAAATACGTCTTCTGATAGACCTAATACTCTCGCCATGTCTCTTATGACCAGCCATTGTAAAAAACGTACCAGGTGGTCCCAGGATTTAAAAACATTTTTGAAGCAGACGACGAATCTAGTCAGGACATGTATAGAGTACAGACTCCGACTTTCACCCAAAAGTTTGTTGGTTTGAGTCCCACATTCGCTAAATTTTCTGGTCATGCTTGGGAGGGCATGTAAAGCAGGTGGTCACGGGCATTCCTAGTTGAGTGTAAGAGAGGGCTTTATACTCCGCTAGGTTGGCTTTGTATTCGAACAAAAAGTCAATATTTATTTTTATTTATTTAATCTATCTATATCACTCCTATATAGAACTCTAATGGTAACAAGGAAATGGTGGGAACCCCCCTTAAGCATTGCTCACAACCGGAAACTCAACAAAATTACGTTAAAAGAGAAGGTACAATATACATCATTCAAATGAAAAAGATCTCATACCCTTTGGCTCGTTCGCGACTGATCGAAAAGAAAGCAATAACCTGACTCTACTTCAAACAGCAAAAAGTTCTGTTGAGTCTCAATTACAACCCGACATCGATATCGTGACCTTTCTGTAGGTATGCTTAATATCAAAACTGGAGATCAGATAATGTTGGTGAGATGTTCTATGGAAATGCATGTCAATCCCATCTTTGCAGCGTGGAATGCTTTTTCTTCTGTTGAAATTGTTGTAGTATTGGAACCTCGCTGTAGATAAGCTGAATATCAAAACTAGAAATTAAGTTGTTGAGTTCATGCTGATATTGGAGCAAACAATGAAATGTCCTCGTTATAGATAAGCAAAGTATAGAGACGAGTCATCTAGTTGTTGAGTAGTGTAGTTTAAATGTTGATATTGAAGTGAACCCCCCTCCAGATCTCAATGAATTCCTTTTTCTTCTTCTCTTCTTCTTTATTTACCTTGTTAGTACCTACTTCGGGATGTCAAGGGACTCTCAATCCATACATAACAACTCTGTCGTTTGCACGCAAGGCCGTAGCCAGAGGGGTGCAGGGGGTTCGGACCCCCCCCCCCCCGAAATATTTGCAGGGTACACTAGATAGAATGGAGTTTTAAAGTGAGGCCACGACACCTCCGGTGGCTGGGAAACTGGCCCCCAAGGCGGAGGAACTCAATGAAGAGTCAACGGCATAATGATGCAGAAGACAATGGTAAACCACTGTAATACATCCTTAGGATAATCTCAATGACATAAAATTGCCATGATGGCCGTTAATCATCAATAGATGAGGCATTTCACGATGACAAATGATTCAAATGGGGAGGGGGGCTTCTGATTATACAGGATTCCGAACAGACAGAAAGACAGACAACCGGAATACTTATACTGAGTTGTCTTTGATAACAAAAATCATCAAGATTATACAGGATTCCGAACAGACAGAAAGACAGACAAGCGGAATACTTATACTGAGTTGTCTTTGATAACAAAAATCATCAAGATTATACAGGATTCCGAACAGACAGAAAGACAGACAAGCGGAATATTTATACTGAGTTGTCTTTGATAACAAAAATCATCAAGATTATACAGGGTTCCGAACAGACCAGACAGAAAGACAGACAAGCGGAATACTTATACTGAGTTGTCTTTGATAACAAAAATCATCAAGATTATACAGGATTCCGAACAGACAGAAAGACAGACAAGCGGAATACTTATACTGAGTTGTCTTTGATAACAAAAATCATCAAGATTATATAGGATTCCGAACAGACAGAAAGACAGACAAGCGGAATACTTATACTGAGTTGTCTTTGATAACAAAAATCATCAAGATTATACAGGATTTCGAACAGACAGAAAGACAGACAAGTGGAATACTTATACTGAGTTGTCTTTGATAACAAAAATCATCAAGAAAAGCAGTGAGAATAAATTCGCCCTCGCTAGCAGCCTCTAAAGAAAAAAAAAAAGGCATTCATATCACTACATCAAAGTGGAATAAGAAAGAAACAAAAGATGTCACGAGAAATAATAAACATTTGAAGGATCCGGACGGCAGCTCAATGGTCAAAAACAACAAACAAAAACAATCCCCTGTTTGACGTGAAATTTTTGGGGCGAGATCCAACTGCGGTTTTTGCTATACCCAATCTGGAGCAATGGATATGTTTTTGCTGGTAGAAAAATAAACAGTGCCAGGGTCGCCAAAAATGTTTGATTCGTTTCGATTTTTGATACATTTTGTCTAAGGCCCGGTACACTCGGACGATTCACGATTTTATCATTGTTTTCTAACTTTATTAATATAATTTTATATATAAAAAAAACGTGTTGTGGAATTAAGTGCATTTTTTTCTTATGTGTAATGTTATTAATAATGTTTCACTTCCACGAAGTCACTGAAGAAATTCTCGTATGGATTGTTTCCTAACGCCTGCTTTCAGCATTTCTGCTGTAAACAACCCTGTCAGTCTGGTGGGGAAGTAAGTATGTTTATTAAAACCGGAGGGTTGTGGCCTTGACCGTTGGGCGTTGAATACATAGAAATATAATAGAACTGGAGAGGCGGGAGTCATAATATGCCTTACGAGGCACCCGTTAACCATAAGCCAACTATCAGAGATAAGTACCAACGCAAAAAATATTGAAGTCTTACACATTGCAGTATAGCAAAGCGGATACCTGGACCCGGTCAAAAACTCTGTAGTTTAGTAGTTAGCTTGTGCAGGCTATTCCCCCGCCGAATTGCGTACTTATCTTGTGCAGGCTACACTAGCAGCCATATTGATAACGGTCTCCAGCCACGGGATCGTTGAATATACATTTTATAGGCCTAAACAAAGCCCCGCGTCTCGTACCTGTTCCGTATTTGACTTGTATTATTTCAAATAATTGCAGTTTTACCTATTTCTGGCGCTTTACTTTCAAATTAAGTGTTGAGCTTTTGACTAAAGTGCATTTCATTACAAAAGTTGGAGGTTTTTCTTCCCTGTGGGGCACGTAAAAATGTTCTAAAAGGTATGTTTTTAATTGCTTCATGCACCAATTTTAGACCTAATGTAATTGTAATTTTTAGTTTAGTCAATAGTGTAAGCATGTCACGTGACCCCCTCCGGTTTGGCCTTAACTTGAGGCACCCTAAGGGCAGCTTCCATCACATCGGGGAGAAGAGGAGTTGACTGACAGGGTGGATCTCCTGAATATAGTGGATTCCCAACCACTTGGGGAACATGCCAACGGCCTTACCATGTTGATTCCATTAGAGCAGAGCATGTTTCAAACTGCGGCAACTTGGTAGTGCGCAAAGCGTTGGCAGGGGAACCTGGTGGGACATGATAACGCGCTTAGGCAGTGCAAGTCGAGTCCTGGTCACCTCCGATCTAATCGTGTGACTTTACCATGTTCCCCAAGTGGTTCGGAATCCACTATAATCAGGAGGTCCACCCTGTTAGTCAACTCCCCTTTCCTCGAGGTGATAGAGTCTGCCCTTTGGGTGCCTCAAGTTAACAAACAGACTCACTCCCCCCGCCAGGCTGACAGGGTTGCTTAAAGCAGAAATGCTGAAAGCAGGCGTTAGAAACAACAACACTTGGGGAACATAGTAAAGTCACACGATTAATTCGGAGGTGACCAGGACTCGACACGCACGTAGACAGATTGGTATAGTCTCAGCGCGTTATGATGTCCCACCATGTTCCCCTGCCAACGCTGTGCGCACTACCAAGTTTGCCGCAGTTTGAAACACGCTCTGCTCTCATGGATTCAACTTGGTAAGGCCGTTGACATGTCATACATATACCTACAACTATCTATAGGGAATTTCAACTAATTTAGCAGCTATTTTTGATTGAAAGTCGACTTTGTACAAAAAACGCGTAGTGGAGTTAATTCAAATTGCCCTTAAATTCCCATACGGGCAATATGACATTGTATATAAAGCATACCGCCCCCCCCCCCCCGACATAGCATACGGTACAATACACATGGCAATATACAATAGGCAATATCATTGATTTGAAAATAACGATTGAATAGCTTTGACAAAGGAATAGCTCCGAAATACAAGACGCTTCGCAATGTCCGTAGGCTGCCGAGTTTGGAAACTTAAACTTTCTGGGTGGTAGATAGGGGTTTCAAGGGGGGGAGTATCATTGGGGGAGGGGGTGGTCGTACGGGAATAGTTGGGAGTTTCATCGGGGGAGGGGGGTTGATGTCGTTTGACGCAGAACCGACTTTGAGACTTTAGCGGACTCCACCAAACATTATGTATAGGCTAAGCTCCTCATGTTCGCTACTGCTGTGAATGCTATGTTCACAGTTTAGCAAATCACTGGTGCAATGTACTGAATGAATAAATAAATGATATATTAAGCCATTATTTCCACATACAGGGGCGGATTTATAAATAAATAAATAAATAAGGACTTTTTATTGGTTCTATTACTAAGCCAACCTAGCGGAGTTAGGGCTATAAAGCCCTCTCTTACACTCAACTAGGAAGACTCGGGACCTCCAGCTTTGCATGCCCTTCGAAGTATGGTCAGAAAATGTAGCCAGTGTGGGACACGAACCAACAACCTTTCGGGTGAAAGTCAGAGTCCGTACCAGTACGCTACATGTCTTGACTTAGCTTTGGGCGGACATAGACACTGTCCTTGTCGCGGACATTAACAATTATTGTGTGTACATAGGGGGGGGGGGTGTTCAGAGGTTTACATGGGGTACCAGCTGAAGAGAAATGCGCTTATGTACATGACATGAACTGACATTAGCTAACATAAAAAATTTAAAAACTTTTGGCGGAAAACATTTTGTTTCCAAAAATTTTAGTTTTAGTTTACAAAAAGAATAACCATTTTAAAGAAAATTTTGTAAAATGTAGTCAATTCTCAATATGAGTTTTTGGCAATTGGCAAACTGGTATACGTTCTCGATGTCATACTACACCGGCTACAAGCGGTAATGGACAAGCTGAGACAAGCTTATCATTGACTCAATGAAAAAGGCGAAAGCATGACTTAACCAAGTACAGATACGATTCTTATAGCTGAAACTAAAACAAAAGAAATTTCAGCATTGAATTAAATAGTTGGGAGACTTGACTTGAAGGTTTAACGTTATTACGGGCTGCAGACAGCAACTCGCAGCAAATGAGCGACGTAATCTAATTCAAACTTGCGATACCTAAACTTATGCACAAGTTACGGGTTACCGACCATATAGGGTACGGGAACGTTACGTTTTCAACGTTAACTTTCGAAGTAGATGTGATAATATACGTTTGGAAGATCAAATAATAAAATTTACGTATTAGAGCGCTTAAATACTGAATCTCGGGGCCAGAATCGTAGCCAGACATTTTTCGGGAGGGGGGACCATCTGACGTCACCGGAGGTCTAGCAATACAAATCATTTCAACAAGAGCATATAAGTAGAAGATAAAGATGAAATGTTCTAAACGTATGCACAAGTTACGGGTTACCGAACATATAGGGTACGGGAACGTTACGTTTTCAACTTTAACTTTCGAAGTAGATGTGATAATATACGTGTGGATGATCAAATAATAAAATTTACTTATTAGAGCGCTTAAATACTGAATCTCGGGGCCAGAGTCGTAGCCAGACATTTTTCGGGAGGGGGGACAATCTGACGTCACCGGAGGTCTAGCAATACAAATCATTTCAACATGAGCATATAAGTAGAAGATAAAGATTAAATGTTCTAAACTTATGCACAAGTTACGGGTTACCGAACATATAGGGTACGGGAACGTTACGTTTTCAACTTTAACTTTCGAAGTAGATGTGATAATATACGTGTGGATGATCAAATAATAAAATTTACTTATTAGAGCGCTTAAATACTGAATCTCGGGGCCAGAGTCGTAGCCAGACATTTTTCGGGAGGGGGGACAATCTGACGTCACCGGAGGTCTAGCAATACAAATCATTTCAACATGAGCATATAAGTAGAAGATAAAGATTAAATGTTCTAAACTTATGCACAAGTTACGGGTTACCGACCATATAGGGTACGGCAACGTTACGTTTTCAACTTTAACTTTCGAAGTAGATGTGATAATAGACATTTGGATGATCAAATAATAAAATTTACGTATTAGAGCGCTTAAATACTGAATCTCGGGGCCAGAGTCGTAGCCAGACATTTTTCGGGAGGGGGACCATCTGACGTCACCGGAGGTCTAGCAATACAAATCATTTCAACAAGAGCATATAAGTAGAAGATAAAGATGAAATGTTCTAAACTTATGCACAAGTTACGGGTTACCGACCATATAGGGTACGGGAACATTACGTTTTCAACGTTAACTTTCGATGTAGATGTGATAATAGACATTTGGATGATCAAATAATAAAATTTACGTATTAGAGCGCTTAAATACTGAATCTCGGGGCCAGAGTCGTAGCCAGACATTTTTCGGGAGGGGGACCATCTGACGTCACCGGAGGTCTAGCAATACAAATCATTTCAACAAGAGCATATAAGTAGAAGATAAAGATGAAATGTTCTAAACTTATGCACAAGTTACGGGTTACCGACCATACAGGGTACGGGAACGTTACGTTTTCAACGTTAACTTTCGATGTAGATGTGATAATAGACATTTGGATGATCAAATAATAAAATTTACGTATTAGAGCGCTTAAATACTGAATCTCGGGGCCAGAGTCGTAGCCAGACATTTTTCGGAAGGGGGGACCATCTGACGTCACCGGAGGTCTAGCAAAACGAATCATGTCAATAAGAGCATTATAAGACGTAGAAGATAAAGATTAACTGCTCTTTCCGGGGCTTGAGGTCCAGCGGTGAAGACGG
Organism: Psococerastis gibbosa; assembly: GCA_963971405.1. Classification (NCBI taxonomy): domain Eukaryota; kingdom Metazoa; phylum Arthropoda; class Insecta; order Psocodea; family Psocidae; genus Psococerastis; species Psococerastis gibbosa. The sequence goes on along the minus strand of OZ020490.1, from coordinate 4,000,472 downwards.
TTAGGCGTAGATCGTGGGTTCGGATCCCACCAAGTCCAGTTTTTTCTCTGTTCTCTAATTTTGGTTTTCACTGGAAGTAATTCATTCTATCTAGAGTACACTGGACCCCGTCTGGTTTTGCTCATTGCCATTCTTCGCCTTTAAATGCCAATTCTATTCTATCGTATAGAACATCATGGTAATTTGGGCCTTGGAGACTGCTGCTCTGAAAAGGGATGTCGTATGCTCTTGCCAAACCAACACCTCAAATTTTGCAACCAGGATGTTCTTCTTCTGCAGGGAACCTGCAGTCCTTCTGTCTTCCCTAGGATTATTACATGCAGTAGGCGATATTTCTCGTTTATTCCTCACTTTCAAGAAATAAAATAAAAATCTTTCTTCATTTCTACTTGATTCTTCATTTCTACCTTACCTACATTTCTATTTGAGGGGCCTACCCCCTCGGCTAATTTCGCCAGCTGGTGTGAAGCCGACCACACAAAACTGCACGGTTTTTCCCCTAGACACGCCCTGAACGCGCACGTCATAAAACCTTCGGAAGTGCGTTCCGAAATTAACTTTTCATTGCACAAGCCTCTTTTGATCAATTTCTAAGCGTTTCAAGTGCGTCTCACGTCTGTTTGTCCCGGGCCTAAGGGTAATATAAGAGTATTTTACAGTACCTATGTTATATTGCATACAGTATATTAATTACGTTATTTTATTGTGTTCAGCCGCCTCCATGATCAAACAGACCAGAGTGTAAGATTTGAATTGGACTGTTAGGTCGGTTTTTAAATAAATTATTATTATTTAATTTTATTTTTTTTAAGGCGCCCATTCCACATACGTACAACGTCAATGAAAATGATGAAATTGAAGGTGGTAGCAGAATTTTTAGTATGTCTTTAATGTCTGCTACCACCTTCAATTTCATAATTTTCATTGACGTTGTACGTATGTGGAATGGGCACCTAAACTTATAATAACATAATTCGGATGAAAGTTGGAGTCCGTTCTACTATACTATATGGGTTAATTGTAAGATTGGGCCGAAAGGCCCAAAATTCACCCATATGGCAAATAAAGACAATTTCCTTTCTTCATTCATTCTTTCTATTCTACTAGCAGTAACCCAACCTTAATATTTATGACAAAAAATCCCAAGTAGGGAGCGGATCCTATGGCAAACAAAGCCAAACCCTTTTACTAATCAAATTCAATATAAGGCGAACTTCTTTTTTTGGTGCGGAATTCAAATTCTTCCACGTCTTCAATGTGGCTTTGAAGAGATTTAATGAAATGGGATTTCAATCAAGCTTTCCTCCCCTTTTTTTTAGCCTTTTTTCACACTTTTGTCGCCCCCCCCCCCCTGCCTTAGGTTATTACCATCCGCCTTTCACGCCCTAGCTATGGTGGCCCTTTGTTCAGGGGGATTCCTGCGGCGCTGTTAAATGTCAAAATGAGAAGTATTTGCATATCATGTCAGAAATTCGTGGAATATAGGCGTAATGGTGGTAGTGCCTTTAGTGATAGCTTCTCCTCCGTCATTTTTTTGTGTGGTTTCTTCTTCTTTTTCAACTTCTTTTTCTTCTTCTTCTTCTTGATCTTTTTCGTCTTCTTTTTCTTCGTCTTCTTCTTCTTCGTCTTCTTTTTCTTCGTCTTCTTTTTCTTTGTCTTCTTTTTCTTCTTCCTTTTCTTCGTCTTCGTCTTCTTCTTCTTCATCGTCTTCTTTTCTTCTTCTTCTTCTTTTTCACCGTCTTCTTCTTAATCTTTTTCTTCGACTTCATCTGATTTTTCTTCGTCTTCTTTTCCTTTGTCTTCTTTTTCTTATTCCTTTTCTTCGTCTTCGTCTTCTTCTTCTTCTTCATCGTCTTCTATTCTTATTCTTCTTTTTTTATCGTCTTCTTCTTAATCCTTTTCTTCTTCTTCTTCTTCTCCCCTCCGTTCATCCATCCAACTAGTTAGATCCAATCAGAAGTCAGAATCATGTTTTAGGTGAAAACGGCGCGACAAAAACGTCCGTGAAAAGGGGTTTAAAAGGTTATTGGATTTTTCGATGCAGCAAGCATTTTTCGATAACTTTTCTGCATAATCAGCTGACGGGGTATGCATCAGGGTAAACTTAGTGATCTCTGGCAGGGCACTGACAAGGGAGGGGGGGGGGGTAAACTTCACTGCCTAGAGGCGGCAGATATTTAATTACGTCCCTGGCTTGGCGCTACTTGCTTCGACCACTAACTTATCAAAGAATATGTGACAAGTGGCACCAGAAATGAAAAAAATATATATAGGGAATGAATCCACTCAAATGTACACTTTAGTGTATTCAAGTTTACCGAATAAAACGCGAATATTTCGACACCAAAACAGCTGTAATAAAACAATGCATCTAATTCCACGTCAGAATTGCGAGGGGCAATAAAAACGCGTGCACCGTTACAAATCCCATTCGGCAAACCGTACCCCCGCCCTCACCCCCATTTCCGAATTGAGTCTACCCCAAAAAAAAGAGGAAAAAATCGGCGAAACGGCCGAGCCAGCATATATAGGGTGCCATAAAAAACAGAATGCCACTGCCTTGTGTGAAATACATCCATGGATAGAGAGGGAACTAGAGTTCTGTAATATCGGAGAGATCGGACATTCGACAAAAACTTTTCCCGCCAATATTTAGCAAGGCCTGTTTGACTTCTTCTCCACCTTCTTCTGATGAACAACTACAAGGGGTTGGCTTGCAGTGACCGAGCCCCTACACCTCCATATGATTTGCTTGAGGAAGCAGTGGACCAATAGAAAATCCGCCGTATTTTGACCTCAAATTTTCGCGCTAAATGAAACTCAATAGTGGTACCTAACCCAAGATTTTTTAAACTAAAAAAAATGTGTCTTCATTAAATATTTAGGCTGTCTAACTTCACTATTATGATAAATATGCTTTCCCAAAATACCTGAAAATTATGTGGATTCAAAAGAAACAATAGCATCAAATAAGTTCAATCATCCAAAATAGTAGCTGTACCCTATGAAATTTCAAAGGTAGCAAATGCAAAATTAAATTATAGGCAATAATAAGGGCAACAAAAAGGCATTTTCTCTTAGTTTTTAAACAAAATATAGAATACCCCCTGCTGTGAGCCCAAAATAAATGGCGGAAGTCAAATGACCATGCGACACGAGCGCCAATGGTTCTTCTAGTGTATTATATAAGTTCTTTGGCATCGACACGCTCAGAAGTTTTATCCTTGGCCAACCTCTTCAGGTCCCCGTACTTCAAGCTGTTGAAGTTTTTGGTTAATCAGCGTAAACTAAACTTCATTTTTTAAACGAAACTTTTGGGACGAGCAAATGTGTACAACTGAAGTAGAGGATACAAATTTCGAGAGGTTCTTCCAGGCTTCCATGAATTGCTCATTCACCTCTCAGTCTTTTTGGCTTCTTCTTCTCCTTTCTTGGTGAACTACCAATAGGGGTTGGTTTGCAACAACACGTTCCGCAGTTCTGTCCTCGGCCAGCCTCTTCAGGTACGTACGTCCCCGTACTTCAAGCAGTTGAAATTTTTGGCTAATCAGCGTAAGCTACGCTTTATTAAACGAAACATCTGGGACGAGCAAATGTGGACAACTGAGGAAGAGAGAGTCCAAAAAAGTACTGTCATTGTCATTGTGGTAGTGCCTCTCTAAGAGATGGTCTCTAAGAAATTGAGGGAAGTTAGTAGCAATTCTGGCCGCTCTTAATTCATTTGGGAGTTTTCTAAGGTAGGCGAATCCTTGTAGAATATGATCCAATTGTTAGGGTTTATTTGACCTGAGAAGCTATACCAAATACATGAACGCATGATTAATACACATACAATATAATAGACAATCAATATGCACTTGCCATAATAACAGTTAATTAAGAAGCCTGCATTTCTGCCAGCTACACTTTTACAGATTCAACTTAAGGCCAAACCGGAGAGTTGTGACCTTGAGCGTTGAGTGTTGAATACATAGAAATACAACAGAACTGGAGCGGTGGGAATCATAATATGCCTTACGAGCCACCCGTTAACCATAAGCCAACTATATCAGAGATATGTACCAACGCAAAAAATATCGAAGTCTTACACATTGCAGCATAGCAAAGCGGATACCTGGACCCGGTCAAAAACTCTGTACTTAGCTTGTGCAGGCTACACTAGCAGCCATATTGATAACGGTCTCCAGCCACGGGATGGTTGAATGTCCATTTTATAAACAAAGCCCCGCGTCACGTACCTGTTCCTTATTTCACCTGTATTATTTCAAATAATTGCAGTTTTACCTATTGCTAGCGCTCATTGTTAAAATTAACTTTGTTTTCAATCGCACTTGACGATGGCGTGAGCCGAAACCGGTTGTGAATTTTTAATTTAATTTTATTCGTAAAACTAGGCTATACAAAGTTAATTTTAACAATGAGTGACAGCAAGTTTTACAAAGTTACTAAGGAGACCATTATGTTTATTGCTAGAGCTCTACAGTCAAATTAAGTGTTCATATTTCCAGGCATATGCATTTAATTACAAAAGTTGGAGGTTTTTCTTCCCTGTGGGGCACGTAAAAATGTTCTAAGAGGTATGTTTTTAAATGCTTCATGCGCGAATTTGAGACCTATATAGTAATAGTAAATGTAGTTTGGCTGGATAGTTTAAGCATGTCAACGCGTATACTAGTCACTCTTATCGATTATTACTGGCCCCTGCCGTTTAAAAAGTGTATTAGGAACCCCCTGCAAAGTCATTTCCAGGCCAGTAACGTGACTCCCTCCGGTTTGGCCTTAACCAATCATAAACTGAGGATACGACAAAATTAGCGAGAAACAAATGACCGTTCTCTCTTATATGGTACTCTAGAGGAAACAGGGTAGGCGAGAGGGTACATTGGGGGGGGGGGGTAAGGGAGGGGATTTGGAATTGAAATGGACAGGCCATTGTTCAAGGGCCCATCTTTCACCGCGGGTACGGGGTAGAGGGGGGAGGGGGGAGAGAGGGGGGTTGAATATGACTTCAGTGGTGGGAAGTTTTCCCGCCTAATTTTAAAAAAAGCCCCGTTTGGACAGCTTGATGGACGTTCAATTATGAAAATATTCACTTTTGATATTACATTTTTTTTTGTTTTTTGTTTGCTGTTCCTATATAATCCCTTTTTTTCCCGTTGTGCCATATTCTATTTTATGTACCTATCTGTCTGTAAACTGTAAAAGGTTTTTTGTTATCAATGAAATTGGGTTAAGCTGTATGTTTATCTGTATGGTCTGGAATAGCCTAGTTGGTAAAGGAATAGACTGCGAAACAGAAGGTTGAAGTTTGAGTTTTGACAGCAGAGAAAAAATTCTGCGGAGTTTATTTTTTTTTTCTCTTTTTCCCTTCGTTCCCAAACTATCCTGAAACCGCTTTTCAGTAATACTTCAAGGTAGTCGTGTCTTTTTCTGCTGTTAGTGAAGGTCTTTCCTCTTTCATCTAGCGGAGTTGTGGCTCACAATGAGCTATGCCTTCTCAGCACACCAGCCGCAAGGACGGATACAGGGGGGGGGGGGGGGTAGCTGCCTACCCAAAATTTGGTAAATCTATTGTTAATTAAGTTATTACGCTCTAATTTAGTCGATCCTACATAAGTTTTTCTTATTTTGACCCTCAGCTACCACCCCCCCCCCCCAAAATGGGCTGGATCCGTCCCTGACACCAGGCCGCCTCTGACTGAACCATTTTCCGCACTCTGTTCACATTCCTATCTTGCCTTCACATGCCCTCCTCTCGTTTTCCCACCGCCCAAGACCGGATCCAGCGGAAAGTGGGGGTCAGCGGGGAGGGGGGGGGGTCGCAAGTTGTATGTAAGTTTAAAAGGTAATTTTTTTTGTTGAACATTTGAGTTTTTATTCAATTAAAAAAAAACATTACTATCATGTGAATTTACTCATTTAGGTGGGGGGGGGGTTTGTGACCCCACTGAACCCCCCAGCGGATCCGCCATTGCCAGCGCCTACAGTCATTGAAAGTGTGTGCGGCCGTATCGTCTTCCCCGACGTATACTATACAACGGTTTGTAGTACTACTACCAAGTTGAATCCACGAGAGCAGAGCGTGTATCAAACTGCGGCAAACTTGGTAGTGTGCACAGTGTCAGCAGGGGAACATGGTGGGACATGATAACGCGCTGAGACTATACCAGTCAGTCTACGTGCGTGTCGAGTCCTGGTCACCTCCGAATTAATCGTGTGACTTTACTATGTTACAAAAGTCATTCGGAATCCACTATAATCAGGAGGTCCACCCTGTCAGTCAACTCCTCTTTCCCCGAGGTGAAAGAGTCTGCCCTTAGAGTGCGTTAAGTTAACAAACAGACTCACTCCCCCCCGCCAGGCTGACAGGGTTGCTTAAGGCAGAAATGCTGAAAGCAGGCGTTAGAAACAACAACAACGGTTTGTAGTACTTCTTTTGCACTCATGAAGGAAAGCCCCCGTCTTTGGGTCTACTCAATCCTTATTGTAGGGATCTGACTTTGGATGGTACGGGAAAAACGCGACTGAAAGACATATTGCTGAACAAAACACCCGTCATACATGTCGTAACTCAACACAGACAACTGAAGACTGAAGAGGTTATTCACTCATTGAATTGCTTGTATGCGAATAATCTTTTTATTTTAAATTTGTAGATTTTAAGAGAAAATTATCGGTACGAAATAGTGCGGACGTACGCATTTAGAAAGTAAAACAAAAGATTTTACAAATAAAAACTTATTAATCAAAATAAATGCAGGACTTACATTGCCTGCTGTGTTAATTGTCAATTAATTTTAAATATAGGCAGGGGTCTCACAGTCATCGAACAATTTGGGTGGAGCCCATTTTCAGGGGAAGGGGCTTCACTCCAAATTGTGCCCTTCAGCACTCCTTAGCGATACTTTTCCAGCAATAGTGGAACCAGGCGTTAATATGGAAAAGTAATTAAGTTATATCAGGTGATATTGACTATACCCCCCCCCCCCCCTCCCCAAAACTTTGGATCTGCCACTGATTCTAAAAAATAACACCGGGGGTTAAACTTATTAGAATTACTAGCTAGAATCCAGTGACCTAGAAAATAGAATAATTCCATTTCGTTTTTATTATATCTCCTAGCTGTTCATTCGTTAAGAGGTTTTTTAGAAAACTAAATTCTGTTGAGATTGCTGAAACAGCAGCCGTCTCTTGCATGTCTAATTTTCTTTAGTTATGGTTATAGTGTATTGGCTATGACTTATTACGTATGACTTTTGACGAAGGTAATACTAAGACTCGTTTAACTGTACTTGTCATGCTTTCGCCTGTTTCATTGCGTCAATGGTAAGTTTGTCTCAGCTTGTCCATTATCGCTTGTAGCTGGTGTAGGTTGACAGTGAGGACGTATACCAGTCTGCCAATGGCCAAAATTCATACGGAAACAATACAAATAATGTCCGAAACCATGGGGTCGTTGTCATTGGACAAGGGACCAATGGACCGCAATAATCGACTTCGATGGCAAGGTGGTAGCATGCTTGTGCTTGTGCGAGTCTCTACAAGCCATACGATCGGAGACGTGTCGTAACACAACACGGGTATTAACCTACAGGGGCGACTGAAGAGGTCAATCGGATACAGTCATTAAATTGTTTGCATGCGTCTGAACTTTTTTTTTAAAGAAAAAAAAGAGAAAAAAAAAAGTAGGAATAGGTTTTTCAGGTCATTATTATAAATAAATAAATAAAGAAATAAATAATCGTTTATTTGCAAACAGACAATGTCCAATAATATGCAAATTAATACTATATATAAAGTAACAGTGACTTCAAGGCATGGTATTAACGTAACCCCGCTCCCTCGAAATATTATTTTTCTACAAGAAAGCAGCACAACCCTACAATTTTTTACTTATACATTTTTAAAAAAATTATCCCGGAGTACACCCAAGACCCTACTATTTGGAGTCATTGCAATGAGTCTTGAAGTGTAAAAGTGAGTAAACCCCCAATTTTGGGCCTATTTTTTAGCTGTTTGCAGTTAAATGAATATTCAATTAGGGAAAGGAAGACATGAGGGGAACGGGGTTTGAACCCAATTATATTGCAGTATTGCATAGTATATAATAACACGGACATTAAATTAACTTAGTATAAGGCGGGGTTTCTACCGACCTCTCATTGCAGAATGCAAATGACATTGACGTGGTAGCAGACATTATTAATGACTAAAGACTTATTAATGATATTGCTACCACGTCAATGTCATTTGCATTCTACAATGAGAGGTCGGTGGAAACCCCGCCTAAGGAGATAGCCTCCTCGTTATAACCGAAGTTAGAGGATGTAGGAAAAACTGGACTTTGCGGGATTCGAACCCACGATCTACGCCTAAACCACTGGATCACAAACTGGCCACAATTTGTGCGGATTATAAGGTCCTGCGTGTAGCGAACTACGAAATAATAAAATTAATAAGAATTAATTTTGCACTCAATAATAGATAATAAAATTAAAGTGAAAACGACAGACTGGTCAACTAACCGTTAAATTTACAACTATAATCTCAAAGTTTATAGCACAGACGCAAAAGTTATGAGGTTTAAAAAAAAAAGCCAATGGGTAAAAATAAATAAAAGAGCACAAACAAAAAAAAAAGGTGCGCAATGAAGTACCATAGATAGAGAATTTCTTTTTTATGAACGTTAGAAAACTGAAAAAAATTATAATAATCAGGCGAGAACATGGTTGAATATGGGATGCAACTCCCTATGGTATTTTGCAAAAGTTACGAAGTATGGTATTCCCATTGGAGAAGTGCAAAGTTAAAACCCCATAAAATGTTTATTGGGTTCCCGTGCTGAGCAGCTGAAGGGAAAAAGCGCGGGAAACTTTTAAATTGCCGCCTTTATGAAGCCTACCATGCTTCATAAAAATTTTGTATAATTTTTCAACTCTGTGATTTTCTTTCATGTGAGGGAATTTTTTAAAATGCTTTCATGCAGCAGACTTTGGTATTTTGACCTTTTGGAAACTTAATAGGTAGATTATCAGTGTTACAGAGGGCTTTATAGCCTTAACTCCGGTAGGTTGCCTTAGTAATAGAACAAAAAGTCAATATTTATTTAGTCTGAAAATCGCCATAATTTGTACTGTTTCAACGGTAGAAATTATGTATTAAGAGGACAACAAGCTAAGGCGCGGTTTCCACCGACCTCTAAGTGCAAAATACACATACGGTGACGTGGTAGCAGACATTCAAGAATTAAGCGGGGTTTCCGAAGACCTCTCATTGCTGAATGCAAATGACATTGACGGAAATTTGAATTTTTCATTTATAGAAATCTATTAAAATGGTTGTACTTAACATATCCCATGAAGCCATTTGTTTTTTTGTTTGTTTGTTTGTCTGTGATTTTACTCTATGATCATTGATCAATTTCAACTATGACATAGAGTAAAACAAAAATTTCCGTCAATGTCATGTGCATTCTGCAATGAGAGGTCGGTGGAAACCCCGCCTTTATTAATGATATCTGCTACTACGTCACCGTATGTGTATTTCGCACTTAGGGGTCGGCGAAAACCGCGCCTAAGAAAAAAATTAGCACCCCAAAATTTGTTGTTTTGTCGGATCCATATTCTAAAGTAAAATCTTTCTATAGCCTATATCGTTTGGAGGGACGGACGTTGACAGAAGCTATGGAGAACAAGATCAGTGGATATTTGTTTTGTGGGTGACCCATATAGCACACACTGCGCATTTCTTGCAGAGATCTTGTCACTAATGCTGAGGGCCTAAGGCGAATGGATACAGAAGCTGAGTTGCTGCTGACGGTTAAGAAACGGACACAACGGCCGAAGAAGGAATTAATGGAGCGACTGAAGGAGGACGGAAAATCTCGAAGGTACCAAGAGCTGAAGAGGAAGACGCAGGACCGAGAGGGCTGGAGGATGATATGCAGAGAGTTGCTGCTGACGGTTAAGAAACGGACACAACGGCCGAAGAAGGAATTAATGGAGCGACTGAAGGAGAACGGAAAAGCTCGAAGGTACCAAGAGCTGAAGAGGAAGACGCAGGACCGAGAGGGCTGGAGGATGATATGCAGAGAGTTGCTGCTGACGGTTAAGAAACGGACACAACGGCCGAAGAAGGAATTAATGGAGCGACTGAAGGAGGACGGAAAAGCTCGAACGTACCAAGAGCTGAAGAGGAAGACGCAGGGCCGCGAGGGCTGGAGGATAATATGTAGAGAGTTGCTGCCAACAAATCGTTGGAGATTGTGACTTCAGAAGATGTAAAGTTCTCGCAAGGTTCTTTTTTGTAACCTTTTAATTTTTTGTTTTATAAGTGATACTTTCCACATTTTAAACACACATTAAGTACGACTTTAAGTTTTTAATTGTATATTTTAAAAGTGTCCCGGCAACAAAAGTGTAGTTTTTTTCAAGTATTCTATCATTCATTCATTCATTCAATCAATGCAACAAGAGATAGCCTATATCTTTTAAAAGTGATAAAATTACATGAAAAATTGATAATTCCAAGGTTCTTTTCCGCTCGATACGAAGGAACCACGCAAATGCAGAGCAATAATGATGTCCCAAAGGAATTTTTTCGGACCTTGCCAAGTGCCAACGACCCCATGAATTTTCAGACGTTTTTGGTATTGTTTCAGTAAGAGTTTTTGGATATTGACAAACAAGTAAACGTCTTCAATTATAACCTGCACCGGTTACAAGCGATAATGGACAAACTCTCACATGCTAACCATTGACACAATGTAAACAGGCGTAAGCTTAGTTAGATGTTATTTTTTTAAGGACTTCGTATGGACCCAGGCCTACTTTTAGTAGGCCATAGGTCCCTTGTCCTATAGCAACGACCCCATGGATTTCGGACATTATTGCTTTCTAATTTATACCTCTTATAAATTTTCGATTCCGAGTTTTCAACGGATTTACACGTTTTGAGGTTCCAGGAACCCAAAAAGGTTTTTATGAAATGTCTGTCTGTCGCTCTGTCTGTTCATCGATTTCCGGGCAAATTACTCAATCGATTTTAATAAAATTTGGCGTGTGGGTTCACAAAAATCATTCCTGAATTTTTGGTCATTGGCAAACTGGTATGTATGTTTGTCAACCTACACCGGCTACAGGCGATATGGACAAGCTGAGACAAGCTTACCATTAACGCAATGAAACAGGCGAAAGCATGACTTAACCAAATACAGATACGAGTCAAAGGCGTAAGTATAGCTTGTTCAAGTACAGATACGAGTCCCGAAAATGCGCAAAAAGGAAAACGAAATTATCAAATTGAATCAAGGGGGTGATATTCTACGAAAATCGTAAACTTGTTAAATTACTTACAAACTTACGTATTATTTTCAACAAATTCATTGTATAAAGTTTCATAAGTCGCAAGTTAATTATGAGAGCAACATTTTTCGTTAGCTTTTCCGCGCAGAAAATAAGATTGCCGCTGAATACAAAAGAATGCTTTCAAAATATTAAAGTCTTTTCTAGTTGGATTAAAAGGATTAATATTGCGTAATTTGCATAATTGAGGGTTTTACAATTAATTTTTCATTTTTATGGAAATAACCCTGTTTGTTGTTTATTGAAAATTTTCATTTGAAGCTTCTAGAAATTGAGAGAAAAAAATCAGATACTAATTTACTTTGTTAAATCCGGAAAGGTTGGACGCTTGTCTCTTCTTTGGTTTTGAGCGTTGAGGGTTAGTTGGTGGCAAGACCGTATCCAGGGGGGACGGGTTCATGGGGGTTCAACCCCCCCCCCCAAATGAAATGGTGACACTAGATAGAATCGGATTTTGGGAGGAAAAATAAAAAAACTACTGTATGTAATATCCAATGAATACATACAATATCCGTCAGACAGATAGATGTTTCATAAAAACCAAAAAAAAATCAGAATCCACTGAAATCTCAAAATCGAAACTTTCGACCATCACAAATGTTTCCTACTTACGTATAAATAGGAAAGCAATAATATAAAAATATTAATTGTCAGCAAAAATCATGGAGTCGTTGGCATTGGACAATGGGCCACTGTAAGTAAACCACCTACCTACTAGTAGGTCAATATGAAGTCCTTCAGGAAATACTACATTACCTGTAAAGACATTCTACGATGCTAAGTAAGGACTTGGTACCTCTAACGAGCCTGGACAGAGAATAATGGGAAAAAAAAATTAAATAAATAAATAAAATAAATATTGACTTTTTTGTTTTATTACTAAGCCAACCTACCGGAGTTAGGGCTATAAAGTCCTCTCTTACACTCAACTAGGGACCGCCTGCTTTACATGCCCTCCGAAGCATGGCCAGAAAATGTAGAAAGTGAGGGACTCAAACCAACAACCTTTCGGGTGAAAGTTGGAGTCTGTACCACTACTCTACTCGGGACCGCCTGCTTTACATGCCCTCCGAAGCATGGCCAGAAAATGTAGTAGTAAGTGTGGGACAAAACGAACAACCTTTCGGGTGAAAGTTGGAGTCTGTACCACTAATTTAAATGTCCTGAAAAATGTAGGAATATGTACTGCAAACCAATCGATATATTGCGACTAGTGTAGAAGAGCTCAAGTTATTGTTATATGATAACATACGGTATTAAAAGCCGAAACGACCCTAATTTCACCACCCAATCAACCTTTTTTTAAAAACTGGGCAAAGCAGCTTCAAACTTTCCAGTTTTTCCCGGCAAAACGCGCGGAAAGTTTCCTAACAACAGCAGCAAAAACACGGTTTTTCGAAAATTAAAGCGTTCCGTTCGAGTTCATATACAAAAAGCAATAAACTTTCTGTACCAGCTAAGAGAAGAAATACGAATGGGAATGACAAGTTGGCGAGGTTAAATTTTCTGTATAAGAATAAAGTCGAGCGGGAAATCGCAGGTGAAAAGCTTCTGAATTTTATTTGAAAAAATGAATGGGAAAACTTGTGTACAAGAGTACTGTTGAAATACTTTTCAAATATAAAGCACTACTATACCATACAATAATGCGATGTACAGTTTTTAACATAATGTGGAAGATCTATCTGAACAGCTAGATAGATAGGTATTGATATATAGTACAATGTTGTCGAAGTGTACGGTACCTGTTATTAATTTATTAGCGGTTGGTTGGCAGACCCCATTGGCGTAATTAGGGGGGAGCAGGCGCGGATCTACGGGGGTGGGGGGGCTCTGGGTGCTCGATTTGTGCTCGATTGCATTAATTACCTATTATATAGAGCCCTATACTGCTCTGAAAATGCGTAAATCCCCAATATTTCGTATTTCATCTTAGCCCCCTCCTTGGTCTCATTCTAGATCCGCGCCTGGGGGGGGGGGGGGTGTCTGGCGGGGCTAAGCCACCCCCAGGTATTGGTAAAATAACCGAAATTAGAGAATATAGAAAAACTGGACTTGGCGGGATTCGAACTCACGATCTACGCCTAACCGGGACCACTGGACCACAAGCCTCGTCAAGAGCAGTTGCTGTATATCCTCTACTTATATATTTATATGATCGTATTGACATGATTCGTATTGCTTGTTAAGTCCCCCCCCCCCCCCCCCAGGACTTTCTAGGAATCAACATAAATTGATTGAAAAAATCATCCCGGGGCTGGAGACCGTCATCAATATGGCTGCTAGTGTAGCCTGCACAAGAGAAGTACGCAATTTGGCGGGGGAACCCAGTGGTAAGTGTAGCCTGCACAAGCTAAGTACAGAGTTTTTGACCGGGTCCAGGTATCCTTTCTGCTATGCTGCAATGTGTAAGACTTCGATATTTTTTGCGTTGGTGCTTATCTCTGATAGTTGGCTTATGGTTAGCGGGTGCCTCGTAAGGCATATTATGGCTCCCGCCGCTCCAGTTAATGTATTTCTATGGAAAAAATAAACGGATAATTAAAAATACGAAAGTTTGTTTATCGCAGAGAATAATATTGTACTATTTTTTTAATCACTAGAACGAAAATTCTACTATTTTAATGTATTATTGTATGTTGGCAATTTCGGTGGCTCGGGGTGTTCTTTTGTTAATCTTTTTTGTTTTTGTTTTGGGGTTTTAAACCTCCACCCACCCCCATATTTTGACAACTAGGGGCACGGAACACATGGGGTCCTAAGACCCCCCCCCTCATGTATTTTTGAAATTGACGCCAATAGTAGCAACCCCTGCATATCATCCCCCAGCTCTCTCGGTCTTGCGCATTCCTGTTCAGCTCTTGGTATGTTCCAGCACCTGTGTCCTCCTTCAGTTGTCCATGAACTCCTTCTTTGGCCGCCCTCTCTTAATGGTTCCTTCCACTGTGCCGTCAATGATGTTGCGTACCAGATTCTCCTGTCTAAATAAATGCCCACATTACTCAATGCCATCATCTCAGGCTGTCTCAAACCCACCCCCGTTCACAAGCTGTACCCCATCATCGACATTGCTCCTCCAACTATTGAAAGAACAAAAGTAGAGGAAGACCCCCGACTTCCACTTCAAGTACAGTCAGCTGGGCGCAACCGCCTGATGTCCAGAAAGAGTTTTCTCAGTCGAACAACAAGGGTGGAGGGAACAGCCAGCTCAAATCGCATCGACAGGTGGAAGAACCTAACTCCAAACATCCAGAAGACATAGCGCGCGGAGCTCAACTACCGTACCCTACCTGGCGGAGCCTTAATAGGCTAAGAACGGGGGTTACAAGATGCCGCGCGAGCCTGTGTAGGTGGGGACTGGCGGAGGACCCGACTTGCGAATGCGGACAACTGCAAGACGACGGCCACCTTCTAGTTTACCCCAGACTAGGAGAAGATGTCTCCCAGACAGATCTTTTAGACGCCAATGACATCAGGCTGCAACGTTTTGGATCAACTTGTGTGTAACACGTTAAGTAAGTAACTACTCGTTACCAATTTCAGTGTTTTCTGAATTGTCTTCCAGAATTTTTGTCCTATTTATGAAACTATTACAACAATAATGAATCCAATTCCTTCTACTCCATAAAATCAACACGCCCATTACCACGTTAAATGTACCATAAATATGGAACGACTAAAAATACATAGCTACAGAAAACAATAGTAAGGGTGATATTGGAAGGTTGGGGGGGGGGGGGGTGGCAGAGCAAACTCATTCAGCATTCATTTGTTGGCCAGCAGCACAACGGCATCTTCTGCAGCAGCGGAAATCCGAGGCAGATACCGCCTGAATATTTTACATTTTATACATTTTATACTTCTGCTGCTGTGAAACCCAGTGGGTAATTTAATGAAAACAGCGTCAGCACTATTTATGCAATATTGTTTACATTGATAAAAAAAAAAACAGACATTCATAACAAAAGCTCATATTGCCTTATATAGTCAAGGAATTCAGGTGTGGCCAAAATTAGATGTTATAAAAAAACTGGCCTTGGCGTGATTCGAACCCACAATCTACGCCTAACTGGGGCGTCTTCTTATCCGCTGGACAACAAACCTTGGTGTGTCCAAAGATTTGAGTGTATTCGACCACTCTCCGATTTATAATGTTTTTTTAATATAAGGCCACGATTATAAGGGCCACGACGCAGTTCCACTGAAGATGCACAAGAAGACATTGACGAAATATTTGGAAGTACGCTTTCAGAACCACCATCCCGGATTCTACTGCCTCATCAACTGAGAGACGGAACACAAATTCACTTTAGCGGTCTCGCCAACAGATGGACATGAGTCAACCGAGTATGACTAATCCTCCAAGAAGTAATGAAACAGTGATAAACTTACATTGTGATGTGTTGGTACGCTTAATATACGGGCAAACCCTCCAGAGGCCGATGCGGAAGGTGACGGTGGTGGCAATGTCGCTATTGGGGAGCCGTATCGGCTCTTTTGTGTACAGCCAGGCATTGGTGAAGAACGCGGTGAGGAGGGTGGCCAGCGAGAGAAGTCCCCAGAGCAGACCCAGACGAGACAGCGTGTGGGAACGGTTCGACCCGCACATGATATCTGGAAGAAGAAGAGAGAGAATCTCAGGCAGTGCTTAAAATATAGTATAGACTGAGGCTCCTTCGGGCTCAGAGGAAGAGAAGTAGGTATCGTATTATAAACTTAAGAGTGTACAGCCCGTAGGAAATTTGCAGCCCGAAATTTAATATTTTTCAATTTTTATTCAAAAATCAAAACAAATCAAAATATATTTCCAAAATACAATTTTTACAGTTTTTTAACACTTTTCCCTATGGGCTAGGCCCATTTTAGGGTGGACATTTTTACAGTTTCCTAAATATAATACAATGCATGCAGTTTAAAAATACATAAATTTTATCAAAGTAAAAAAAAAAGTGAATTTGTAATTGTGTGTGTTTGTGTGTTGGTGGAATATTGCATGAACTTGTTTGTCTTTGAAGATTATTTCATTTTTATTTAATTAACTAAGCAAGTTATTAAAGATTTGGCTCATCAAAGTTGTAGAAGACTACTTCATGCATCATATTATAAGATATTTTTAATTTTCGAAATTGTAGTTTTTTCATAAACATGATAATATTGTATAAACAATAACTTTTCACGTATAATTAATTTTATAAAAGACACTACAATTTCGAAAATTGAAAATAGGCTACATTATTTTATGGTGCATGAAGTAGTCTTCTACAACTTAAATTAGTCAAATCTTTAATAACTTGCTTAGTTAATTAAATAGAAAATAAAAAGTGTTACATTTTGGGCTGTCACTTTTAATATAATTTACCTTCTCGGCTATTTGACGCCTCCCATGAAATCCGTAATATATAAGCTACAAACAGATTAAGCAGTAGAATCCGGGATGACAGACCGAGGTCGTTCTGAAAGCGTTGATTATCTAGTAGTAGTATGGTTGGACACAGTCCCAGGCCACGGTGTGGGCCCATAGGACAGGGGACCTCCTGATTATAGCGGATTCCGAACCACTTGGGAAACACAGTGAAGTCACACGATTAGTTCGGAGGTGACCAGGACATGTCCTACCATGTTTCCCTACCGGCACTGTGCACACTACCAAGTTATCTGCTTATTTGAACCTGCTCTGGTCCGCTGGATTCAACTTGGTAAGGCGGCCGGCTTTCTGAAAGCGTACTTCCAAACGTTTCGTCAACATCCGCGGTCGACATCTTCTGTGGAACCACGTAGACTTCTAAGATTGTATCTCATAGGCTTAGCAGCAGCGCTTTCAGAACGACCACGTCCTATTATCCCGGATTCTACTGCTTCATCACGTAACTCTGTTAAAGCCTTTATAATTATATAAACAGATTACAGAGTGGTTCAAGGGTTTCCGATAACTAGTATACAACCAGCTTCACTTAAATCCAGCTGTTTAGGCGCTTATTCCACCTGCGTCAATAGTAATAGTAAATGTGGTATTGACGTGGTAGCAGACATTTTTAGACTGTCTTTAATGTCTGCTAAAACGTCAATACCACATTTACTATTGACTATTGACGTAGGTGGAATAAGCGCCTAACAATAATGTCATTTTCAGATGCATTATTTAATGTAATGTACGTACGATGGGGATTTAGAGAGATACAGTACTCCAGCACAGAATGCGGGTATTGTGGTTTCTTCAACCCCAAGCCTCCATCGTAAAATATTTGAGCTGACAGATAACCTGTTTCAGCAGTTGCGGTCCCTCGTCCACATATGTGCACCCCCCAAGCCCCCACGCCCTTTCAACCCCCCCCCCTTTCACTGTCACCTAAATCAGCGTGGATTTCGGAATCTTTGCCACACAATCCCACTTCCACATATTACCCCACCGCTGCTTGTTCAGCTCTGGAGTAGTCCAGTTGGGAAAGAACAGAACTTTAAAATAGATGGACTAGGTTCAAGACAGGGGAAACGCGCCGGGCATGTTGCAGGCTGTGTTTTTTTTTTTTAATTCATAGCGTATCGTATGCAAATGTAAACATCAGTGACCAAAATTAGAGGATATAGAAACAACTGGACCTGGCGGGATTCTAACCCACAATCTACTTATATGCACACTTGACATGATTCGTATTGCTCGACTGGTTAGTACAGCTACACTATAGTATATCTAACCGAACAGGTCTGAAGGATTTAAGAAATAGAACTAGAAGTAGCATTTCTCGCCACTCTCTGTTCATTCGGTACCTAGTTAACCGAAATTAGAGGACATGGAATTAGAAATAGAAATTTAGAATGAACTGGACTTGTCGGGGCTTGTGGTCCAGCGATAAAGGCGACGAGGGTTCGAATACCGCCAAGTCCAGTTTTTTCTATATGTATTTTTTTTTAATTTCGGTTAGAACGGGGAGATTACCTCTTCAACCAAAGTTAATTTACTGTCAGTGTTATATATAGGCATATACTACTGTATATCGTAATATTGAAATGTAGGCCTAATATAAAACATAGTAAACTTTACTATAACGAAATACAGGAATTTGGGGTCCATTAATGCTCTCACGAGAATATTTTACGAAATTTTCGCACGGGCCCTCCTGGTATTTGCAAAATTAGAAATTTAACCCCCCCCCCCCCCCCAGAAGGTCAATAGGGAGTACACTGACTCAACAAACATCTCCAAGGGGTACAAACTTTAGGGGGCAGAGGGGTGGATTTTGGGGACCTAGGGTTCACCGCAGGCTCAGAACTTGAATCGAAAACTTAGTAGGAAGAGATAGCGTGAAAGCTCTTGCATTTAACAGTGGCCAGCAATTCAAACTTAAGGCCCGAAGCCTTCATTGTCCTCTGTAATGTTCTTGAGAACTGAATATTAAATTGTCATTCGCCCGTTTACAGCAGTTGTTGCTTTAAACGAGTTCATTCAAATTTAAGCTCTGGCCCGGCCGCCATATTGTTGCTTTCCTATTTGTACGTATAGTATAAGAAGAGCTTTGTGATGGTCCAAATTTTCGATTCCGGGTTTTCAACGGACTTACACGTTTTGAGGTCCCAGGAACCCAAAAAAGTGGTTTTT
The DNA here is from genome assembly GCA_963971405.1 of Psococerastis gibbosa. NCBI lineage: Eukaryota > Metazoa > Arthropoda > Insecta > Psocodea > Psocidae > Psococerastis > Psococerastis gibbosa. Next base: position 3,981,515 of record OZ020490.1, on the reverse strand, counting down.
ACGAAATGTTTGTCTGTCGCTCTGTCTGTCTGTCTGTCTGTCTGTTCATCAATTTCCGGACAAAATACTCGGTGGATTTTGATGAAATTTGCCATGTAGGTTCACAAAAATCATACCTCGAGACCACTTTTATTTGAAGTTTGGGCTAACTCAATTTGAGGGGGTTTTATTCTCGAAAAACTTCAAAAAACGTCTAAAAACATTATTTCTCAAAAGCGGCTCCAAAGATTTCTTTTAAATGCACATATATTGTAGTCGTTACTAATGTTGACAAAATGCGGGGTATCGCTTGCCCCTTGATAGTTTGCTTCTGGGGGTAAAAAAATAAAAATAACTCAATTTTAATGAAAAATGACTAAAAAATAATTTTTCTGCGAAACCTTTCAATCGATTATTTCTACCTTCAGGCATGTTTTAGGTGTTAAACTGAGTAACGAAACCGGAGAGGTTGCTTTCCCAAAAAACTATTTGGTTTTGTGCAAAAAAAATGTTTTTGAAACAATGAAAATTCACGCTGAAATGCATTGCTTGCCCTGCCATTATTGCTGTGTGGTAATGTAATGTAATGTCTGACCTGTCTAGTATTTACCTCACCTCCAGTGACGTCAGGTGGACAGATGTCCGAAATTTAACAATAGGAAAATTATTTACCATGAAATTACTCATTTTCTCTATCTACTAATTGATAAATTGGAAAGCATGTACGAGTAAACTCGGACCGGTTCTTGTACTCTCTCTCTGTACCTAATGTTCTTGAGCCGTTTTAAGGTCCCAGGAACCAAAAAATGTGGTTTATACGAAATATCTGTCTGTCGGTATTTTTTCTTTCCAATTTACGTAGTAGCATATAAAAGGAAAGGATTGTGATCGTCAAAATTTTCGGTTTCAATGGACGTACACGCTTTGAGGTTTTTACGAAATGACTGTGTGTCTGTCTGTACGTCGATTTCCGTGCAAACTATTCGGGGAATTTCGAAAAAATTTGGCATGTATGTAAGTTTACAAAGATTATACCTCGGGACAATTTTTTTGTCATATCCGTGTGATCCGTAAACCCAATTATGAGAATGTACCAGTTGTTTTAATTTTTTTTTTTTGCTTTGCTATACATTTAGCCATGAACTATTGAAAATGAACCTTTTTCGAAATCCATAGAGAAATGAGCCAAGGTTTTGTTTGGTTAGGCTCAAGAATTTTGCGTTATGAAAGAGAGAGGTCCATTATGTAAACAAAACATTGAGGCATTAATAGCGCCCCCTAAATATTATACCCGGGGGTAAATTATTACCTTTTCCTTCTGTCTGCTGCGTGTAACCACCAACCCCCCCCCCCCCTTCCTCCCGTCTTTGTTTCGCAAATATTTTCCATTATTAGAGGGTAACTGTTAGTTTTGGGCTCACGGAAAATTAAACATTTGAAGGTATCATATTCGCGGTTGGGTCTGCGAATTCAGACAAAACTAAAACCAGTTTAGTGAGTCGGGATCGTTCAAATCCCGTCTCTTTTTCCACAGTCTCCTTTTCTCTAATTCGACTTCAATGGCAAAGGGGTAGCGTACTTGTGTTAGTCTCTACGCGCGATCGGAGACGCGTCTTAACTCAGCACAAGTATTAATTTACACATTGAGGCGACTGAAGATGTCATTCGAATACATTCATTATGAGGACATGCTACGTAGAAAATGAGCATCCCAAAATTTTTTGTTTTTATTGACTTTTTATTTTTTATTTAATTAACAAAGCAAGACATTAAAAATTTGGCTCATGGAAGTTGTAGAAGACTGCTTCATGCATCATGTAATAGGAAACATTAGATTTTTGGTACCTTGCTTCTTTCATAAATACCAGAACGGACTAAAATTATGCGTATTCTGGGATTTTTGGAAGAACTACAAAACCGAAAAGTAAAAAATACCCGATTAAATGATGCACGAAGTAGTCTTCTACAACTTCCATGAGCCAAATCTTTAATGACTTGCTTTGTTAATTAAATAAAAAATGGGGTGCTCATTTTCTACGTAGCATGTCCTCTTAAAGTGTTTAAATGCGTTTATCCTTTTTTACAAAAAGTAAAAATAAAAAACACAATGTGGGGTACATTAATTTTCTCTTGGGGCTTCCACTTTAGCTGTCTTTATATAAATAAATAAATATTGAATTTTTCATACTATTAGACTACTAAGCGAACCTAGCGGAGTTAGGGCATTCAACTAGGAAGGCCCGGGACCGCCTGCTATACATGCCCTCCGAAAATGTTGCAAGAGCGGGACTCGAACCAGCAAAGTCTGAGTCTGTACCACTACTCTATACATGTCCTGACTTATATGAAATACAAAGTAAATTTATAAATTTTCACCGCATAAAGAATACAATAGGAGTACGGTAGTCATTTTCTTGTTGATATTTTCCCAACATTTTGAATTAAGGCGGGAAATTGGACCTAAAGTTAGTTGGAGGAATAAAAGCATTGTCCTGTAGTTTTATATAGCGCATCATCACTTTCTCACAAGAAAGAGAGAAATACTTCTCTTTCAGTTTCAAAACTAAGAGGATTATACTGTCTTCTAGTGTTATATTTCATTCCAGGCTTCTTTAGTATTGTACAGCAAAATAATGCTGACTTTTACTTGGAAATAAAATTGTCTCAAGTCATAGGCCCGGTACACAACAAGGGACATTGCGAAATCTATGCGGGTTGAGCAAGTCTCAAAATCGCTGATAGGGTGTTAGTGGGTTGCCTCTGTAGATGGCAGTTCTAGCCGAAAGCAGGATATTCTTTGACTAACATTATAGTGTTTTTGTTTTTGACAAAGTTAACTTTTCAAAGTTTATTTCGGTTTTCCTATACAGGTAGTTTTTGCTTTCCAATTTATAAGGTCGAAATTTTCGATTCCGAGATTTCAACGGATTTACACGTTTTGAGGTCCCAGGAACCCAAAAAAGTTTTTACGAAATGTCTGTCTGTCTGTCTGTCTGCCGCTCTGTCGCTCTGTCTGTCTGTTTGTTCATCGATTTCCGGGCAAACTACTCGGTCGATTTAAATGAAATTTGGCATGTAGTTTCACAAAAATCATACCTCGGAACATTTTTTTTTTTTTTTGGGTTAACTCAATTTATTCTCAAAAAACTCCAAAAAAAACGTCTAAAAAATTTATTTCTCAAAAACGGCATCAACGATTTCTTTTAAATTAACATATATTGTAGTCATTATTAATGTTAATAAACTGAGGGGGGTCGCTTGCCTCTTGATAGTTTGCTTCTGGGGGTAAAAAAATGAAAATAACTAAATTTTAGTGAAAAATGACTAAAAAATCATATTTCTGCGAAACCTTTCTATCTTTGATTTCTAACTTCAAGCTCGCTTTAGGTGCTAAATTTAGTAATGAAACCGGATAGTTTGGTTTTCCAAGAAACCATTGGGTTTTGTGTAACAAAATTTTTTTCTGAAAAAATGAACGCAAATTCACGCTCAAATGCATTGCGTGCCCTGCTATTATTGCTGTGTGGTAATGTGTAGGCCTGTCCTATCTAGAACTTTCGTCACCTTAAGTGACGTCAGGTGGACGACCATAGGAAAATTATTTACCATGGAATTAATCATTTTCTCTCTCTATTAATCGATAAATTGGAAAGCATGTTCGAGTAAACTCGGACCGGTTCTTTCATTTTTCTAGACCCGGCACTGATTGGGATTTTTTTAAACTCGTATCTGTATTCGGTTAAGTCATGCATTCGCCTGTTTCATTGCGTCAATCGTAAGTTTGTCTCAGCTTGTCCATTATCGCTTGTAGCCGGTGTAGGTTGACATCAAGAACTTATACCAGTTTGCCAATGGCCAAAAAAAAAATGTCCAAAATACATAGATTTGTTAGCATTGGACAAGGGACCTATGGACCACTAGAAATTGGCCTGGGTCCATAAAAAGTCCTTCAAAAATTACAATTACTTGGGGATAACATTGTTTCATGTTATACTAGGCCTGGTTCACACGAAAACGCAGTCGCAATTTGCCGACATCCTTCCCTGAATTGTAGCCATATAAAGGAAAAAACTTTTCTTTTTTTCCATATGGGCGAATTTTAGGCCTTTACTCCTACAATACAATATATATATTTCCTTTCAATTATACAATTCATGTAAAGTATAAGATAAAATCGTCAGTGTCGTCAAAATCAGGTAGTTCTGTCATTGTCATTGTGCTAGTGCCTCAGTGACAGTGTAGAAAGCTTTCTCTAAGAGATGGTTTCTAAGCAATTTAGGGAAGTTAGAAGCATTTCTGGCCGCTCTCAGTTCAATCGGGAGTTTTCTAAGGTAGGCGAAACCTTGTAGTATAGGATCCAGTCGCTCACACTTGGCTGTGCGTGGCAAGGTCTCCCCGTTGCCTCGTGTTGTAGGTGTGAGTGTCCCCGTTTTGTTCAAATGTCCCCCACACCTCAGGCTTTAACATATGTACAGACTTGGGGCTGTCATGATTTTTAATGATTTGAAGTGAGAGCGACAACTGTCACGAGGTCCCAGTTTTAGCATGTAGCGCACTCCCCTCTTTTGAAGCCTGAGTACAGCGTCCATGTTCCCTACGGAGGTCCCTCCCCAGGCCAATATGCCGTACTTTATATGGCTCATTACAAGTGAGTGGTAGGCCTGGAGAGTTACCTCTGGAGGACACACAGAGCTAAGGCGCCTGACTACAAAGAGGCCACTATTTAGTTTTTTAATAGCTACAGTAACCCATGTAACCATAGGGCTAGCATAAGATGTCTTGTCGATGATTTCTTGACGATTTCATACATACATTACATATGTAGAAGGTCATATTTTTCGTTCCTCATCACATGACCTATGAATGGTAGTTTCCGTTTCTTAACCGTCAGCAGCAATTCGGCTTCTGTATCCATTCGCCTCAGGATTTCAGCATTACGAACAAGATTTGTCCAGGATATGTGTAGCATTTGTATGTATAAACCCACTAATTTTATTAAATGTTTATTTGTTTGTTTCCAACGCCTGCATTCAGCATTTCTGCTTTTAAGCAACCCTGTCAGCCTGGCGGGGGAGTGAGTCTGTTTATTAACTTGAGGCACCCTAAGGGCAGACTCCTTCACCTCGAGGAGAAGGGGAGTCGACTGACAAGGCGGACCTCCTGATTATAGTGGATCCCGAACCACTTGGGGAACATACTTAAGTCACCTGATTAATTCGGAGGTAACCAGGACTCGACACGCGTTGTCATGTCCCACCAACCTTGCTCCTCTGCCAAAGCTGTGCGCACTACCATGTTTGCTGCAGTTTGGAACAGGTTCTGTACTGGTGGATTCAACCTGGTATTGCTGTTGGCAATTTTATTTAATGTGGGACTTTGCATAATCTATTTGGATTGGATGTCTCGAAATAGCTGATAGGGGGTAACTGTGCTAGCGGGTTGCCTCTGCTGACAGTTCGTGCCGAAAGCGCGAAGGATACTTTTTATTACAACAATTATTGGGTTTCTTTGTCAAAGTTAATTTTTTAACGTTTCGGTTTTGCTATAGGTAGTTTCATTTTACTTGACAGTCTTGACCCGGTACTGATCGGCAATTTTCGGAATTATTTGCCTAGTATGGCAAGTGGGGACCAGATAATTTGTTGTAGGCCTTTTACTACGTATCTGTATCTATATCTTTTCACCTCTGAAGCCCGATTACGGCGATTTCGGATTAAAATAACACCGGGGTTTATTTCTTAACATCGTATTATAAGGTGTCACGATCACGGTGTTCAAATATGCGCGGGAAATTCAAATTAATAGATTTAATAAAATAAACATTGTTTAATAATTGAAGGAAATACTAATAAACAATAAAATGTACAGGTAAAATTTTGAAATATAATAAGAATTTTAATTAATATGTCTACATCTAAGGGAGAAAAAATTGAAACCTCACCATAAATATCGCCGAGGATTAATATTTATTAATTTGAATTTCCCGCGTATTTTGCACTCATTTGCTTAAAACAATTGACTGAACCCCGGTATTATAATAATCCCATATCACCATGATAGGGCTGCTTGACCTAAGCATTAGGTATACGATATCTCCAGGTACGCACAGCATCATCTGTATACCCACGTTTGAAACGATTAAAATTGCTTAAAACAGGCACGGAGTTGGACCAGCTCGTTCCATATTCAAGTACCCATGGGCCTGCGTAGGTCGCATTAACGGGAGGAATTCCTAAATTAAGCACTACACATAAATCTTTCAGTGGAAATAGTTAAAAGCGTCGTAACTCGCTGATGTTGAAGGTATAAAAGAAAGTTTTGGAAAGTTTGTTGCGGCACGTTTTGCGGACGTGCAATCGTAAAATGCCACGTGACCAAAACGATTTTACACACATATTGAATCGCCTATTGACGCAATTTAGCTTTCAATCATTTTCTATGCCTTAATACAAATGCAAGCAAGGGTAACATGACTTTTTTCACAAAATGTGTTTTTTATAACATTGTATTCGCCTTATTAATGAGATCTATTCGACTTTGATGGCCAGGTGCCTGCGAGTCTTTACACGCCATGCGATCGGAGCCGTGTCGTAACTCAACACGGGTACTAACCTACAGAGGCGACTGAAGAGGTCAATCGGATACATTCATTTAATTGTTTGTATGTGATTAATCTTATTATAAAAAAAAGGAAGAAATAAAAAGTGAGCATAATAAATCATCTAGATTCTAGAATAATTTTTTTTCCGCGCTGTTGTTAGTCAAAAGTAATGTAAATAAATAAATAACTAATTTTTTTGTTCTATTACTAAGCCAACCTAGCGAGGTTAGGGCTATAAAGCCCTCTTAGGTACACTCAACTGGGAAGACCCGGGACCGCCTGCCTTACATTCTCTCCGAAGCATGGCCCGAAAATGTAGCCAGTGTGGGACTCGAACCAACAACTTTTCGGGTGAAAGTCAGAGTACGTACCACTACTCTACATGTCTTGGCAGTAAGTCTTGACTGAATGTAAGTCATCGACTCGTATCTGTACTTACTGTAGTTAAGACGTACTCTCACCTGTTACTTTGCGTCAACGGTAAACTTGTGTCAGCTTGCGCATTATCGCTTGTACAGCCGGTTTAGGTTAACATCGAGGACGTACTGTTTACTAGTTTATTCATAAGGATATAATATAAATAACGAAGAACCAGTAGAATCCGGGCTGATGGGCCGTAGTCGATATAAAAGTGAAATTCCAAGCGTGTCGTCAACAGCCGCGGTCGACATCTTCAGTGGCGCTGCGTACACTTATAGCTCACTCGTTACGAAGCCACCGAGGTACAACCTTCGAAGTCTTCGCGGCGGCACTGAAGAACTGTTGACGAAACGTTTGTAAGTTCACTTTCATTTCGACCACGGCCCATCAGCCCGGATTCTACTGGCTCATCATATGCCTCGGGCCATGAAAGCCTTTGCAGTTACAATATAAATAATGTCCGAAATCTATGGGGTCGTTGGCACTGGACAAGGAACATAATTATTATTACTATATTTACGTAAGTCATCTGCTATAAAATTTGAAATTTTATCCGGTAAATTTGTTTACGTTGTCCACTTTGCAATGATCTATATTAAACACCATATACTTTTGGCGCCCGGTGTTTTGATCCATGCGATGAAGGCTTGATGTTTGAATTATAATATTTTTTTTTTGGTTAAATCTGTATTAATTGTTAAGCGGAAGCTGTTACACACCTGACGTGACTGGAGGTGAAGTAAATTCTACATAGGTCAGACCAACACATTACCACACAGTAATAATGGCAGGGCACGCAATGCATTTGAGCGTGAATTTTCCATAATTTTTTTGCACAAAACCAAATAGTTTTTTTGGGAAAGCAACCTGTCCGGTTTCATTACTCAATTTAACACCTAAAACATGCCTGAAGGTAGAAATCATCGATAGAAAGGCTCCGCAGAAAAAATTATTTTTTAGTCATTTTGCATGAAAATTGAGTTAGTTTTATTTTTTTACCCCCAGAAGCAAACTATCAAGGGGCAAGTGACTCACCGCGTTTTGTTAACATTAATAACGACTACAACATATTGTATATGTGCATTTAATAGAAATCTTTGGGGTCGTTTTTGAGAAATAATGTTTTTAGACGTTTTATTTTTATTTTTTTGATAATAAAACCCCCCCAAATTGAGTTAGGCCAAAATAAAAAAAATTGTCCCGGTTCATGCCTGGATGTATGAACAGACAGACAGAGAGACAGACATAGTGACAGACAGACATAGCGACAGACAGACATAGCGACGCGACAGACAGAGCGACAGACAGACATTTCGTAAAAACCACCTTTTTGGTACCTCAAAACGTGTAAATCCGTTGAAATCTCGTAATCGAAAATTTCGACCATCACAAAGCTGTCCTTATAGGCTACTATGCGTATAAATTGGAAAGCAATAAATTTCAGTGCTTCACAGGCGAAATTTTACAGAGTGACACTGAGACATAATTAGGTCTAATTGTTATTATTGTAACAGCGCGAATTCTGTGCAATCACAAAGTCACAAAGCAATAATATACAATAGAAAATAGACAAGCTCATCAAAGTGGAAATTCAATTAATTTGTGCTCGCTAATTAATTAATTTTATCGTACACTGAACAAGTGCGTTTTGCCGGAATTATAATCTGAAAATATTTACCCGCCATGCCCATTTTACTATTTGTACTGTGTTTTAGAGATTACAATAAGAGAGACGGGACATTTACTCTAATCTAGGATACTTTTGCCTTCCTATTTGTATGCTAGTACAAGGAGAGCTTTGTCATAGTCGAAATTTTAGATTCCGATTTTTCAACGGATTTACACGTTTTTAGGTCCCAGGAAAAAGTTTTTTTACGAAGCTCTGTCTGTTTGTCTGTCACTCTGTTTGTCGCTCTGTCTGTTCATCGATTTCCGGGCAACTCGGTCGATTTTGATTAAATTACTCATGTAGGTTCCGAAAAATCTTACCTCAGGACCACTTTTATTTTGGGCTAAGTCAATTTTGGGAGGTTTTATTCTCAAAAAACGCAACAACTAAAAACATTATTTCTCAAAGATGGCTCCAACGATTTCTTATAAATTCACATACATTACATTGTAGTCATTATTAATGTTAACAAAATGCAGTGGGTCACTTTCTCCTTGATAATTTCCTCCTGGGGGTAAAAAAAATAAAAATAACTCAATTTTAATGAAAAATGAATAAAAACTAATTTTTCTGCGGATGATTTCTACCTTCAGTAGGCTGATCATGGCGATTATAATACCGGGGTTAATTTAATTCCCTGGTATTAAATGTGTAAACAAACAAATTTTTAATAGCACTTTCCATTATAATATTATCTTGTTTACATTCGTAATAATCTTAATACCAGGGAATTAAATAAACCCCGGTATTATAATCGCCATGATCAGCCTGCAGGTATGTTTTAGGTGTTAAATAGTGTAACAAAACCGAACAGGTTGCATTCCCCAAAAAGATTTGGTTTTATGCAAAAAATTATTCGTTGAAGAAATTATGGACAATTCACGCTCCAATACATACCATTTTTACTGTGTTATAATGTATTGGTCTGCCCGTACTAAAATATGCAAATTCATCGATGAATTCAGTGCTTTGGGATAGGGGATATCCAAGGCTGTAGCCATGAGGGGGCTCCGGACTGACGAGAGCGTCTTCTCTTTTATTGCGAGAGTCCTCAGGCTCAGGTCGTGTTCAGTGCTTCTGGATAGTGTCATCTTCGTTCTTCCCCGGGAGCGAAGTCCTGGGAGTGCCATTTTTTTGAATATCCTTTAAGAGGACATGCTACGTAGAAAATGAGCACCCCAAAATTTGTTGTTTATATTGACTTTTTATTTTTTATTTAATTAACAAAGCAAGTCATTAAAGATTTTGCTCGTGGAAGTTGTAGAAGACTACTTCTTGCATCATATAATAGGAAATATTAAATTTTTGGTACGGTACCTTAGTTTTTTTTTATAAATACCAGAAAGGACTAAAATTTCGCGTATTCTGAAATTTTTGGAAGAACTACAAAACCAAAAAGTGAAAATACCCGGTTATATGATGCAAGAAGTAGTCTTGTACAACTTAGATGAACCAAATTTTTAATGACTTGCTGAGTTAATGAAATAAGAAATCCCCTTCGGCTCTGGCCGATAAGGTGTAGGGAGATTCCGCAGACCTTACTTTTCCTCTACATTACCTACAAGGGTGGATTTTGCCTCCAATTTAGGGGGGGGGGGGTTCAGCGGGCAGGTTCAGTGGATTATAACATTAAAAACATTATTATTTTTAATTCCCACTGTACATATTTAGCTGCATCTTACATATCTTAAAGCCTGAGGTGTTGGGGACATTTGAACAAAACGGGGACACACACACCTACAACACGAGGCAACGAGGAGACCTTGTAAGGCCAGCGCCACGCACAGCCAAGTGTGAGCGACTGGATCCTATACTACAAGGTTTCGCCTACCTTAAAATACTCCCGATTGAACTGAGAGTGGCGAGAAATGCTTCTAACTTCGCTAAATTTATTAGAAACCATCTCTTAGAGACGATTTTATTTTATACTTTACATGTATTGTATAATTTAAAGGAAATCTATATTGGATTGTATTGTATTGTATTGTAAACCCATTGTTACCTAGTGTAAGTTCATTTTTGGGGGGGGGGCGGGGTGGTCCGGGCCCTCTGACCCTCCCCCCCCTTAAATTCGAACGGAGGGTGGTTCTAGGCTCAGGGGGGCCATGAAATGGAAAGTTGTGAAGAAATTTTCCGAAAATCTAACATTGGTCACCATCTCAATAGGTAGATGAATCTCCCTAAAATGAAAAGTATTTAATTTTGGGGTGCCAATTGTCTACGTAGCATATCCTCTTAATAAAGACGTTTCATCTCACCTCTGGACGTGCCCCCACCAGCTTAGTCTTCTTTCTCATATTTTCTGTCATGATTTTTAATGTTATGAAAGGAGAGCGGCAACTGTCACGAAGCCCCAGTTTCATCAATCTGTCCTACTACCTGCACTTTAGTCGATCTTTGGAAGTGCACAGACAATAAGTAATAAAGTAATAAGTAATATATTTATTTCCCAATTTTTACAGTTTACAGTTTTAGGGAGATTCATCTACCTATTGAGTTTCTTCACAACTTTACATTTCATGACCCCCTGAGCCTAAAACCACCCTCCGTTCAAAATGTTATATATATATATATATGTATGTATATATATATATATATATGTATATCGATTTTAGGAAACACTCTAACTTCCGTAAATATTATCCGATTTGGATGAAACTTGGCACAAAAATTGATCATACAAATGCCTTGATCGAGTTCGTTAACCAGCTAGATCCGCTATTTAGTTATAAGATGGCGGCCGATTGAAAACTTATATAATTCATATCTCAGTCAATATTGGTCGCAGAGGAATGAATTAAAATTTGACTGAAAGATCGTATTATTATCTACGATAATGGTAATCTACACTTTTTACGACAAATTAACGATTTCAAGATGACGTCCAGTCAAAGTAAAAATAATTTAATAAGTAAAAGTTCATAGTCGTCATAGTTTGGAACACAAGAGTGTTTCGTGTGTTGATGTTGTGATCGGGAAAATAATGAAGTTTTTTTTATTTTCAATTACACATAGCGTCAGGGGCGTAAAGTTGGGCGGGGGGGGGGGCACGGTCCAACTTGCCCCCCCCCCCAGCTCCTTTTGGCTTTACCCCCCCCCCCCCAGCTTCGAGCATTGTAAGACGTGGTTCTTACTTCATAGTCCCCTTTGCAGCAATATGAATATAAACATTCTTTTTTTAGCTTTGTAAAATCTACAGCTATACTTTACAACTATTAAAAAATGCGTAAAACTCTACAATTTTTCTATTATATTATCAATTTTTTCTTCAACCCTGCCTGATGACGTCATAAGGTCTACTTAGTTTTGCCCCCGCCATCATTCTAAAACTTTACGCCTCTGGGTAGCGTAGAGGAAAAGCAGGGTCTGCGGAATCTCCCTACACCTGATCGGCCATAGCCGAAAGGGATTTTTTTTAAACATTTTATTTTCCTTTAGCCACAGGCTAATCACAGGGAATCGTTATTAGTATAATTAAGTTAGTCTGTAATTGACAGGTTAATGTTAGTTAGGCTAGGTTACGGTAAAGGTTGGTGATGTTGTGTATTAGGGTGCGCGTTTTTAGCTTTAGTTTTTATATCATTTATGTTTACTTGCTTAGGCCTAGATGTCTTTTTATTTTTTTCATAAATATTTTTAAGGTAGGGCTGTTTCTTATACTTATTGGTAGGTTATTGTAAACATTAAAAGCGGTAAATTTTGCCGATTTCATAATTCTAGTTGTGCTGGGTTTGTTGATGCCCTCAAGGTGGCAAAACACTGGGCCTAAAAACTTTAGTAAGTCACAACCTCGGAGTCTCGGACACGAAATAGTAAAAAATTAAGTATTAATCGGAAGTTTGTCTCATTCTATTAATTTCATTTTCAAAATGTTACAACACCTCGTTAGCATTTCTCGATGTCTATGCAAAACTGGCAACAGAAAGCAAACAAAACCACAAAATAAATATTTCATATTCCCGAGTCTCCCAAATAACCAATAGGAAAAACAATACCCTTAAAAGTCTTAACGAGAACAAGAAATTGTGAAATTGCAAAAGTTTTATAAAGTCCAATTAAAAGTACTCAAAGTAAGCATAGCCTAAGTAAAATGTGTTTTCTTATTGTAAGTTAGCATGAAATTGGGGCTTATATATCTTTTTATTTGCTGAATAGAGATGTTCTTTGTAGCTTCATTTTCATATTTATGGCCTTCGGGTTGAAAAGAATAATAGAATATCCACTTATAATTGCGCGGGAAGATTTTCTTTTGAAAGGGAATAATAATTTTATGTATTTATTTTCCATCTAATAGGCTTCGTGGGCAGGAACAAGGCCGTGAAATGGAAATCTTGCTTGAGGACAACCTTCTTCTACAAACATGCGACCATAATATTCAAGTGTGTAGCTGACAAACCTACGGCTTTTGGCAGGAAAGAACGGTTTTGGGAGGCAATTGAATATTGTCTCTTGGGCGGTTGACTTGCTATATCCAACAATTATCAAATAGAATAGATCGCGCTTAACGATAAGCTAAGTGTGGCCAATAGCTGGTAAACGTTAGGGGCATTAGTCAAATGGTCGCGGAAGAAATATTTCCAGATGTGCAGGAAGAGCGTTCAGAGCAGAGCTTTAAGTATGTAACTTTCAACCTTACGGTTTTTAGCGGGAAAGAATGGTTTTGGGAGGCAATTGAATATTTTCTCTTGGGTGGTTGACCTGCTACACCCAACAATTATAAAATAGAATAGATCGCGCTTAACGGTAAGCTAAGTGTGGCCGATAGTGTGCAAACGTACTACGTAAGGGGTATTACAGTCATGTCGTCGTGGAAAAAATATTTCCAGATGGGCAGGAAGAGCGTTCAGAGCAGAGCTTCAAGTATGTAAATTTCAAGCCTACGGTTTTAGGCGGGAAAGAACGGTTTTCGGATTATAAATATAAGAGGAAATTGATGACTTAGCTTCTCTCAGTGGATAGAAATGTCCCTATATTGGACCTTTCAGGTTCCTTAACTATAAATAAACAAACAAAAACTTAGTGTTATAACAAAACTATAACTATAATTAGTAAAACCCAAATAATCTTTAAATAATTAACTTTGTCTACGAAACCCACTGGTGTTGGTTCAAAACCCTGAGCGCTTTCAGCAAGAACTGCCTTCTACAGGGAGAAACCCATTAGCACAGTTACACCTTATCGGGGATTCGAGACTTGCTCAACTCGAATAGAAGATGCGATTTTCTCATTAACTAACCGCTGCATCAGATGGAGAAGAATATAAACAAAAAAATTAAAGAAACTTGAATTATTGCCGCCAAAAAAAAAAAAAATCCTCAAGTCAAAAAGGTCCATCTAAGATTACTCGAAACTTCATTAACAGCAAGTTTATAAGTTTGCCATTATATAAGAAAATAATAAACTCTTGGTCGTTGAAAGTTGAAAGGGGTTGTGAAATTATTAGGGAATGAAAATGAAGGGTGGAAGCTTATCAAAAATTCAAAAACAAATTTTCATAATTAGAACGCTCATTAAAAGTTGGCCCTATAAACAAGGTCTCAAGATGATTTGGCGGCGACTTTTGGCCTATTTACTATTATTCGATTTTTATTATATATGTTTGGGGTGGCTCCCACCACTGGTGCCCAAATACCCTTAGGCACATCATCACCAATCAATTGTGTTCTACATCTCCTTCTTTAAATGCCTCTTCAATCAATCGTGGCATTTTGGACTTTGGAGACTCCAACTCTGAAATGGGAAGTCGTGGTCTTGCCTAACCACTGCCTCTCATTTTTCAACCAGGATGTTCTTCTTCTGCCAGGAGCCACCTGTCCTTCTATCTTCCATTGGATTATTATATGCAGAAGACAATACTATTCGTTCCTCGTCACATGACCAATGTATGCAAGTTTCCCTTTCTTAACCGTCAGCAGCAACCCGACTTCTGTATCCATTAGCCTCAGGACCTCAGCATTAGGGACGCGATCTATCCAGGATATGCGTAGCATTATAGTTGTTGTTGTTTCCAACGCCTGCTTTCAGCATTTCTGCTTTAAGCAACCCTGTCAGCCTGGCGGGGGGAGTGAGTCTGTTTTTTAACTTGCAGCACCCTAAGGGCAGACTCTTTCACCTCGGGGGAGAGGGGAATTGACTGACAGGGCGGATCTCCTGATTATAGTGGATTCCGAACCACTTGGGGAACATGGTAAAGTCACACGATTAAATCGGAGGTGACCAGGACTCGACACGCACGTAGACTGACTGGTATAGTCACAGCGCGTTATCATGTCCCACCATGTTCCCCTGCCAACGCTGTGCACACTACCAAGTTTGCCGCAGTTTGAAACATGCTCTGTTCGAATGGAATCAACATGGTAAGGCCGTTGGCCGTAGCATTATAGTATCTACCCACATTTCAAATACACTGATTCTGTTTTCTATACCATGGCCTTCAATTTTTTTTTTTTCGTCTTTAAAGGTTACATACGAACAATTCAATGAATGTATCAATGACCTCTTCAGTCGCCTCACTAAGTTACCTAATAGGTACTTGTGTCGAGTTAAGACACGTCTCCGATCGCATGGCGTGTAGAGACTCGCACAAGTAGAAGCATGCACGCTACCACCTGGCCATCGAAGTCGATTACAATTAGGTAGGCCTAGAATAGGAAATTATATAGACTATCGGTTCACGCATTAAACTCCGTGTAAATATTTATGATTCCAGCATGGAACTACAAAATAGATAAATATAGATGCAACATGCCGCAAGCCAGATATCAACAAGAAACACTGTGTTTCCACAAGCTAAATACAGATGGCTAGCCTCTACCAGTACCCAACAACATTTACCAAAAATAAAAAAAAAGAGAAAAAATAAACGCTTGTGACTTACTAGAGCATATTTAGTAGCAGAAGAGCCAAAAAACCTCCCATGGCAAGCATGCCAAAGGAAAAGTGCAGTGAAAGCAGAAAATTTCTACTGACGACAGCCTAAATCATCGGGTAAACGGTGCAGGGCTGCAGAGAGCTGCAGGCTGGTAGGACGCGTGTACCGGGGTAGACTGACGTCGCGCCCCTCAGTACAGCTTCCATTGCGCATGCGCCTATGATTGCTTACCCCCCCCCCCCCCCTCCTCTCACTTAGAAATTGTTCCACTCAACGACTTTTAATGTTGGAGATAACGAGTGTGTATAGGGCTTTTGTGCTGAGCAAAAGAAAAGGGCTTGTGTGTTTTAAGCCTGTGTGGTTTTTATATATATTGCGGTGGAATCCGTCTGTCTGTGACTCGTATTAAATCTTTCAAGAGCGGCGTGCTTTACTAAGGTGCCCATTCCATTGACCGGCTAGGGCTATTTCCAACAACGGTGACGTGGTAGCAGACATTCAAGACTTAGGTGGCGTTTCCACTGACCTCGCATTGCAGAATTGACGGAAATGTTTGTTTTCCTCTATGCCATAGTTAAAATTGATCAATGAACATACAGTAAAATCACAAACAAACAAACTAAAATTACAAAATGGCTTCATGGGATATGTTAATTAGGTGCCCATTCCATTGACCGGCTAGGGCTATTTCCAACAACGGTGACGTGGTAGCAGACATTCAAGACATAGGAGGCGTTTCCACCGACCTCGCATTGCAGAATTGACGGAAATGTTTATTTTCCTCTATGCCATAGTTAAAATTGATCAATAATCATACAGTAAAATCACAAACAAACAAATTAAATTACAAAATGGCTTCATGGGATATGTTAATTAGGTGCCCATTCCATTGACCGGCTAGGGCTATTTCCAACAACGGTGACGTGGTGGCAGACATTCAAGACTTAGGTGGCGTTTCCACCGACCTCGCATTGCAGAATTGACGGAAATGTTTATTTTCCTCTATGCCATAGTTAAAATTGATCAATGATCATACAGTAAAATCACAAACAAACAAACTAATATTAAAAAATGGCGTCATGGGATATGTTAAGTACAAACATTTTAATAGATTTCTATAAAAAGAAAAATTCTAATTTCCGTCAATGTCATTTGCATTCTGCAATGCGAGGTCGGTGGAAACGCCACCTAAGTCTTGAATGTCTGCTACCACGTCACCGTTGTTGGAAATAGCCCTAGCCGGTCAATGGAATGGGCGCCTTACAAACATTTTAATAGATTTCCATTAAAAAAAAAAAAAACATTTCCGTCAATGTCATTTGCAATCTGCAATGCGAGGTCGGTGGAAACGCCACCTAAGTCTTGAATGTCTGCTACCACGTCATCGTTGTTGGAAATAGCCCTAGCCGGTCAATGGAATGGGCGCCTTACAAACATTTTAATAGATTTCCATTAAAAAAAAAAAAAAAAACATTTCCGTCAATGTCATTTGCAATCTGCAATGCGAGGTCGGTGGAAACGCCACCTAAGTCTTGAATGTCTGCTACCACGTCATCGTTGTTGGAAATAGCCCTAGCCGGTCAATGGAATGGGCGCCTTACAAACATATTAATAGATTTCCATTAAAAAAAAAAAAAAACATTTCCGTCAATGTCATTTGCAATCTGCAATGCGAGGTCGGTGGAAACGCCACCTAAGTCTTGAATGTCTGCTACCACGTCATCGTTGTTGGAAATAGCCCTAGCCGGTCAATGGAATGGGCGCCTTACAAACATATTAATAGATTTCCATTAAAAAAAAAAAAAAACATTTCCGTCAATGTCATTTGCAATCTGCAATGCGAGGTCGGTGGAAACGCCACCTAAGTCTTGAATGTCTGCTACCACGTCATCGTTGTTGGAAATAGCCCTAGCCGGTCAATGGAATGGGCGCCTTACAAACATTTTAATAGATTTCCATTAAAAAAAAAAAAAAAACATTTCCGTCAATGTCATTTGCAATCTGCAATGCGAGGTCGGTGGAAACGCCACCTAAGTCTTGAATGTCTGCTACCACGTCATCGTTGTTGGAAATAGCCCTAGCCGGTCAATGGAATGGGCGCCTTACAAACATATTAATAGATTTCCATTAAAAAAACAAAAAAACATTTCCGTCAATGTCATTTGCAATCTGCAATGCGAGGTCGGTGGAAACGCCACCTAAGTCTTGAATGTCTGCTACCACGTCATCGTTGTTGGAAATAGCCCTAGCCGGTCAATGGAATGGGCGCCTTACAAACATATTAATAGATTTCCATTAAAAAAACAAAAAAACATTTCCGTCAATGTCATTTGCAATCTGCAATGCGAGGTCGGTGGAAACGCCACCTAAGTCTTGAATGTCTGCTACCACGTCATCGTTGTTGGAAATAGCCCTAGCCGGTCAATGGAATGGGCGCCTAACCTATATCAGTCAGCACAATTATTATAT
Organism: Psococerastis gibbosa; assembly: GCA_963971405.1. NCBI lineage: Eukaryota > Metazoa > Arthropoda > Insecta > Psocodea > Psocidae > Psococerastis > Psococerastis gibbosa. Next base: position 3,963,506 of record OZ020490.1, on the reverse strand, counting down.
ATGAATTAACTATTAAGTAATAACGTGTATCACATAATTATGTAGGTGGGCCATTCTCCTGAAAACGTACATTTTATGTCCGGACCCTTTTTATCCTTCATCTTCATAAATTTTAGTTAATTAGCTTATGGCAGTTGTAAAGGTTGTCAATTTACAGCTTGCCAATTTCATTTTACCAAATAATAAAGCATCCTAAATATTTAGCAACATTTTTAAATTTCAATTCTAACAGCTGTCCGCGTGTCCCCATTGCGCTTTCTGAGATAAATTAAATTTTCTAAGGGTTACCTTCAACTTTACAGTGGGAAGTTGAGAAAAACCAGACAGTTTTAAAATTTTTATAAAATGTAAAAATTACAATAGTTGTTCACAGCTAAAAAAAAATTATGAACCAGCGTCCAGATATTCGTTCAATTCATTTCTAACAGCCGTCCTAACGTTAAGAAAATTATTTAAAAATCTGGTTTGGTGCGGGAATCAAATTGTTGTGCTGGCTGCAGTTGGAAAACTATATAGCTCCAAGGGTATGTATATTAACAAATTTAAACTTAAATTTTTATTGCGAATTTTAGGCGGGAGTGTAAGAAATGTGCCGATCATAACTCAAACAACCGTCCAACTTAATTACTCTGATACCAAAAGCTTCAGGTAGTCGATTTTTTGGGCTCATTGAGGTTGTTTCTAGTCATGACTACGTGGGATGTTTACAATTGGCTGGCGCCATCTTAAAGGGCGCTAAATGTTTTCAAACGGGATTTCTATCTACCGTCCGTCAAACAACCGTCCCAAAATTTTATGGACGGTTATAGATAATCTCATGATGTATGATGATAAACTATTTTGATGGTGTAAATTAGTACGGTAACTACTTACAATAGAAAGGGGAACTTTTAGCTGCCTAAATTACTTTCCACAAGACAAGTAGGCACTCGTGTATTCAGTACGCCACATTGCATTTTTTTAGGGAAAGGGGGAGAAAGATAGGAAGAGGAAGGGGAGGTTTTAGGGCAAACATGGCATGTGAAGAGAAACAGACTCGTAAAGCAAAATTTAGATCAATCACACGGGATCACACCAAAAGAATTAAAGAATAATTGCGAATTATCACCTCGCGAGCTTCGAATGGCGCGTAAAGCCGAGGAATCTATGTGGCACTATTACTAATTTACATAAACTAGTTAGTAAATAATTTATGAAAATGGTCATACAGGAATTTTTGTAAAATTCGGACCTTTTGTATTCTTAATCCGAAATAAGTGTGTAACAGCGATGTCGATTCTCGCACATATTAATTTTTGCATAAATCGAATAACAGTCCGGGGTCTAGGACAGTCTAGGAACTGCCCATGGATATCTACCTATAACAACTCTGTCAATATGTCGGTCTGACTACTGTCCGCGGCTGTCTCACAACTGTCTTTCTTTTAATATTTTATTGTGGGATTAAAGCGTGATTAAGATCAGTTGGTGATCAAGGAGGCCTCAAGGAGAAGTCCCTATGTGGTTTTCGTTAAAAAAGCATCCAGAAAAATTAAATAAAAATTACAAGAAAAAAACACCAAAATTGACCGCTTTCAGGAGAATGACCCAGGTATTCGTAAAGTAGGCCTACTACTCGGCTACTAGCCTATATATCTGTTGTAGCTAGGTTAACATTTTCGACAAAGGTTTAACTATAAATACAACTAAGACAAGACCGTAGCCATTATTTTTCGGGGGGGGGGGGGGGGGGGAACTATAATCCTATTTAGTGTAAAAACAACAATTCTTGAAAACTCAATTGTATCCAGTGTACGGTATTCTTTTGAAGTTATGGCGTTATTCGTATATCAGAGTATAGCAGTGGCATAGCCAAAGGGGGATCAGCTGGGTCTGGAGCCCCCCAAATGTAGCAAAACAGCAAATGTTTCAGATATTTGTTTTAAAAAATTCCCCCGGGGAGACCCCGGTCCCCCTGTTTCCAGTTTTGTTATTAAAGTTATCGTCTGCAAAATCAAAAATTTTTTTGCCGGGAAAAATTAAATTTATTTCATATCTTAAGCATAGGCGCATAGGTACATCCAAAAATCAATTATTATTGCTAAGGTATTCAGGGGCGGACTTTGCTTTGGAGCGAAAATTAGCAGACAGAGTTGTGCTGGCCATAAGGATAAGGGCTGTAGGGGGACTCGTCGCGCCTAGTCCTTACTAAAAAAAAAAAACATAATGGTGCACTTCATCAAACAGGCTTTTCGAAAAAATAATTGAAAGAACCGGTCCGAGTTTACTCGAACATGCTTTCCAATTTATAAAAATTAGTAGATAGAGAAAATGAGTAATTTCATGGTAAATAATTTTCTTATGGTTAAATTTCCGATATCTCGGGGGGGGGGGGGATGTCCACCTGACGTCACTGGAGGTGAGGTAAATTCTAGATAGGTCAGACCAACACATTAACACACAGCAATACTGGCAGGGCACGCAATGCGTTTGAGCGTGAATTTTCTATCATTTAAAAAAAAAAAAACATTTTTTTGTACAAAACCAAACACTTTTCTGGGAAGGCAACCTGTCCGATTTCGTTACTCAATTTAACACCTAAAGCATACCATCGAATCCAATGGCTCGGTCATGTGCACCGTATGCAAGGTGAGAGGACGCCGAAGCTGTTTTTCGAAGACACCTTCAACCACCCTAGGCGGCCTGGTAGGCTAAGACTCAAACGGAGAGACCAAGTGGTCGAGGATGGGCACGCCACCGGCACCCGAGGCTGGAAGCTAGCGGCGAAAGATGGCGTGGCAGCGGCCAAAAGACCCCCCGGGCTGGACGCACTGTAACGAGTTTGAATTTATGGCGGGAGACGAGTGGCATTGCGCAAGCGGAAGCGTGGCGAGGCGCAACTTGCGAGGGACAAGGTGTGGAGAGTTGAGAGAATACGAAAAGAACAGTTTGATTCATTTTTTTTCCTGTTGAAATATTTTTGAGGAATATGATGTACCTTTGGGAAATGGAGCAGGGAGTACCCCTCGCCCTCCGCTGCCTACGGTATACCACCAGCGGGAAGCAAGTACATTATGTAAAGATACTCCTATAGTAAGACCATGGACCTCCAGTCATTATGCACCACCTGCCTACCATTACATTATTACCGGACTTTGAACAAAGTACCTACTGTTTGAGTTTTTCCAATTATATAGTAATATGCAAGCCTGCCTCGAGATTAAGTCCCATTTAAATTTAATAATAATCATGAAAAGCTAGTTACTAATAGTATCTATGGCGCCCGTTCCATTGACCGGCTAGGGCTATTTCCAAAAACGGTGACGTGGTAGCAGACATTCAAGACTTAGGCGGGGTTTCCCCCGACCTCGCATTGCAGAATTGACGGATATGTTTATTTTCCTCTATGCCATAGTTAAAATTGATCAATGATCATACAGTAAAATCACAAACAAACAAACTAAAATTAAAAAATGGCGTTTTGGGATATGTTAAGTACAAACATTTTAATAGATTTCTATAAAAAGAAAAATTATAATTTCCGTCAATATCATTTGCATTCTGCTATGCGAGGTCGGTGGAAACGCCACCTAAGTCTTGAATGTCTGCTACCACGTCACCGTTTTTTGGAAATAGCCCTAGCCGGTCAATGGAATGGGCACCTATGCAATCCTTATCTGGACACTGCCTACTGGAAGGCAGTGGTCTATGAAGTTATAACACCTGGTATAGACTAATATTTTACAGATTCCAGTTGGCGTTTTATAAAAGCTGCTGTTACTCATTACCTTTAAGAATACGAATTTAATACCGTTTTTATGAGATAATAATAAGTGTAATATTAAGAATATTTGATAATAATAGTTGTGAGATAAATTCTATTAACATTACTTTGAATATTATATTGTATACTAATCCTCTTTCCGCAATACTTCTGCACACCTTTTTTTCTTTTTTCCTGAGAAGTCCCTTGTTAACACTAAGGTCCAATGATAGTTAATTTGGTGCCTCGAACTCTGTGAGGTAAGAAATTAACGGGAGTGTAGCCTACCAGCGGGAGGACTCTATGTAGACGATTTTGAGTCTCATAAGAGGTGCTGAGGTCTTTGGTCCTGGGGTTAAATATCTGGAGTCTCTTAGGGAGACAACTATAGTCTTGCAGATTCTGCAATGAAGGTGCGGAGGACCTGCGATGCGATGCGATGCAATCTCACGAAGAAGAGCAGCATGCTCGGAAAGCTTGCAGTTACATGTAAAAGACCTACCACTTCTGAATCCCCTCAAGATCCTGGCTCTCGTGAGGGAGATAGGCCTCGAGAAAGTGATGTAGATACTTTGTTGTAGGGGGCACAATAGGCCAATAGGCTTAAGTGCACACAGGTAACAACACCTGTACCCCAATTTATATAAAAAAAAAAAAAAAAAAGAGGTGCTGCAGATAGGCTACACTGACCTTAGGGCTAGCCTATGATCACACTTGTTTACTGATTGCTTGCTGCTGCTTGACATAGGAGCTTTTATTGAGCTAGTCAGAGAGGGCAAACCTTCCATCAGCTACCTATACTCAAAGTGGGTATTAAGTAAGCAAGATTGTAATTAGTCATTTATCCAAGTAGTACATAAGTTCCAATTTTAAGTTAACAGTATATTTAGCTTAGTCAAGTTATAATTTTGGTTACTAGATAATTCGGCATCCGACAACGACAATGAGTCTCGTATTACAGAATTTTCTAATAATAAATATGTTTACAGACTGACCTATCTACCTATAGGTACTCAATCATATGCTATATGGACCTTCACTTTAAGAAACCCTGCTCTGACAGATGGTCTCTAAGCAATTTAGGGAAGTTAGTAGCAAATCAGTTCATTCCGGAGTTTTCTAAGGCAGGTAGGCAAATCCTTATAGTATAGGATCCAGTCGCTAGTCGCTCACACTTGGCTGGACGTGGTCCTGGCATTACAAGGTCTCCCCTTTTGCCTCGTGTTGTAGGTGTGGGAACCCCCCATTTTTTAAATTTCTCCCACACGCCTTTTTCAAGATAATTAACGTGAAGAGCGTGTTTGCAAAAATCGATTTGTCACTTGAAACTGTTAATTGCAAGAGACAAAAAAACATAGAAAATCAAAATGCTTCTACATTACGGGATGTAATAATTTAATTAATATTCTTTAATAATATGGGAATTCCATTATCGACCTTTTATTAATTTTAGGGAGATTCATCTACCTATTGAGATGGCGACCAATGTTCGACTTTCGGAAAATTTCTTCACAACTTTTCATTTCATGACCCCCTGAGCCTAAAACCACCCTCCGTTCAAAATGTTACATATATATATATGTATATCGATTTTAGGAAACACTCTTACTTCCGTAAATATTATCCGATTTGGATGAAACTTGGCACAAAAATTGATCATACAAATGCCTTGATTGAGTTCGTTAACCAGCTAGATCCGCTATTTAGTTATAAGATGGCGGCCGATTGAAAACTTATATAATTCATATCTCAGTCAATATTGGTCCCAGAGGAATGAATTAAAATCTGACTGAAAGATCGTATTAATATCTACGATAATGGTAATCTACACTTTTAACGACAAATTAACGATTTCAAGATGACGTCCAGTCAAAGTAAAAATAATTTAATAAGTAAAAGTTCATAGTCGTCATAGTTTGGAACACAAGAGTGTTTCGTGTGTTGATGTTGTGATCGGGAAAATAATGAAGTTTTTTTTATTTTCAATTACACATAGCGTCAGGGGCGTAAAGTTGGGCGGGGGGGGGGGGCACGGTCCAACTTGCCCCCCCCAGCTCCTTTTGGCTTTACCCCCCCCCCAGCTTCGAGCATTGTAAGACGTGGTTCTTACTTCATAGTCCCCTTTGCAGCAATATGAATATAAGCATTCTTTTTTTAGCTTTGTAAAATCTACAGCTATACTTTACAACTATTAAAAAATGCGTAAAACTCTACAATTTTTCTATTATATTATCAATTTATTCTTCAATCCTGCCTGATGACGTCATAAGGCCTATACTTAGTTTTGCCCCCGCCATCATTCTAAAACTTTACGCCTCTGGGTAGCGTATAGAGGAAAAGCAGGGTCTGCGGAATCTCCCTACACCTGATCGGCCATAGCCGAAAAGGATTTTTTTTTTACAGCAGTCACTGCGACAATTCCAGTGATACTAACCTACCTACTCAAAAATTATTTTTTTGTGGCTAACCACCTTTTGCTCATTCATGTATGCATGTAAAGACTTGGGGCTGTTATGATTTTTAATGTTAAATGAAGTGAGAGCGGCAATATTCACGCATCAAGTTTACGGACGATAGTTTAACGTGACAACGCCTAAATTACTAAATCTTACATAAATAATATATGGCTGGGAAGAGAAAGAAATGTGGAAAAGCCCTTAAGTAGTTTGCATTTTTTAAATAGATAGGTAATAACGTGGCCGAAAGAGGCCATTTTTGTTGAAAATCGTACGCACCCCCTGACGTTTCACACCCCCAAAGCCAAACCCCTTACTTGATCACCACAAATATAGCATGGCCTGAAAGAGGAAGAATAGACGAAGACATGGGTATAATTAAAATTAAGATAGGCCTTCTAAATCTGCCCAAAAAATTGTTTTAAACCCGCCCATGCAATTCTAATGGGATTGCTGGAAATGCGTCTCAGTTTACTAATTTTGTGTTCCAATCGTGTTAAAGGGGTGAGGCGGTAAATTTGAAACTATGTTTTTATACTCCCTTGAAACCATAATTTATACTGCTTCTAATGAGACATTAAAAATTCATTTCGGTTGAAAATTGCAGGCTGTGTAATTTTTTTTACTCTATGCATGTAAATTGAAAAGTACCCTCTGAACCTGTTTTCCGCCGAAACATGGATGGCTTACACACTCACCTGAGCCTGAAGGAAGAGACGGATAGTAAAACTGAATACATGCCTAGAAAGAGTAAGTAAGGTGGAGAAGAACTCAAGTAGTTTGAAGTTTTCAAATTGATATTAACACCCCCAAAAACACGGCCGATAAAGGCAAATTTTCTATGAAAATCGGCAAATTTGGGACAAATTTGGGCGCACCTCCTCACGTTTCCACACCGCAAAGTCGAACCCCGTGCCCTATCACAACAAATATAGCATGGCCTAAAAGAGGAAGAATAGACGAAGACATGGGTATAATTTAAATTGAGATAGACCTTCAACATCTGCCCAAAAGTTGCTTTAAACCCGCGTTCGCTATGAACATCACCTTTTTCGTACATGCACCTAGTATTTCAGCCAGCGCTCATCGATTTATTAGACGTTGCCACGTCAAAAAAGCAGTGGAAAAAAAAAGCGCAAAATGTGACGCGGCGGAGTAGCCGCCAGTTGGGGAACTACTAGCAGTTGCATTAGCAGTGACGTCATTTTCTTGTCACCAATGTATACTGCCACTTTTGACTCTAGTAATACACAGTTAAAAACACCACCATTTATTTTTTTAAATAGGCTATTTACAATTTTTCCATGTAAAAAATATATTGTATTTTTATTGTTAACGTATAAACTACCTTAAATCTAGCATATTTTAGAGTTACCACTGCAAAGTAGCCTATTAAATTCAGTGGCGGAGCGTGAGATAATTGCCAGTGTAATGCTTGCAAATATTTATTTAAATTTAAAAAAAAACACGCATCATTTTATATAGCATGTCCTATCTTAGTAAAAAATTGAAAACAAAACGAAAACACGCATCATTTTATATTAGTACCTATGTTCTATTTTTTTCTTAAAAAGTAAAAATTTGAAAAGAAAAAAAAAACATTTGAATTAAACGTGACGAGATTCTTAATTTTTTTAGACTACGTTGATAACATCATGCTCATACAATCTTATTTGCTTGCGGCTCCCTAGATAGATTTCAACGAAGCTCATAATACATTCTATGGATTTGTTGAGTTAATGCGGCATTGCCCGCCTTACATGCACGCTCCGCCACTACTTTCAATTTAATGCATAACAATAGTAATTACCGTAATAAATATTTACAACTGTACCCTATATCATTGAAAACCAAAGTCGCAATTAATTCAGAGTGATGATGTGGTAGTGTGCCAACAGAGAAATATATAAATAAATTTAGTAGTTAGGACACAAACGGACCCCACACATTCCATAACTGTGGCCAATTGGTGTATGTGACGGCAACACACGATGTATCACAAGTTAGTGCAAATCGTGCTGACCTACCCGGTCTGCGCTGGGCCCAGAACCCTTTTGCCGCTTCCGTATACACTACAAAACCTGCTCGGCATACCCATTAGGTCAATTAGTGAGGCGATTGAAGAGGTTAATTAAATTGTTTGTACGCGATTTAAGGACTTCGATGGCATAATGGTAGCTTGTTCGTACTTGTGCGAGTCTCTACACATCATGCGATCGGTGAACTGTTGTAACTCATCACAGGTATTACCTACAGAGGCTACTGATGAGGTTATTCGGATACAATCATTGAATTACTTGTATGCGAATAATCTATTATAAAAAAATAAAGTTACAAAGGATAATAAATAAGTTATTTTTTAATTATGGCGTTCCTATATACAGTATACGTCAGCATAAGGAAAGCTTAACAAGGAAAGCTTAACAAGATGTACAAAGCAAGCATGACAGAAGTCGACTGGCGGGACGTCCTCGAAAACGCTGGAAGGATTAGTTGGAAACTGACCTTCGCGAGTTGGGAGTCCGTAGATGGTGGAGCGTTGTACAAAACCGAGATGACTGGAGGAGTGTTGTCGAGTAGGCCAAAACCAAAAAAATTCTATTTCAACTGATTAACACGTTTTGAGGTCCCAGGAATAAAAAGTGGTTTTTCCGAAATGTCGGTCTGCTGGGCGGTAACTCAATTTGGGGCCAAACTACACGATAGAATTTGATGAAATTCGGCATGTAGGTTCACAAATATATTGACCTAGGGTTATTATTTATTTTTTGTTGTTGGGATTACTTCATTTTGGGGGGTTTTATACCCCCAAAAACTACTAAAAAGTAACTGTACGTATGTAATACTTGCAACTGGAGAGACAAGCTATTGAATTTATGAAAATATGCCTTTTTATTTGTTTTCCGACGCTTGCTTTCAGCATTTCTGCTTTAAGCAACCTTGTCATCGTGGAGGGGGGGGGGGGGTTGCTGCTTCTTAATTTGAGGCACCCTAAGGGCAGACTCTTTCACCTCAGGGGGAAATGAAGTTAACTGACAGGGTGATTATGATTCCTGATTATAGTGGATTCCAAATCACTTGGGGTAGGCTACATAGTCGCACGATTAATTCGGAGGTGACCAGGACTCAACACGCACCTCATTAATTTATAAAAATAAGATAAAATAAATAAACCAGTCCGAGTTTACTCGAACATGCTTCCCTATTTATCAAGTAGTAGATAGATAATATGAGGAATTCCATAGTAAATAATTTTCCTATGGTTAACCTTTTGATCCCTCGACATCCCCTATCCCAAAGCACTGAATTGATCAATGGGATCGCAACACAGTAATAACGGCAGGGTATGCAGTGTTCCGTAATTTCATTAAAAATTACTTTTTTGTCCCGAACGAAATCTTCATTTTTCAGTTTTCATGCAACATCAATACATAAAGTTTGCCCGTTTACGATAGGTTTCATTTGGCGCCCCCCCCCCCCCCGTATTTTCGTAACATAGAAGAAAAATATGAGAAAGCCGTCATCATGGACGTACGCATCTTCTAATTAGGGGGCATGATCTTAATTTCCCCACCCGAGGGGTTGGAGGCTGAAGGGGGCCCGGGGTGCCCCCCTCCCCCGGGGGAAGGCTTATGAAATTGTGGAGTTTTACACATTTTGACGTATATACGTCTTGTAACCTATTCTAATAATGTTTAGGTTTTACAGCCAAAGAATAGTAGACCTGCTGCAAGAAAGGGGGCCCGGGGGTCTCCCCTGGGGGAATTAGTTTGAAAAAGAATAGGCCCAAAATAGTGGATTTTACGCACTTTGAAAGCAGTTATGCTCATATTTTACGTATGAAGAATATTACAGCTAAAAGGGGGGCCCGGGGGCTACCGGGGGAATGTTTTTTAAAAGATAGGCCTGAAATAGTTTGCCGGTAAAAAAAGTTTGATTTTGCAGACGATAACATAATTAATAAAACTGGAAACAGGGGGACCGGGGTCTCCCCGGGGAATTGTTTTGAATAAATAACTGAAAAATTTTGTTTTGCTAAATTTTCGGGGGTCCGGACCCCGCTGACCCCCCCTGGCTACGCCACTGTCCCGAGGCACGATTTTTAAGAACCTATGCATGCCAAATTTCATCAAAATGAAAAGAGTAGTTTGTAGAGACTGTCATTTCGTAAAAACCAATTATTTTTTTTTGGTTCCTGGGACCCCAAAACGTGTAAATCCGTTGATATCTCAGAAACGAACATTTTGACCATCACAACTTCATCTTTCCTTAAATACTGCGTATAAATAGGAAAGCAAAAAAAGGTATGTTATGTTACCGGGAAGTCCCGGGATTCACTCCCCGGAATGCATATATTGGGGTGGCTTCAGAGTAATGTCTTATGGTCTCAGAGGCGAAATCCTTGAACTCTAACTCCTCGTGGTGAAGTAAGAAACGCGTAATGATGATAGGGGACCAAATTTGAGACGGGATAAGCGAAAAAAAGTCTTTTCTGTGCAGGGCACTCTTTTGTCTTGTTGTTGGGTCCCGAAGGCGGAGGAACTCAATGAAGAGTCAACGGCATAAGGATGCAGAAGGCAACGGGAAACCACTACATTGCAATTCCCTAGTACAGTCATCATGTCTTTTTGGAGAGTCCACAGCGCAGTATCCACGTGTTTACTCGTTTAATGATTGGTACAATACTACAATTGACATGATGATCGCCAATCTTCAAAAGAAGAGGCATTAGAAGAAGTGGGGTGTCCACTAGCGTTTATTAAAAAAAAAAAAAAACTCTAAAAGCATTGAAATTTGTTTCCATTGGTATGCTTACTTATGCAGTAACAAATTAGGTTTAAAAAATATTCGCAAGTGTAACATAGCATTACATGAGCATTATTGCAGCAGAGTTCTACCACAAAATAAACAGACCTTAAACTAATTAAATTCTAAGTAATTTCACTCTAATTATAGGCGTATTTTGTTACACGAATTCGAATTTGGATTACTGGATTTGGTGCATTTTGTTACCAAAGGGGGCGGAGCGTATTAAATGTTCGATTCTTAACCCGGATTAGAGAACAGGATTAGTATTATGTATTCAATAATATTTAATCGTGGTCGGGAGGTAGATCAGATGTTCATTTTTTTTTCTGATAAGTTTTTTTTTTAGTTTTGCCACGATTTTGGCTTACAAAAATTTGTTTACGCTAGGCTGACATCTTGGATTTGTGATGACTATCGTGTTAATGGTTAATATTATGCTGTTGGTGTGACTTTTTATAGGGTTTATTTTTTAAAATGTAACTGCAAAGGCTTTCGCGGCCAGAGTCATATGAAGAATCAGTAGAAAATGGGCTGATGGTCCATAGTCGATATGAAAGTCAACTTCCATAATCAACTTTCAAATCAACCACGGCCCATCAGCCCAATTTCTACTGGTTCTTTATTTTTTTAGTTAGTTGTTTTAAGTTATTTTTTATAATGGGTGATGTTGATATCATTTATTTTCTTCAAATTTGGATTGGCGCCTTTAATTTGAATTCATGTCTACTGCTTAGAATTTAATATCACAATACGCTCATTTTGTTGCATTTTTTTGCTTCTTTTCCTCCTGTTCCCTGATTGGTCCAACATCTAATACGGATTTTTGTTCAAATGTAAAATATTCGTGTAACAAAATACGCCTTATGTTGATTCAGAGTACCTTAAAAACTAAACCCCGTCTTCGTAGAAGTTCATTCAGGGTTGAAATAGATCTTTTTATAACGAATGGACCTAGATACATATATACATAACTTAAAAAACTTACGCTATTGAAATTAGTTTCCATTGGTACATATGCAATAAAAAATTAGACCTAATAATTACATATGCATAACCATGAGAGAGTTTCTTCAGTGATTTCGTGGAAGTGAATCATTATTAATAACTTTATGCATAAAAAACAAAATTGCACTTAATTCCACAACATAAATTTTTAATGACAGCTGTTTCGGTGTAACACCATCTTCAGACTTCAGACACCGAAGCAGCTGTGATTAAAAATTTATGTTGTGTTGTTGTTTCTAACGCCTGCTTTCAGCATTTCTGCTTTTAAGCAACCCTGTCAGCCTGGCGGGTGGAGTGAGTGTGTTTGTTAACTTGAGGCACCCTAAGGGCAGACTCTTTCACCTCGGGGAAAGGGGAGTTGACTAACAGGGTGGACCTCCTGATTATAGTGGATTCCGAACCACTTGGGGAACATGGTAAAGTCACACGATTAAATCGGGTGTGGAATTAAGTGCAATTTTGTTTTTTATATATAATGTTATTAATACATATGCATAACATAGCAATTATATAAAGCAATTTAATAAAGCATTCTTACAGTTGAGTCCCACCACCAAATAAACACACCTTAAACTAATTAATTTCTAAGTAATTTCACTCTAATTATGTTGATTTCTGGTACCTTAAAAACTAAAGCCTATCTTAATACAGAGGTTCATTCAGGAGCGATTTTTTTTTTATTACGATTGAACCTAGATGCAAAACCAAAAAAAAACTTACGCTATACTTAGCTTATGAACCGTATTGAAAAAAATGAAAGTCTATTACCCGTCTGTCCCCGAAACATCAAAATTGTCAGTCAGCTACCAACCACTATAATAGAATGTTCGTAAGATGACTAAGCTCGTGGTACACATAAGCAATGAGACGTAGTTTATGTTTATCTTTCACACTAAAAAACATTGTTTTCGTAGTACAGCTTGACCACTGACCGGGTCATCTTAAATTTATCTCTGCCGTAGTTTGAACTTTACAAGCCCTTGAGCATTGGACAGACCAGTGCGTTGCTTACAGACTAGTTTCGGGAAACGGACAGAAATAATTAGTGACTTAATATATAAAGGCATCACATTCTTATTCTAAAAAACAATTCCAAATTTTAAAAAAATACAGTGGACACTCCGTAACAAATCCGGCACATAGTCTCCATCTCAAGGTAACATTTATATTGGCATATTTTCTTTTCTTCTGACGTCACAATCTCAACAATTGGTTGGCAGCAACTCCCTGTATGTCATCCTCCAGCTCTCTCGGTCTTGTGCCTTTCTCTTCAGCTCTTGGTGTGTTCGAGCTCCTACGTCCACTTCAGTTGATCCATGAATTCCTTCTTCGGCCTTCTTCTATTGGTTCCTTCCACTGTGCCTTCAATAATGGTGTGCACCAGATTTTCGAGCACCTGCGTTCTTCTTCAGTTGATCCATGAATTCCTTCTTCGGCCTTTTTCTATTGGTTCCATCCACTGTGCGTTCTACTTCAGTTGATCCATGAATTCCTTCTTCGGCCTTTTTCTATTGGTTCCTTCCACTGTGCCTTCAATGATGGTGTCCTACCAGATTTTCGAGCACCTGCGTTCTCCTTCAGTTGATCCATGAATTCCTTCTTCGGCCTTTTTCTATTGGTTCCTTTCACTGTGCCTTCAATAATGGTGTGCACCAGATTTTCGAGCACCTGCGTTCTACTTCAGTTGATCCATGATTTTTTTCTTTCTAATGCCTTCCTTCTTCTATTGGTTCCTTCGACTGTGCCTTCAATAATGGTGTCACCAGATTTTCGAGCACCTGCGTTTTACTTCAGTTGATCCATGATTTTTTTCTTTCTACGGCCTTCCTTCTTCGATTGGTTCCTTCCACTGTGCCTTCAATGATGGTGTGCACCAGATTTTCGAGCACCTGCGTTCTCCTTCAGTTGATCCATGAATTCCTTCTTCGGCCTTTTTCTATTGGTTCCTTCCACTGTGCCTTCAATGATGGTATGCTGCATACCATCATTGAAGGCACAGTGGAAGGAACCCGTATGTACCGTATGCACCAGATTTTCGAGTACCTGTGTTCTACTTCAGTTGATCCATGATTTTTTCTTTCTACGGCCTTCCTTCGTCTATTCGTTCCTTCCACTGTACCTTCAATGAAGGTGTCCTACCAGATTTTCGTGGCTTAATAAATGCCCTACCCATTCCGTTCTTCTACTTTTTATATAAGGTAAACAGGTGCCTCTCCTCTGCAATACCCTCTAGCACTCCTTCTTCGTCCCTTCAGCTGATCGGAAGCATCCTTCTGTTACACTACATATCAAACGCTTCAAGCCTCTTCAATTCCTTATCTGCTATAGTCCAGGTTTCCCATCCGCATCATAAAACACTCCATTCCCAGGCTAGGCAGCAGCTGTCTCTTTTACAATAACCTCTAGCATTCTTACATTCGTCATGTGTTTTCACTAATAGACCAATACTTCACTGATTGAACAGGTTGTAACTGGTATGCAATTGCGCTCGCCTCATACTGTCTCCATTTCAATTTCACTGCGCATGATAGTAGTATTTAGCATAGCACGAAAGATGTTAGTTTTTTAATACACCGAAATAGACGCAGTACATAATGGCGCAGACATAGCCTGTCTTATTATAACACTACGATGGCTGGCACAAGTCGTAAGAACGTCAGAAAACCACATGTCGAACCTTCTTCTTCCTCCTTAGTGCCGCGTGCGCAGCGTGGGGGGGTCGCCCGAACCCATTTCCTGTACTCGCCGTCAGACGTTAACACCTTGAGCTCGGCCATTGTTTTCCCTCTTGCTCCGGCGAGTTGTTCAATCCCACATGTACAAAACAAGCATGGTGGAGAGACGACTGCAGGGACGTACCCGAAACCGCTGGAAGGTCCAATTAGAAACCGACCTCCGCGAGTTGGGAGTCCGTGGATGGTGAAGAGTCGCACAAAACCGAAATGGCAAGAGGAGTGTTGCTTAGCAGCAGGCGTATCAAGCCAGAAGAAGCAGAAGAAGTTTCTGGAATGGCAGGCACAGGCCGAATCACATCAAGGACTGTAGAGCCAGAAGAAGAAGAAGACGTTTCTGGAATGGCAGGCACAGGCCAAATCACATCAAGGGCTGTAGAGCCAGAAGAAGAATTTGTTGTTTAATTCACTAAATTCCACATTTGCAGGTCTGTGGCCAAACTCTATGTACCGGCAAATTCGATTGGTCAATCTTCTCGGGGGGTCGACTGTATTCTTACAACTGAAACACCAGAGGTGTGCATTGACAATCAAACTTGTCCTAATTCATGACCTGAACCGTCCAAAGATTTTATAGTTCACGGACGATACAGTACAATAGATAATGGCAGTGTTACCAGGCAACCCCCCCTCCCCCTCCATAAGAATTGCATTCGAATTTCAAAGTCGAATTTCCCGGGGGTCCACTGTATTACAACTCAAAAACCAGAGGTGTCGGCATTGACATACTATTACACTCTCAATATATGTACATTACACGTATATCCATTTCACATTTCGGTAGTTCATTTCAATCACGAGTCCCCAACACTACGCTACATTTAAGAGGATTACTTGGATCTTAAAATTAGTCAGTGTAAATATTGACTTTTTGTTCTATTCTCTTACACCCAACTAGGAAGGCCCAGCTTTACATGCCATCTGAAGCATGAGCAGAAAATGAAGCAAGTGTGAGACTCGAACCAACAACCATTCGGGTGAAAGTCGGAGTCTGTACCACTACTCTACATGTCCAGTTTCTATTTTTTAATTTAATTTACTATAGCTATGTGTCCTATCCAAGTTGAAGAAGACTAATTTATACCCATTATCCCAGGGCATTAGTACTTTTCGGTGTTGCCATTTCTCCGTAAACTATGCAATAAGTGAAATTTTAGTCTTCTGTTCATTAAATAATTACAACACCAAAATTAAAAATACACCATGATATTGTGTATGAAGTTTACCTCTGCAACTTCCATGGACCAACTCTTCATAACTTAGGTAGTAAATTAAATTAAAAATAACAACCGAATAATCCAGGGGTGGCCAATATCTACGTTCCACACCCTCTTAATAATCCTGCTTACTTATATTAAGAGAATAATACACATATTTATTCCAAATTCAACGCTTAGCTTAGCTAGAGTTTTATGTAGGAGAGTTATTGGAGATAATTGAAGTGTGTAGTGGATGAAAGCGTTAACCTGCTTATTACGACGTCACAACACTGCCTCCGGACAGTCTCCAAAGCCACTAGAAATTTCCCGGGATTCACGGGAAAATGTCAGCAATGGTTTAAAGAATAACTTATTGTGGGGTTAAAAATATAAACAAAACATTTTTATAATGCGAAGTGCCATTATAAAATTGTTTGTATCTATTTTTAACCCCAGAATAGGTTATCAATAAACCCCATAGTAGGCCTGCCAATAAGGAAGTATGTACAGAAAAAAATACGCCATAGCACACGTCATAGTTGTAAAATACATGTCACTTAACGCCTTCACCCACTACACTCGTCAATTCTTCTTCTACATAAAATTATTTACATAATTATGTTACATTCACCATATTAGAACTTAAAATACTACATAGAGTACAATATTATGTATGAAAGGCCAGGGGAAAGTCAAAGAAGTCATTTTATTGATTTTTATGAAGAAAAAAGGCTAATAGGAAACTCATGTATCTGTGGTAAGGTACGAAAAATTAAGGAAACCAAAATCAGAAAAAAATAGATGGAAATCCACATAAAAATACAATTTTGTTTATTTATTTCCACGTTGTGTCTTAAAATTTATAAATAATTTCCCTTGACGTCTCACCCACTTTAACGCAAAAGAGTAGCCCTAATTAAAGAAATCACAACAGGCACCAGTGAGAAAGTAGGGAAATTAGAAATAAAAAATAAATAAACAATACTTTTAATATTGCATTAATATTCCATTACCAAATGTTTTATGTCGATTTAAATCTCCCCTACTTTTTCCGCGTTACCATAGGTATCATCGAGCTTGCTCAAAGAGAAGGGGAAAATATGGATAAAATTAAGTTACTGACTTCGTTGTATTTCATGTCAATGAATAAACAATAAATAGGTGCATTAATAAAACTTGTTATGTAAACTAGAATTAGTACAACCCAACGAACATGAAAATAATAGGCTATATTGCGCCAAAAAATCTACAATAAGCAAATAACTAATTATAGCCAATAGTGAAGAGATATAGAGGGCACTAGACAAAATCTACGTGGCCGGAACAATGGATGACTTGCCAGAACTGCCAAACTACCACAACTTTTCAAAATAATGCAATAAATAGAAAACAAAATAAAAGAAATGAGCTACATGATGAGCAAAAGACTAAAAATGTAATTCCATTTTCATCGCAATCTTGATTATTCCAGTATGCGGTATTTCCAACATGATTACGCCAAGCATTTTGTAAATACTTACGTATTTACGTAACAGTTAATCTGGACCCATCACGGGCCACGCAAAAATGTGGGATTTTGCATAATCTCTTCTGCATTTTTTGCAGTCTACTTATGTTGCCCTTTGTGTAGGGAAGTGCATTCCTACATCGACTTTGCTGGCAAGGTGGTAGCGTGCTTGTACTTGTGAGAGTATCTACACACCTTGCGGTCGGAAACGTGTCGTAAGTCGACACAAGTACCTATTATGTGGTGACTTAGTGAAGCGATTGAAGAGGTTAATCGGATACATTCATTAGATTGTTTGTACGCGATTTAGCCTTTTAAAATAAAAACAACAAAAAACATGCCAAAAGACGGAAACGATCGACTGCTTACGATTACCACCGGGTTTACATAGTTTACATAACAAAAAACTTATTGTTTGTTCACCAGGAAAAAATAGAAAAGCTCAAGACAATTTGGTTGCATTTTTAAAAAAAATGCGTTTTTCTCATTTAAAAACAAAATTTTATTTAACCCCGGCCATTAAAATTGTAATTCAATCTTTCACTTTCAATCTTTCAATCAAGTTTAGACTTCTGTCGTATAGAAAATAGTAAGAAATAAAGTTGAAATGACTGCATGTATAGCAGAGTTATACTCCAATAAAGCCTTGTCTGATACCTGCCACCATTAGAAACCACACCCCATCCAGGGGTGGCCAAAATGTAACGAACCAGTGGCCGATCCAGAGTTCTCAGCCCACGGCAAATGTTAAGCCAACTTAAAATAACCTTATTCCGTCCCAATCCGAACAGATATTGCCGCAGCCATTATACATAGGGATCCAAATCCATATGTTAAACATCAATAACTCTAAGCTGATTCTGGCGTTAGGGTAGTTTATAGTTTGTAAACGTATATTGTCGCTCTGGCCGATAAACAAAATTAGGCGATCGGGTTCATCTTAGCAAGAGTAACATGAAAACTTTAATTCTCGCGGCTTTCATAATTTTGTAAACAACGGAACATTATTCTCACATTTACCGAATAATGAGAGAAAGCAATACTTTTGGCAACCCCTAGCCCTTAACGATACTTTATATCAAGCAAGGCTTTAGTGGAGTATTGCAGACATGTTAGATTTCTATACAAAAGGGGTCCATTAATTACGGAAGAAGCGGAACATTGTACAAATATTTCAAATCAAATTTCACAAAAAGGTCAATTAGATCACATCCCTGAGAAGAAACGTTCCTCTAGATTTTGATCTAATGAGGATACCGTTTGGCCACAGTTATTTGTAAAATGACCGGATCTTAGTGTGTCCGGTTAGTTCCAAAACTATGGCCAATAGGTTAGCGACGGCCGTATAATACACAAAAGGCGGCAAGGTAGGTCGTGGAGCCAATGAAGAGACGAGGTGAAAAGTGTATTGGCGGCTTGCCAGAGGAAACCAAGGCTGGGGATGTCTGGACAGAGGTGGTGGGAGAGACCAAAGCTCACTCCAAGCAGGAGCTACGAGGAAGAACATACATCGCAATGTAGAGGTACGTTTCTTTTCATGGATTTTTAGTGGCTTATAGAGACAGCCAGTGCCTGGATTTATGCAGTCAGCCGATCATAGTTCCATGCATCATCCAGCAACCAAACAAGTATCAGATAGACCGGTCTCTGAGCAGGCTAACAGCCAATCCGAACCATCACTGGAGGAGGCCCTAAGAAATTCTACCACCATATCACGTATCAGCCCGGAGGGTAAGGATTCTGAAGCGTGCCTTCTGCCCTACAAGGGCTGAGAGGAGACGCCACAATACCTAGCAGCCTATGCAAATGGGGCGCGTTCTTATAAGACTAGCAAGTAGCCTAATTGGGTCTTTCCAGCCATGGAACCATGCTAATTTCCTGAACACGAGATTAGATGGTGTTATCCGCACCCCAACGTACCTGCCATTGCTCCAAGCCTGCAGTACGGAATCTAGGGATGTGACCAAATCTATGGCGGCTATTCCACCGACGTGCATTTTCAATGTGCATGCGTCATGACGTTGTAGCGGACATCATTAATAAGTCTCTGCCATATTTTAAGGAGACTCTTATGTAGATACTTAACTTATCTATTATAAATTAAGTTATAATATGGCAGAGACTTATCAATGATGTCTGCTACCACGTCATGACACATAAACATTGAAAATGCACGTCGGTGGAATAGCCGCCTATTCAACGATTGACTTTTACTGTGAAATTTTATAAGTTCGGAAAATCATTGGGCCGATATAGGAACGGATGCTCTTCCTTCCATTTCTTCTCTGCGTCCAGCTGAGCCAAAGGTTTAAACACAGGTGGCGGCTCCGGGTCCTGTTTGAAATAGCCACTAAAATTACCACCGTCGGTACGCATGTTTCTCAACCTGCTTTGACTCGTCGATCGGATGCCAGAGCTGCTCGCCGACGAACCGCTGCTGCTTGAGGGATACTTCAACGAGGCTCCCGTTATGTCGTTGTGGAGTTTGGCCGCCACAGCGTGCAGGTCAACGATGGCCTTTCCATCGTGGCCGACGTTGGACCGTTTTGGCCCTTTTGGTCGTATCAAGAATGGCTTTGAAAACTCGTATACAGGCCGGTCATTTATGAATATTGCCTCTTCTGGATCAATCTCCGGTTCTTTCTTGTCTGCAACGTCAAAACACGAGCTATTTACAGTAACCGACATTAGAGGATTTAGAAAAAACTGGACTTGGCGGGACTCGAACCCACGCCTAACTGTGGCATACGAATCTTGTCAAAATCATATAAGTAAAGGATTCAGAGAGCATACTTGTCGGGCTTGTTAAGGCGATGCCCCGGATAGGTGTAGATCGTGGGTTCGAATCCCACCAATCGTCCACCTGACGTCACTGGAGGTGACGTAAATTCTAGATAGGACAGACCAACACATTACCACACAGCAATAATGGCAGGGCACGTAATGCATTTGAGCGTGAATTTGCTTTCATTTTTTCAAAAAATTTCGACCATCACAAAGCTTTCCTTATACTACGTATAAATTGGAAAGCAATAATAATACCAGTTTTTTTGTAACTCCTAGTGAAAAATTACTTAGTAACGTTTTTCGTTAAAACATTAAAAAAAAAAAACACAAAACCGGTATCAACTCACGCCATCGTCAAGTGTACGAAAACAGTAAAAACATAGCGGTATGGAAGATCAGAGGCGGACGCAGCGATCGGCACTGCGCCCCCCCCCCCCCCTTGGAGCAGCAGTTATATTCTTTCCTCTAAAATCAAAGTGTCGGTGCACTCAAAATGCGCAAAACCTCACTATTTCAGCCCTATTTTTCAAATAATTTCTCCCGGGGGGACAAGTGCCTCCCCCTTCTATGAGGTCTGGGACCACCTCTGTGCAAGATGAAGCTTAAACACATTGTCATGATACGCACAGCATAGCATATAGTAAACAATAAGTCAATTAAGTCAATAATTAAAAATGCTAGAAAAAATGGAGGACTACTTACTAAATAATTTTTTATCGGACGATTTATTCATGAAACTTTACCTATGCCCAAGTTGGCGATCAACTAGCTATAGCTGTACAACTATTTAATTTCTCGTTTACAGTCCTGCGGTAAATATTGATAGGGTCATATAGCGAAGTTTAATAAACATATCGGCCGATAAGAAATTGTTGACTTTTTCAATATAGTTTACATTATCTAACACAGTGTTTCCCAAACTTTTAGGAGGCGGTGCCCTTTTTTATAGGGACTTAATAGGCGGTGCCCCGCATGGCCCGAACTTACTTGTATAGCAAATGAATAGGCCAACATAAGAACATTTTCTACCTAGCCTACCTTTTCGTACCTGTCCTAAGGCGCCCATTCCACCGACCGGCTAGGGCTATTTACAAAAACGGTGACGTGGTAGCAGACATTCAAGACTTAGGTGGCGTTTCCACCGACCTCGCATTGCAGAATGCAATTGACATTGACGGAAATTAGAATTTTTCTTTTTATAGAAATCTATTAAAATGTTTGTACTTAACATATCACATGACGCCATTTTTAATTTTAGTTTGTTTCTGATTTTACTGTATGATCATTGATCAATTTTAACTATGGCATAGAGGAAAATAAACATTTCCGTCAACTCTGCAATGCGAGGTCGGTGGAAACCCCGCCTAAGTCTTGAATGTCTGCTACCACGTCACTGTTTTTGTAAATAGCCCTAGCCTGTCGGTGGAATGGACGCCTTAATACTTGTTACACCTCGATATCATGAACATGGCCTTAACTGACAAACCATTTAATTTAACAAATTTCAATGGGGATTCTGAGCCTCTTTTCTCCTACACGGGTTTCCGATACTTGGCTTCAGCATTCAGCTTATTCCGATGCTTAGTTTATGACTCGACAAGGGTATAGTACCACTGCAGTATAAATTGCTGGTGATTCAGAAGAAGAAACCCAGGATAATCTTGGTCTCTCAAAACGTACATCAAAATGCTCTGAAAAATTTCTCCTGTCCTGAAATTTTTCACAAATGATATTTCATGGAATACTTGTTTCTGATTTAGTTTTTTGGTTTTTCTTAAAAGGACTTCTTATCGACCCAGGCCCATAGGTCCCTTGTCAAATGCCAACGCCACCATGGGTTTCGGACATTATTTGTATTGTTTCCGTATGCATTTTTGGTCATTGACAAACTGGTATACGATCTCGATGTCAACCTACACCGGCTACAAGCGATAATAGACAAGGTGAGACAAGCTTACAATTGACACACTGAAACAAGCGTAAGCATGACTTAACCAAGTACGGATACGAGCCCTTTCTGATTTACTTTAAATCCTATTCCGCCTCCAATTGTTTCTCAAATTAATGACAGCACTCGGAACCCACCTGGTATCTTGTTATTATTTTCCTCTTGTATATTGCCCAAGAATCTGTTGAGGAGGACATTTCTGTTTCTTAGGTTTAATTCCCTCTTGTTCGACGTTTTCGGCCAATCCACGTGCTTTAAATATTTTTTGGCGTCTAATCTGGGCAGAAACTCGCTTTCATCTACTCTTGGCCCCAAATACTGGAACAAAAAATTTTTATAACACAAAGCCATATACGGCCAGAGCCAAATGGTGGTTATATAGTTTTGAGATAGACTAAAGTTCAACTTACCTTTCGTATGTTCCCACGGATAAATTCAGTGTCAGGCCCCTTGGGGTCATAGTCCTCTAGGTCGTCTTCTTCATTAGTTGGCAATGGCTCCTAAAAGAGTAAAAATTACAATAATTAAAACAATAAATAATACAAAGAATAAAACGACATTTATTATTTTTTGCTAATGTAAAGGGAGGAAGAGATATGTGATGGGGCCAACCTTGCAGGCTAGTATCTTGTTTTTGCTTTCCAATTTATACGTAGTATAAGGAAAGCTTCGTGATGGTCGAAATTTTCGATTCCGAGATTTCAACGGATTTACATGTTTTGAGGCCCCAGGAACCAAAAAAGTGGTTTTTACGAAATGTCTGTCTGTCGTTCTGTCTGTTCAACGATTTCCGGGCAAACTACTCAGTCGATTTCAATGAAATTTGGCATGAAGGTTCACAAAAGTACTATTTTTTTTATTTGGGGCTAACTCAATTTGGGGGGGTTTTATTCTCAAAAACTCCAAAAACACGTCTAAAAAAATAATTTCTCAAAAACGGCACCAACGATTTCTATAAAATTTACATATATTGTAGTCGTTATTAATGTTGACAAAATGCGGGGGGTCACTTGCCCCTTGATAGTTTGCTTCTGGGGGTAAAAAAATAAAATTAACTAGATTTTAATGAAAAATGACTAAAAAACAATTTTGCTGCGAAACCTTTCGATCGGTGATTTCTACCTTCAGGCATGTTTTAGGTGTTAAATAGAGTAACGAAACCGGACAGGTTGCTTTCGCAAAAAAGTTTTTGGTTTTGGGGAAAAAGAAAGGTTTTTTGAAAAAAATGATGAAAATGAAAATTCATGGAAAGATGAAAATTAGTAAGTCCAAAGGACTGAAAACACTATAGAATGGCCCTCATTTGCAATACGAATTCATATTATCCTGACAGAAGGATGCGACTGATTGAAGTGACTAATGCATTGAAACGCATTGTGGGAACTGGGAATACACTGATAATGTATGTGAAGACTTCAGCATCAGAATTATGGTGCCATTTTACGGCGTTTTGTTTCAATTATGTTTCTACTTTCTGAGCATGTATGAATCACCTCACAAGTCACAATGTCAGATGATTAAACAAATTCTGACATTGTGAAATTAAGTAACATAATTCATACCACTTCGGTGGCAATGTGGTAGCGTGCTTGTACTTGTACGAGTATCTACTCACCTTGCGGTCGGAGACGTGTCGTAACTCGACACAAGTACCCGTTAGGTGACTTAGTGAGGCGACTGAAGAGTTTAATCGGATACATTGATTAAATTGTTTGTATGCGATTTGTTTGTATGCGAATGAATAAATTATTGAATTGAAGTCCCAAGGGTGGAGTTAAAGAACTTTAATTAAGGGGAAAGGGCCTAAGTACCTAAACGTAAAAACAAAAATATCAGGACATACTGAAGAACTTATCTTGGGAATTTTGATGCATCATAATGTACCTATTTTCAGCACTGATTGGTCATAATTAATGAATTTGATTGGTACATAAAAAGATTATTAGTATATTTTTTGCTTTGGTCCTTGTTTGGTCGTTTAAGCCTGCTTTCAGAATTCCTGCATTGAGCAACCCTGTCAGCCTGGCGGGGGGAGTGAGTCTGATTAATAACTTGAGGCACCCTAAGGCGCCCATTCCACCGACCGGCTAGGGCTATTTACAAAAACGGTGACGTGGTAGCAGACATTCAAGACTTAGGTGGCGTTTCCACCGACCTTGCATTGCAGAATGCAAATGACATTGACGGAAATTAGAATTTTTCTTTTTATAGAAATCTATTAAAATGTTTGTACATAACATATCCCATGACGCCATTTTTTAATTTTAGTTTGTTTGTTTGTGATTTTACTGTATGATCATTGATCAATTTTAACTATGGCATAGAGGAAAATAAACATTTCCGTCAATTCTGCAATGCGAGGTCGGTGGAAACCCCGCCTAAGTCTTGAATGTCTGCTACCACGTCACCGTTTTTGTAAATAGCCCTAGCCGGTCGATGGAATGGGCGCCTAAGAGCAGACTCCTTCACCTCAGAGAGAAGGGGAGTTGACTGTCAGGGTGGACCTCCTGATTTTAGTGGATTGCGAACCACTTGGAGAAAAGTAAAGTCCCAAGATTAATTCGGAGGTGATCAGGACTCGACAAGCGCTTAGATAGACTGGTAATCTCAGCGTGTTATCCCACCATGTTCCGCTGCCAACGCTGTGCACACTATCAAGTTTGCAGCAATTTTGAATTGGCGGAGTCAACTTGGTGTTGACAAGGAAATTAGAGAAGTGAAATAATGACTATAAGCATAAGATTTATTTAAAACTTACCTATTTAACAAAGGGTTAGTTGGACTTCGATGGCCAGGTGGTAACGTGCTTGCACTTGTGCGAGTCTTTACACGCCATGCGATCGGAGACAAGTCGTAACTCAACACGGGTACTAACCTACAGAGGCGACTGAAGATGTCAATCGGATACATTCATTAAATTGTTTATGTGATTAATCTTTAAAAAAAAAACTTACATTGCCTGTTCTGTTAATAGTCATTAGAGGCCTTCCCCTGCTGACAAAAAACTCCGTCCTAATTGTTCAATGACAATAAGGCCAATGCCGCTAACGGCTATTAACACAACAGGCAATGTCAATTCAACTAACCCTTTGTTAAATAGTATTACATTATTGCTAATAACCTTTACAAATAGATTAAAATCTAACCTCATCAGCAATCGGTTTGAAGCATCTCTTAAAGGTTGTGTTTTCACTCGTCCAGTAGCCATAGTGTTCCCCATCCATTCTGTGCCTGAGGGTAAAAAAAAAATGTTGACTGAACAGGTTAAAAACTGGGACATAATGGTGGGTCAATGTTAAGAGGACATGCTACGTAGAAAATGAGCACCCCATAGTTTGTTGTTTCTATTGGCTTTTTATTTTTTATTTAATTAATAAAGCAAGTCGTTAAAAATTTGGCTCATGGAAGTTGTAGCATTGTTGCATCATGTAATAGGAAATATTAAATTTCTGGTACCTTAGTTCTTTCATAAATACCAGAACGGACTAAAATTATGCGTATTCTGGGATTTTTGGAAGAACTACAAAACCGGAAAGTTAAAATACCCGATTATATGATGCACGAAGGAGTCTTCTACAACTTCCATGAGCCAAATCGTTAATGACTTACTTTGTTAATAAAATAAAATAAAGAAGTCCATAAAAACAACAAATTTTGAGGTGCTCATTTTCTACGTAGCTTGTCGTCTTAAGCAGGTCTCAACTTGACCGATATCACTTGTAGCTGGTGTGGGTTGACATTGAGGACGTCATTAAATTATTATCCCACACTCCGCCACTGGTATCACCACCGACCGAACTTACCAGTAACGCAGTTGCATATATTTAAAATAAAAAATAATTGGGGGGGGGGGCAAGCTCAGGTCACCTCTAGCTATCAATTTCTTGCTGCGGACAGAAGCTTCCGGAAGTCCTCAAATCAACATTGAACAAAGACGGCTTACCACCGAACTTCAATCTTCAGCTTTTGTATTTTTTATGAAATTTTCAGCTGACCATTTTCTTATGCACACGGACGACTCAACCATCAGTAATTCTCTGAGAAATTAGCCATGGGAAAACCCCAACTTCAGCAATTTTGTCTCTGCCGTTTCGCCGATCTCGCGCTGCCGCATGGGGTTCCCCACGGCAAGCCAGCGAACGAGTATGAAGTGCTTTCAAGTGCATTCAGAAATGAATGAAATGAAATGGGTGCAAGTGACAAAAATAACCACTGGAGACAATTGAGGCTAAAGTTTGTAACTCAATTGAAAATGTACAGGCATAGCCATTTCCCATTGAATTGTAGCATTGTCAAAATGACTGAGTATGGTTTGACACAGTCCCAGGCCACGGTGTGGGCCCATAGGACTCCAGTGGACCTCCTGATTATAGTGGATTCCGAACCACTTGGGAAACACAGTGAAGTCACACGATTAGTTCGGAGGTGACCAGGACAAGTCCTACCATGTTTCCCTACCGGCACTGTGCACACGACCAATTTATCTGCAGCTTTGAACCTGCTCTGGTCCGCTGGATTCAACTTGGTATGGCGGCCGGCTTGAAAAAATGACTGAACCCGATGTTCATGTTGGTTTATTAGGATAAACAGCTAGAGTAACAACATTGTGCACTTACTGTAACTCCAAAGCGCAACCGATTACAAATGTCACTTGCACCTCTTGGCTTTTAGGCGCGTAGATGGATTTGTTTTTTGCAGCAACCAATCCCCAAACTATTCGGATGTAAAATCTCCAGGAATCGCTGCCTTTCGAATCGTACGAGTGTACCGGGCATTGTCTAAGCCGCCGCAGAACGAACAATTAATTACTTTTGGTATAGTTAAGTTACCCCGTGGTTTAACAAGTCGGACGAAAATGCATTTAAAGTGGAAGGCAAACGTCCCACTGACAAGATTACGTATATTTAAAAAAATTATTTTCATGCCTTTGGCATGTTCCTTCCATAAAATTTGTTATAAGCAATTAGGCGGCTATTCCACTTGTCAATATTCCGTCATTTGTGCATTAATAATTGATAAGATGACATAGAGTAAAGAAAAAATCTCATTAATTATTGAAGAAAAATTGACAAGTGGAATAGCCGCCTTAGTGCAAATATTATTTTTAAGCCTTATATTAGGTGGCAAGGTGGTAGCGTGCTTGTACTTATGCGAGTCTCTACACACCTTGCGATCGGAGACGTATCGTAACTCGCCACAAGTACCCATTAGGTTACTTAGTGAGGCGATTGAAGATTTTCATCGGATATATTCATTAAATTGCTTGTACGCGATTAAACGTTTTTTTTAGATAAAAAGAAAAGTGCCTATACCAGCCAATGCAAGAATTCGATCTAATAAAATGGGCTGTAAAGGCGGCTATTCCACTTGTCGATTTTACTTCAAATTTGATTTGAGATTTTTTGTTTGTTTTGTTTTGTTTTAATGAGACAATTATGTAGATACTTAACTTATCTAAAATAAATTAAGTTATAATATGGTAGCAGACTCTTTTTAATCACATTTGACGGGAAAATCGACCAGTGGAATAAAGTAATAACTGCTTCGTCGAACTTTGATTCTTTCAGAAATGGGTTTCCAAATATTCGATACATAATCAAATATTTTTATTTAATAGGGGTAGCTTAGCTAGACTTTCAGGAGCCAGACTTTTTAGGAAGCTGGCTATACACATTGGCCAAACCTGAATCACCCTAAAATAGGATGGTTTATATTTTCTATTTAAGTTAATACTTCAAGTTACATAGATTTGGTCAACTCAATTGATAGAGAACTATTTCATGCATAGTACTACAGCGATTTATTTAGTTTTGGTCTAGGTTTTCCGTGAAACTGATAAGCGACAGAAATTTACCGAATTATCGAATTCATGGAAAAATTATACCAACAAAAATGAAAAACATCTTATAATAGGGTGTATGAAATAGTCTTCTAGCAATTGAGTAGACCAAATCTTTATAAATTTAATTATTAACTTAAGAACTTAAGTAAAAAATATAAACCAACCTGATTCAGGCTGATACAGGGGTCGCCGATGTGTTTTCATGAAAAATACTTTTTGTTCTCATAATATTTGAAATCTCTCACACTGCATACAAACCTAAACATTTCCAGCATATAAAAAATGATCCATAGACAGCATGTCATGAAGCAGTTGCAAATTTAGCTCAACCCAGACAGACTAAAGGTTTAGTAAAAGAAAAGGATGTCTATGAACAACTAAATCATGCATTCAAAAGAGCAACACTATTTGAATTTCAATTGTTTGTTTTCAATTGGAAGAAAGATAAACATTTTCGCTTCCAAACATTTTTTGTTTGTGAGTGTCATCGGAAGTGAAATCTATGTTCGACGCATAAAACAGACTTCCCAGGGAAATAAGGAACTCAATGGATCCAAAGAAGTTTGACTAGCACTGGCAGAAAAATTTAAGAAGGAAAGAATACAACACCAAAGCATTGAATATATAACAGTCCAGAGGCGTAAAGTTTTAGAATGATGGCGGGGCAACACAAGTCCTCTTGAGGAACTTAGGGCCGGGATAACTAATGGTGTTTTTTAATTGTAGTTTTTTTCAAATAAATATTCATTCATATTCATTCAAGTAGACCTTATGACGTCATCAGGCAGAATAAGGAAAAATTGAAAATACAAGTGCAAAATAGTAGGGTTTTACGCATTTTAATGGCAGTAAAGTACAGCTATAGATTTTACAGAGCTAATAACGGAATGCGTATATTCATATGGCTGCAAAGGGGTCTCCCTGAACCACGTCTTACAATGCTCGAGGCTGGGGGGGGGGGCAAAGCCCGTCCCAAAATAAGCTGTTGGGGGGGGGCAAAACCCCTCCCAAAAGGAGCTGGGGGGGCAATATGGACCGTGCCCCCACCAACATTACGCCCCTTTAAACTTTTTTTATTCATTCAAAACATAATTGAAGAACCGGTCCGAGTTTACTCGAACTGCTTTCCAATTTATCAAAATTAGTAGATAGAGAAAATGAGAATTTCATGGCAAACAATTTTCCTATGGTGAAAATTCTGATACCTCAGGGGGGGGGGGGGTTGTCCACCTGACGTCACTGGAGGTGAGATAAATTCTAGATAGGTCAGAACAACACATTACCACACAGCAATAATGGCAGGGCACGCAATGCATTTGACCGTGAATTTTCTATCTCTCTCTTTCTTCAAGAAAACATTTTTTCAAAAAAACCAACAGTTTTTTGGGAAAGCAACCTCTCCGGTTTCGTTACTCAATTTAACACCCAAACCATGCCTGAAGGTAGAAATCATCGATTGAAAGGTTTCGCAGAAAAATTATTTTTTAGCCATTTTTCATTAAAATTTAGTTGTTTTTTTACCCCCAGAAGCAAACTATCAAGGGGCAAGCGACCCCACTCATTTTCTCAACATTAATACGACTACAACATATGTGAATTTAAAAGAAATCGTTGGAGCCGTTTTTGAGAAATAATTTTTTTAGATTTTTTGAAAATAAAACCCCCCAAATTGAGTTAGCCCAAAATATAAAAAAATGGTCTCGACGTATGATTTTTGCAAACCGTTGAGCTAAATTTCATCAAAATCGACCGAGTAGTTTGCCCGTAAATCGATAAACAGACAGAACGACAGACAGACATTTCGTAAAAATCACTTTTTTGGGTTCCTGGTACCTCAAATCGTGTAAATCCGTTGAAATCTCGGAATCGAAAATTTTGACCATCACAAAGCTTTCCTTCCCTACTACGATTAAATTGGAAAGCAAATATTCATTCTAGGAAAACTTTCGGTTTATTAATTGCATAGCATACAGGTAGATCGGGAGTCGTCGGGACATAATGTTCTGTTCCTCAATCCATCAAGTCAAGCTCTTCACGAAGGACAAAGGGCCTCGCAATGGGTAATCTATCCCACCTTGGTGTGTCATGGACAAAGATTGATTGATTGATTGTAAGGCCACCGCTGTTATCTGGGGTTGGAGCTTCTAAATAAGCGCGCGGCGCTTCTGCTGAGTTTCAACAAGAAGACAGGAAGATCCAAACACGACGAAGCAAACAAGTAGGCGATGTTTCTGTATCCAACTCAAGAAGTGAATCACTAATAGTCATTTAATACATAATCAGCCTCCAGAACGAGGGTTGCCAAACGTGGTCCTCCAATATTGAGCTAGACCAAAAAATAAAATAAAAATGGTCCCGCGGTACTACGCAATGATTAAATTCACAATTTAGTAGTTATAAATGTTAACAAAACCCAATAGATCGCTTGCCCCTTGATAGTTTGGTTAAAAAATAAGAAAACTAAGTTTTCATGAAAAAGTACTAAAAATAATTTTTCTGTGGAACCTTTGTTGAGGCGTTTTTGAGAAATAATTTCTGGGATTTTGAAGGCCAACCCTCAAACTTGAGTTAGCTCAAAATATAATTAAATTAAATGATTTTGTGAACCTACATGCCAAATTTCAACAAAATCCACCGAGTGGTTTGCCCGCTAATCGATGAACGAGACAGACCGACCTAAATTTGGTAAAAACCACTTTTGTGCGTTCCTGGGACCTCAAAACGTGTAAATCCGTCGAAATCTCGGAATCGAAAATTTTGCCCATCACAAAGCTTTCCTTATACTACAGATTTAAATAGGAAAGCAACAATATTTGAACATTTTTCGTAAAAACCCCCACTCGAGCGGCTATTTTTGTTTGACACGGTTGGTCAGGGACTCTAATTTTTGTATTGTATTGCATGGGTCACGTCACATTTCTACAAGAACACAAACCAAAAGAACTTGCCTCAAATCCACTCACTTTCACCCAGTCATATGTCAAGCGTTATGCAAGGCCACTGGCCACTAGAAAACAATTTAACAATATCGGTTCCCTTCGCATTTCGCAATGTTGTCCTACCTAAATCTAGTCCTAACTGACATATTGTGCTACTAAGCTACTTTCCAATAAAACAACAAACAATGTTTTTATTTGCTTGTTAATAAGGACATTAAGGACAACAAATTTAGATTTTTTAAAAACGCTGTCCTAGTTATTTAAGCTGTAGGCTATCCATAAACATGTGGGCTCGCTGAGTTCATGACAAGCCAAGATCATGCAGAAGACAATTGACAAGTGACAACCAGACATTTAGCAGCAGAAACAGAGGTGGTTAACGGTTATTTTGAAAAATATACTTACCAGTAGAGGAAATAGTCTTCTATTAAACCATTTAATATGAAAGAAACAACACAAAAGACAGGAAGAAAGATTTAAAATAAGAAACATTCGTTCTAATCAAATTCACAGACATACCGACAACAATCGTGGAACAATGTGGATGGTGGACCCACTGTACATCATTCACAGCAAGTCAGCAACAAACTTGACACTACACAACACACGAACACAGCACAGGGATCTAGAGCTCTACAGATGCCGACCAATCACAAGCAAGCATGGACACATTGTGTGTTAAGCCGTTTTTCTACTCAACACTAGAGGTGGGTCGTTCTTACTGGAGCCGTTCCATGAGCTAGGAGCCAGTTGCAACGGATACAAAAATATTAGGCTCTTGAGGAACGCAATGCAAAATGGGGGTATCCGGAATACACGTGGATTGGTGGATTAGGGGCCACTGGTGAACCTTTCTATTTCTATATCTTTAGAGATATTTTAGAAAGTTTCAGAGTTATATATTATAGACTAGGCCTATCAATTGCAGTAACACTTATTTAATGTGGCCTCACTGCAACATCAGGTTATACTTATACCATAAGATACCTAGTGGCTACTGAAGGTGCGGTAGTCTACGAAAGACAACCTTTGTCCTGTAATTAGGTTTGCCTACTTAATTCTTATAGGTACTGCTTTCCAAGCTGGGTACAGTCGACCCTTAGCTGCTTAAGGATGATCCAAGTAGGATACATAATAGGTATAACGAGGAATATTTAGTCCTGTGGTACGTACAAGTAGTCAAATAGGGCTTACTTATTGTCGTGTACATATGTAAATAAGTGGCAGCAGACGAGCAGACGACGAAAACCTCGTCGCGAGGAGATTGTTTCCGGCTTAGCACGTGCATTTTTAAAAGTACTAAAGGTAACGTGAATCATTATTATTATTTTATCAAAGAAGATACCACATTTGGCGCAGTCTACGGAAATTACCTACCTACCTATCAAGAAAATACAATTATCTACAAAAAGACAGTGGGTGAACATTCCGGTGAGTGTATTTATTCCTATTTTACAATGGATCCGCAAGTCAAGAAAGCATTAGAGGACATGTCCACCGCTATAACAACTTTAGCCCGAAACATGCCATCATCGTCGGCAAATGCAGGAATCCCTCACTTCCCTAAGTTCCATGAACATGACAATATAGAAGATTTTTTAGTACAATTTGAAGGTTTAGCCACAGTGCATTCCTACAACGAGGACAAGACTAAAGCATCGTTCTTAGCCTTACTACCCCCCGCTACATTCCAATTACTCAAAAACTTAATATATCCCTCGGAATTCAGTAAAGAAACTTACAAGACCCTTAAAGTAAAATTAATTGCACATTTGAAACCTACCCCATTACGCATACCATCGAGACACGCCCTATGCACGCGTAGGCAACGCGAAGGTGAGTCCATTCCGGATTTTATGGCGGCTCTGCGGGCATTGGCAATTCCGTGCAAGTATGAAGCTGCCGTTCTCGCTGAAATTTTGAAAGACATTTTCGTCGCGGGTATTCGTTCTCGTTCAATTCTCGACCGTGTTTTCATCGAACCCGATACATCTAAGTTAGACGCTTTGTATAACATCGCGGTGGGCATAGAAAGGGCTGAGGCTTCTACGTTAAAGGTACTAGGTACGCCAGTTACCTCAGTCAACAAAGTCAAGTATACTAAACAACGAAACACATCAAAGCCACAAACATCGACACAATCAACGCCATCATCAAAGGCAACTTCAGCATCTAAAACTTACAACTACTGTTTAGCATGCGGGAAAGACAATCATTTATACATTGAATGTAGGAGTAAGGATAAACTGAAGTGCGACTTTTGCCAACTTAAGGGCCATTTGGAAAAAGTTTGCCTTAAAAAGAAGAAGAAACAAGACTCCAATGTACATTACATCAAACACGAGCACGTTCAACCATGGTATATCACTACTGACGTCTGCGGCACACCAGTAAAATTCGAACAAGATTCTGGGTGTCCTGTTACAATTATTCCTGAAAACATTTACAACAATTTACGACTGGCACCAACACTGCAGTCTACGTCAGAGGTCTTCACACCATACGGTGAAAACCCACAACGCATTCATCCAATGGGTATAGCTGAATTCCCTGTAAAATACGGTAACACAGAATACAAATTACCTATTTTTGTTGTAAAAGGAAATCAAGTGCCTTTAATGGGGAGGGATTGGCTACAAAGTTTACAAATATGTGGTCCAACCCAAGCCATACACAATCTGAACACTGAAAAATTAGAATCACTTTATCCTGAAGTATTCAAAGAAGGAATCGGTTTAGCACCAGAAGTAGTCTCACTAAAATTAAAACCTAATGTTCAACCAGTCTTCAGAAAACACAGAACAGTACCTTACGCATTAAGAGAACAAGTTGAAGCGGAACTGGACAAAATGGTGAAAGATGGAATACTCGTTCCAGTCGAACACAGTGAGTGGGCTACACCAATTGTACCTATAATACAAAAAGGCAACAAATTGAGAATCTGTGCGGACTATTCCTGTACCGTGAACCCACTGTTAGAAGTCCCAACGTGGCCTCTTCCAATTATTGAAGAACTTCTCTCAGAAGTGGCAGACGGGAAAGTTTTTACAAAATTAGACATTCGCAAGGCATACCTATGTTTACCGTTAGATGAACAAGCGGCAAGCATACTTACATTAAATACGCATAAAGGGTTATTTGAACCAACCAGATTAATCTACGGGTGTGCTTCAGCCCCTAGTAAATGGGCTAAATTTATCGAAAAGGTCTTAGTTGGCATCAAAGGAATCGCAACATTTTTTGACGACATCCTTGTTTCAGGACCTGACGAAAAGACTTTACATGAAAGAGTATGTCTAGTGTTACAGCGATTACAAGAAAATGGACTTCGTATTAATCTAGAAAAATGCGAGTTCAACGTTCCAAAAGTTACATATCTCGGTTTCGAAGTGTCTCAATCGGGAATCAAGCCATCTCAAGAACGTGTGAAGGACATATCAAGTCTCGGACCGCCGAATTCAGTCTCAGAACTCAAGACTTTTCTCGGAATGGTATCTTATTACGCTAAATTCTTTCCTAACATGGCTACGATCGCTACGCCTTTGTACAAATTAACACAGAAAAATGTCAAATTCAAATGGACAACCGAATGTCAATCGTCGTTCGAGTCTTTGAAACAAAAGCTCACATCTACAGAATTTTTGGCACCATATGATCCTAAACTAGAAATAGCATTAAGTGTGGACGCAAGTCCGTTTGGTCTGGGAGGAGTACTATTCCACATATATAGTGACGGAACAGAACGCCCGATCACTTATATTCATAAAAAACTGGATAAAACGCAAGAGAGTTATTCTCAAATAGACAAAGAAGCACTAGCTATATATTGGGCTGTTTATAAGTTACACCATTATCTAATTGGTCGTAAATTTACATTATACAGTGACCATAAACCATTGGTTCACATTTTTGGTAAACAAAGAGGTAAACT
This sequence comes from Psococerastis gibbosa, assembly GCA_963971405.1. Classification (NCBI taxonomy): domain Eukaryota; kingdom Metazoa; phylum Arthropoda; class Insecta; order Psocodea; family Psocidae; genus Psococerastis; species Psococerastis gibbosa. Next base: position 3,928,609 of record OZ020490.1, on the reverse strand, counting down.
GCCTGTATTATGTGCAACAAGATTATTACATTACGCAATGTTTTTACAAGATTTCAACTTTACAATAAAATATCGTAAGTCTGAAGACAACGGCAATGCAGATTTCATATCGAGACTGCCTACAACATCAAAAGAATTAGCTAAGTGGCGAAGTGACGAACTCGACCCAATTGATTCATTACAAGTTCACAATATTTCTCTTCTTCCCATGTCATCCAACGATTTGGCGAAAGAAACAGAAAAGGACCCCATAGGACGCAAATGGCTGACACAACTTCGAGCTGGCGAAACCATGGGAGACGACAAAGATGGACAATACAGTTTACAATCAGGTTGCGTGATGAGAGGACTTCGTATCTACATTCCTCCAAAGTTTCGCAAACCCATTCTCACAGAACTTCACGCCGGACATCTTGGCATAGTGAAAATGAAAGCTCTTGCAAGAGGACATGTTTATTGGCCAGGCATCGACTCCGAAATCGAAGAACTTTGCCGTAATTGCACAGCATGTGCCCTATTCAAAGGACGACCTACAAAAGTCGAAAAACATTATTGGGAGTATCCACACCAACCGTGGGAGCGTATTCACGTCGATTTCGCCTTCTACGGCTCACAAACATATTTTATTATGGTCGATAGTCATTCGAAATGGCCAGAAATTGAGATTGTTCCTAACATGAATGCATCAACAGTGATTAAGGTATTTCGCAAAACATTTGCTCGTTTTGGCATACCAAAAGCACTGGTGTCGGACAATCAGAGTACCTTCATGAGCAGAGAGCTACGGGAGTACCTCACAGACAATAATATCAAGCACATCACAATAGCTCCGTATCATGCAGCTACAAATGGCCTTGCGGAACGAACAGTGTCCAGCTTAAAACAGGCATTACGTACTCTACAATTTACGGGAGGGAACCCTCAACACCGATTGATGGAATTCTTGACAGCATACAGGCGTGCACCCCACGTGACAACGGGAATCAGTCCAGCTATGTTGTTTTTGAAACGGGAACTTCGATCAGCTTTGGATTTTGCACGGCCTGACTTGCCACAACGCATAACTCAACAGCGACAAAGTGCCATGATACAAGATGATCCTGAATTACGAGAGGGAGACAAAGTTGCTGTACGAGACTTTATCAATCCACTAAGAAAATGGAAACTTGGTACAATCATAGCCAGGGACGGACAACTACAATATACCGTTCTCGTCGATGGTGAACTTCATAGAAAACATATCGAACATTTACGTCGAATTGGAAATGATGTACCTATTTCGGCCTCACAATTTGCTTTACCAACCGCGTCCGCGTTCGCGAGTGCAGTGGCGCAAAATTTCGCGAATGCATCAGAACCGCGAGCAACTGACAATCCGGTACTGCCACAGGAACCAGTGCTTCAAAGCTACCCAATTCCAGAGCAGACAGAAGACACCAGCGTCGCCATGCCCGCATCCGCCGGGAGCCCGCCAGCTGAATCTTCTGGGGACAGTGAGGCTACAGCATCGACAGCTCCGCCGCCACCGCCCGCTTCACCTTCCCTTACGGCTCGTCGCCCGAGACGGGAAGTAAGGAAGCCCGCTCGCTACCGGCAGTAACTTCCGGTTTGACACCCTTCCTGGACTAAGAGGGGAGGAGTGTCGTGTACATATGTAAATAAGTGGCAGCAGACGAGCAGACGACGAAAACCTCGTCGCGAGGAGATTGTTTCCGGCTTAGCACGTGCATTTTTAAAAGTACTAAAGGTAACGTGAATCATTATTCAAGATAGGGTAAAAGGAAGGTACCGATAAAGAAATTTTGCTAAGGGGGATATGGTAGGCCTACATGCGTAGCCCGTAGGTCTAAGTTTTAATGAGTTTTAAAAACCAGTCAATATTTCAATAAGTTACAATATAATCAAGAACAAAATTGTAAAATCAACTGTAATTCTGTAAAATGTGTAGCCTACGTGTTTTTTTTATGCATCAACTCCCTGTTTCATAGTTTATTTATACCTATATTATGTTGTTACTTGTTCTGTGGTTTAACTTAACTGTTCCAGACCAGACTCAGACAGGCTATGTGGGTTTTCCGACTCAATGCCAAGGCGCCCGGTAGTAAAATCTGAAAAGAAGGAATTAATTTATAAAATGTCGATTGTGTTAAAATTCCATATTAAATAAGCAATAGGCCCTACATTCAATAAATGTTCACAGCCTTTTTTAGCATTTTAGGCTTAAATATTTAAGTCCGGCGAGTCTGAACATACAAAATTCAGTTTAACCTACACCGTTTAGTAGCCTTCCTAGCTGATGTCGAAGTTGACCCAAATCACTGACTACATTATGAAGTGTTTAAAACAAATTATCTAGCCAACCTGACCCGGAAAGCACATTTGCTTTCCTAATTATAATGTAATTTTTTTAAAACGTAATGTAGAAGTAGAACAGTAAGAGGAAAAAGAACAGCCATCAGCATTGAGGATCGAAAATTCAACTCATACTGGCTATAGCCCATAACCGTTAGATAATTTTTGACCAAATGAAAAAGAAATTCCCCTTAACGTGTTGCCAAAAATTTTAATAAGGGAAAATTACTGCCAGAGTAATTACTTTATGCCTTTGATTGCAAAGCCCTGATTTCAGCGAGAAATGATAATCAGTTAGGTCAACACAAGCTTGGGGTAGGTAGCTTATGTTTTTACCTATTATAGGCCCTAGCTCCACTGTATGTAACTTAGCATTTAAAGAACAACACTACATTGAACTTACCTTCCGTTGTCTTAAACGTTAAACGTTTCCACTCTGAAAGATATGCCAATGGAGTGAGCGGCCTCAATATATGCTCGCGTAACTTTTCGTATGTTACAAACACCTCTTTACAATCAGGGCAGATAGGGCCGTAGAAAGAATTTCTTCAAACTGAATGTGTCAGTGTGTCACAGTTATCCTTTTTATGGAAAGTACGTAAATGTCACATTAATGTGTTGTTGAATTGAAATACTACTCCACAAAACCAGCACAGAAAACTCATTTTGAACGTTTTAAATACACAAATACAGTACGTGGTATAAAACAGTTTCCAATGCCAAGCCGGGAGGACGGAAGCAAATGGCCAATGGAGGCTACATATATTGTTTTTTGTTATATCTTACAGCTGATCTGTTGATGTGTTTACAGTTTACACGTGGAAAAATGGTTCCATTTTGCATTGCGTTCCTCAAGAACCTAATATTTTTGTACCCGTTGCAACTAGCTCCTAGCTCAAGCCTAAAGGAACGTTCATAGGAACGGCTCCAGTAAGAACGACCCACCCTCTAGTGTTGAGTAGAAAAAGGGCTCAACACACAATGCTTGCTTGTGATTGGTCGGCATCTGTAGAGCTCTAGATCCCTGTGAACACAGCCCACAGCGCCATAGACAAAAAAACATCCTTGCAAAGATCAGATGATAAATAGACCGTAGAAAATTGTAATAGGGAGTTTCATTTGTGAAACTCAGCAGATAGCGCTGCGGTCGCTACAACATTATGGTCCAAAGAAATAAATTATCCTTGCCATTTTCCGCATTTCCACTTATAAATCAATATAAATTTGGGGGGAAAATACAATAATGCGGTCACTTTTTAACATAATTTTATCAGGTTTTTATTTTAATATACGGTATCAATCTAGTAAAGATGTCGATGATTGTCCTCTGGAAGAAATGGCTTGTTAAAGTTATGTCAAATTGGACATTTTTATAGTAAAAACAATTTTAAATGTATATTTATAATTATACTTGCAAAATTAAAGAATTTAATTGTTAGTTGAGTTTTAAAAATAGTTATTTTGACTGAAAAGTGTCGGCTGCTCACTAGAAAGCACTGCAATCGCATGGCTGAACTTTAACGTCTCTTCTTAACCTTCCTTGGTGGACAGAAATAATAGCATAGACGAAATAAATTATTAAATTCTAAGATGACATGGGATGAAGCGAGTTTTTATTAGCTAAGTATAACTATTGTACCAGCTGTTAGGTGGGGTTTCCACATACGTCAATGGTCAATGAGAAATATGGTTTTGACGTGGTAGCAGACATTTTTAGTATGTCTTTAATGTCTGCTAAAACGTCAATTTCATATTTCTCATTGACCAAATGACCAAGGCTCCGTAGCTGTAGGCGCACCTCTTACGAACTACGATGGAGAGATAGCGGCCATATACGAAGCTGCCGCCCACCTAGATCACCATACTGGTCCCAAACGGAAGGTAGTCTTTTTGATCGATTGCCAGGCAGCAATAATATGCGCACTTGCCACTAACAAAGCTACAGACTGGACCAAGACACTTCTCTGTCGCTCAAGACTCTCCACGCTCATAGTGGCCGGGTGGCACATCATGCTACAATGGATCCCGAGTCACGTTGGGATCGATGGAAACGAGAAGGCCGACGAATTGGCAAAGCAAGGTACGACCTTTCAGCAGCCAGCCTACCCACAATCATACACATCCGCCAAGGCAGCAATCAACCGAGCCATCGGGACCTGGTCAAGAGCGCACTACTCCCAAGTCAGCTTAGGGAAAAGCTGGGCCAGACTGATCGACAACCCTATCCCGAGGTCACTGCCCAGGGCCGTGGCTGTCGCAGCGTTCAGAACCACCACAGGTCATGACTACCTCGCCACTCTTCTGCACCGCATTGGGGTTCTCCAATCGGAAGCATGCCCCCTGTGCGACGAACCGAAGATGGATGCTGCCCACCTACCAAACTGTCCAGCCCTGGCAACCGATTCACCACCTGAGAACGAGCTCGCGGAGACATCCCGATTATACTGGTCAGCGCGTCACCTAATGGCTAACCTGCCAAGGGTGGGCGTTGGCTAGTAAGTAAGTAAGTATTTCTCATTGACCATTGATGTATGTGGAAACCCCGCCTTAGTATTTATTCATTTGATTTATTGCCACGATATTCTGCATCCATTGCAAATTCAAAATATTCCCGGGTTTTTTTAGGTCACTCCACACACTTTACTATTGTGTCTTTTATAAGAAATAAATACATTATTATGTTAAATACTCTTTATTAGAGATAAACGTGGTTAGCCATTATTCAGGATTTTTCTTTCGTCCTTGAATCAACAACAATCGAACACTCGAATTGAAAATAGCGCCAAATTTGAACTGAAGGATATTACAATCTTCCTCCCTTAAAATGTGTAGTCCTCTAAATAGGCTGGAGGGCGCCTACGTCTTTGAGGACGGTTTAGACTCGGATCTTCTGGTTCTTCTACCCGAGGAGCCTCTTCGGTCGATGTATCCGGAGGTTGATCGATAGGTACTTCCACTCGTGGAATCTCGTTGGTCGATGGCTCCGGAGTTTGATAGGTAGGTACTTCCACTCGAGGAGTCTCGTTGGTCGGTAGTTCCGTAGGTTGATAAACAGTTTGAGTTGGACTCCCGCGTTCGTCCGCAATTGCAATTTGCAGTTACTTGACTCGCTAACAGTTGATTGATGTGTCGCTTGAAAATGTATCCATCGTCTAATTGTACCAAGTAATGGAGCAGTCCCAATTTTTTAATTGTTATGCCTTCCTTCCAGAAGCTTTTATTATTCGAATAATATCGTGCAAATACAGTGTCATTCGTCTGAAACTGTCTAGTTCTTTTTGAACTGATCGATAACTTTTTTGACTCTTTGAAGGGTATCAATGCGCATTTGCCGATTTAAATATAGCTCTGAAGGTATCAGACCACTTTTTAAGGGCGTAACTCCATAACGAAAAAGTATTTCTTGAATTTTGTTTTCATAAGAATTTGCACGTCCACCATAGCTCCTAGTTTCTTTTTTAAAGTCTGTACGTTTCGTTCTGCTAATCCATTTGTGGCAGGATGTCCTGGCGCTATGAATTTTTGAAAAATAGCTCGGTCTCTACAGAATTACTGCATTTCTTGACTGGTAAAATTAGAAGCATTATCAGAGACGATAGAATTACAATAACCATGTCTAGTAAACAGGTCTGTAAGAATTTCGATAGTTGATTCAGTAGATGGAGCGTTGGTTACAGTTGCAATTTCTGCCCACTTTGATTTTGCGTCCATAACTATTAAAAAATAAAATCCTTGAAAGGGTCCCGCATAATCTATGTGAATTCGTTCCCAATTAGACTGCGGTTCTTTCCAATGATGTAGTGGTGATTTCGGTGGACTATTTTTAATCACTGCACACGATTTGCATGCTCGTACAAGTTCTTCGATACCTTTATCGATATTCTTCCAATATACAAATCTACGAGCCAATTGTTTCATTTTGGTAATTCCCAAATGAGTGTGATGTAATTCATCTAACACTGTTGTTTGCATTGATCTTGGGATTACTACTCGATGTCCCCGGAAGATCAGGCCTGCATCTAAAGTAAACTCTGTATCCAATTCTGTGTTTGTATCTAGTTCATTTCGGATTACTCGAAGTTCCTCATCTTTATCTATTTCTTCACGCAAGGTTTTGTAGTTTACTCTAATTGATGAAATAGCAAACACTGAAGTGAAGTTTATCGAATTAACTTCTGAATTGATTTCTCCTTCAATTTTAGGTTTCACTTTTATTGGTGCCCTTGATAGACAATCGGCATTAGTATTGTCAATCCCCTTCTTGAACATAACTTGATAGTTCAATTGGGAAAGGTACGCCGCATATCTCTGGAGGCGCGACGACGTCATTTTTGGTATCTGAGCATTTTGATGAAAAATGCGAAGTAATGGTTGATTATCTGTGATCAATTTGAACGGTCGAGCTATCAAGTATTGGTAAAAGTGCTGCACTGAAAATATTATTGCAAGTGCCTCACGATCTAGTTGTGAGTAATGTTCTTCTGCTGACGTTAGTGATCTTGACGCAAAAGCTATCGGCCGTTCTTCTTCATTTGGTAATATGTGACTTAATATTCCTGAGATTCCATGCGGACTTGCGTCACAAGCTAGTTGTACCGGTAATTGTTCATTGAAAGGTATGAGAACACGATTACTGCACATTTCCCTCTTGAGTTTTATGAAAGCCTTTTCGCACGCAGTTGACCACTTAAAAAGTACCTTTTTTTTTGAAAAGTTGACGTAAGTGAAAAGTTAAAGTCGATAAGTTTGGAATGAACCTGGAATAATATGTTACCATCCCCAAAAATTGTTGAACAGCTTCTTTTGAAGTCGGGCCTGGCATTTCCATGACTGCTCTAATTTTTTCGGGTGATTTAAGAATTTTATTGTGTTCCACCAAATGTCCCAAAAAATCGATACTTGTTTGAAAAAAGAAACATTTCTTTTTGTTCAAATGAAATCCATTCTGCCGTAATCGCTTCAGACACTCAATAAGGTTATCTCTACACTCTTCTCGTGTTGTCCCATGGATGACAATATCGTCAAAAAATGAATTAGCTTCTTTGAGTCCTCGCAACATCTCATCTATGATCTTGTTGAATTCAGCCGGTGCTGGTTTTATGCCAAAAGAGAGTCGGTTCATACGGTAAGTACCTCTGTGAGTCGAAATTGTTTGATGTTCACTTGATTCTTGGTCGACCGGTACATGCAGGTATGCTTTGTATAAGTCCAGCTGACAGAAATACTTCGAGTCTTTCAGTGTATTGAGAATTTCGTCAATTTTTTTTATCGGATAGTGCGCTCCAATGAGTCGTTGATTTACTCCGACTTTATAGTCTACACTAAGTCGAACACCACCATTTTTTTTCTGTATTACTACTAGAGGCGAACCCCAATCACTTTGGTCGATTTTTGAAATTATTCCTTGTTTCTCCAAGCTGTCAAGTTCCTTGTTTACTTCTTCACGTAATGCATACGGCACTTCTCTTTCTCGATGAAAAATTGGAGTTGCATTTTCTCGCAACTTAAGCGATACTTGAGACTTCGATGCACACCCAATTTGTTCTGTAAAAATATCTGCGTATTCATTAAATACATCGTCAGTTGAGTTAATGAGTTGAATGGATTTATCATTCGAAGAAAATTGATCAAGTTCAATTAAATTTATTCCCAATTTTCGAATCCAAGTTCTGCCAAGTAAGGCAGAGTATTCTTCGGGCACAATGTAAATCTCTTCAGTAATATTCTTATTTTTGTATGTAACATTTACCGTAACTTTACCGTCAGGTTTGAAAATATTCTTCGTAAAAGAACGGAAACGTACGTCTGCTGGTTTTACTGTTACCTTGTCTTTGATCAATGTTAACATATTTCTGGGTAAAAATGTGTAACCTGATCCCGAGTCTACGTCAAAGATCATCGGTACGCTTTCTATAGCAACTTTGACTTCATATCGTGCTGCACTGTCTATTTGATTTTGGAAAATATCAATAATTTTGTTTACTCCTGTAGAATATGCAGACAAATCGTCTCCTGACTCATAATTGTCCTCTGTAGCTTGATTAACATTCCTTTGTTTTCCCTATAAAGTCTTGATACATACCTTAGATAAGTGCCCCCAATTTTTACAGCTTGTACATTTCAATTTCTCTTTTGGAATTCGACATTCTCCATCATGTGTTTTAGAGCATCTTAAACAAACTCCTTCTAGGCCTAAATTCTTCAAAAATGTTTTATTTTTCTTGTCGCGAAGCTTTACAGGAGACCTGTGTTCTTGACTTTCCTTTAAAAATCTTTGCCTATTGTCAATTTGATTCACCGTCGCACATGTCGATGACGAAGCTTTGAACGTTTGGTTGAATTCCATGGATTGCATTTTTGAAGTTTCATAAACAACCGCTTCTTTGACTAAATCTTCAAAAGATTGTTGTGTTGAGGTAAGTAATCTCTCACGAATAGAAATATCTCTGATGCCGCGAATAAATTGCGCTCTTAAGAAAAGTTCCGTCGCAGAAATTGAAACTTGACACTTGCAACTGACTGTAAATTGACACTCTTCTAACTCATCGTAATGTCGTGACGAACTCAATAATTGTTTGACTTTCCACTTGAAACGTTGACAAAAACTGATGTTGGGCCACTAACGTATTTTTCGCCGGCAATAAAATATTATCTAGAGCCTTAAGTAATTCTTGATAAGTTAGAGTACTTACATCTTTAGGCGCAATTGAAGAAATAACATTTTCATAATGTTTGGCTCCTATTGAATTTAGCAATAGTTTTGCACAATAAGTATCATTTGACTTAATACCTTTCAAATCGGTATAGCTTTCAAACCGGTTCTTGTAATTTTTGAATGTCTCTCTTTTTTTTATCAAATTGCTCGAACACTGGCACCAAAACTGTTTGCGTAGTACCTGGTGGTGTAGCTCCTGGTATCATAGACGTAATTGCTTGCATAAATTGTTTAAATTGTCGATCTTGTTGATTTTGATGTTGCTGTTGTTCCTGACGCAACAATTGAAGTAGGTCTTTAAATTGGTCGGAATCCATATTGTTGTCGGTACGCAACTAAACTTCACTTTACTTTGACGTAATTTATTTACTTTTAGTCCTCGTCGCCAACTATTGTGTCTCTTATAAGAAATAAATACATTATTATGTTAAATACTCTTTATTAGAGATAAACGTGGTTACACTGGTTAGCCATTATTATTCAGGATTTTTCTTTCGTCCTTGATAAAGCACTATATAGTATATACCCGGGTATTGTCATCCGCCATGTTGTATCCCTTATTTCCTATGTGGTAAGTATTGTGGGGACCACTTAGTCCCACATGTGTAATAACCAGTCTGCTTCCAGCTTCACCTTTTTCCCGGTAGATGGCGCTGTTCACATTCAGATAATTCAATATTCCTCAATCTTCCTTTTACGTATTTATTTCTCTTATTCAATAATATCTTTAATCTACCCTCTGTGTCTCATCAGCTCCTTTAGCTGTGGACACAGAGTTGGTTTTTCTATATGGAAGCAGGCTGGATCAAATTCAATATTAATTGTAAACATGTATCGTTCTCGTCTCACAGCTCATATTGTAACCACTGTGTGTTAAATTACTCTAACTTGAGTCGAAGCACTGCAATACAAACCAATTCAAGTCTACACTGCCTATTCAATTGCATCGTCCTTCGACAAGCTACATTGGTGACCCTCGACAACGGAACAAGCAGCCTTCCAGATTCCAGTTCCAGCTCCAGTTCCAGCCAGTTCCAGCCAGTTCCAGTTCCAGCCAATTCCAGCTTCCAGCCAGTTCCAGTTCCAGCCAGCTCCAGTTCCAGCCAGTTCCAGTTCCAGCCAGTTCCAGTTCCAGTTCCAGCCAGTTCCAGCTTCCAGCCAGTTCCAGTTCCAGCCTCCAGAACGTCTCATCCGGCCATAGGCGGTGGAAACCACCCCGGAGCAGCTACATTCACCGCAGCAGCACAACCTGCAAGATGCCGCAGACCACAGCCACAACCGCTACAGCTACAACCGCTACAGCTACGACCGCTACAGCTACAACCGCTACAGCTACAACTGCTACAGCCACAACACCGACACCCACGGCTACAACCAAGATGACAGGCCCTGCTAGTACGATGGCAGTCTCGGTCAAGCTTCCACCCTTCTGGACACAGTCGGCCAACCTGCCACCGGCACTGTGGTTCACTCAAGCGGAGGCTCAGTTCGCACTTGCTGGGGTCACAATGGAAACGACGAAATATTACCACGTCCTTTCAGCGCTCGACCAAAGTACCCTCAGCGAGATCTCAGATTTGTTAGCTGCCCCAGTACCAGTAAACCCATACACTGAGCTAAAAACGCAATTAATCCAACGAATGAGTCTTCCAGCAAGCAGTCGCATTCAGCTACTAATGTCGGAAGACATAGGGGACAAAACTCCCAGCTCTTTTCTCCGGAGACTGCGGGCCCTCGCAGAGAAAGCCATATCAGACTCGGTTTTACGCACCATTTGGACGTCTCGCCTCCCGCACGCTATACAATTGGCAATCATCGGTCATGATCACCTGTCACTAGGTGACGTCGCGAACCTCGCCGACAAGATGGCCACCATCAATTCAGCAACACGTGACCGGATTCTTGAGTGCACAATGGCCCCTGTGGACCTATTGAAGACGTTAACAGAGAACGTCGCGGCTCTACAGGCACAGTTCACCGACAGATACGGACAACGTGCCACACAGCCACGGTTCCAGCGCCAGTTCCGTTCACCAGCGCCTAAACAAGACCCAACTTGGTGTTTTTACCACCAAACCTATGGGAGGAAGGCCAGAAAGTGCCAGCAGCCATGCAGATTTCCGAAAAACGACGATCGCAGCCAGTAAAGGCAGGGCCTGCCTGCGCCACTACACACCTGCTTAAAACCTCACATCGCCTTCTTATCACGGACCCTTGCACCAAGATACGTTATCTCATTGACACAGGGTCCGACATCTGCGTTTTTCCACGTGCCCGTCTCAACCTACCGCTCCGTCGTACTCAACTCGAGCTGACTGCCGCCAATGGCACAATCATCAATACGTACGGAACAACAGCTCAACAACTGGACCTGGGATTACGACGCAGTTTCCGTTGGAATTTCATCATTGCCGATGTCACGCAACCCATCATCGGTGCAGACTTTCTCGCAGCCTCTAATTTGCTGGTGGATCTCCAGAACTCAAAGCTGATCGACGGGACAACGCATCGCAAGGCGAACCTGTGTCAAAGCCCCTCCAAGCAACCTAGCGTTTCTACCTTAACAATACCGCACAGTACCCCGGCCAGTCTAAAAGTAATAATTGAGGAGTTTAGCGACCTCACGCGGCCGAGACAACCCACAGACCAGGTCAAACACTCCACGGTCCACTACATTAGAACGACAGACGGACCTCCCGTCTCCGCTCGCCCACGCCGGTTGGCCCCGGACAAGTTTATTATCGCCAAAAAGGAGTTCAACGACATGATCCAGACCGGCGTATGTCGTCCGTCCGACAGCCCATGGGCCTCACCATTACACCTAGTACCTAAAAGCGACCATTCATGGCGCCCATGCGGGGACTACAGACGGCTCAATGCTCGAACAATTCCTGACGCGTACCCAGTCCGCCACATCGCAGATTTCAGTGCAGAATTGCGAGGAAAAACCGTATTCAGCAAAATAGACCTGGTCAAAGCATTCACCCAGATACCAGTTTCCAATGGTGACATTCCAAAGACAGCAATAAATACTCCGTTCGGCCTTTTCGAATTCCCATTCATGACATTCGGTCTTCGCAATGCTGCTCAAACCTTCCAACGCTTCATGGATAACATCCTACGCGACCTCCCGTGGGCATATTCATACATCGACGACGTACTGGTTGCATCGAGTGATAAGCAGGAGCACGAATCACACCTACGTCAACTCTTCCAACGATTCCGAGAATATGGCCTGGTCATTAATCCTAGCAAGTGTACCCTCGGCGTTGGGTCAATCAGCTTTCTTGGTTACCTCGTGTCAGCAGAAGGCACACAAGCCCTACCAGACAGGGTAAAGGCACTCACTGAATACCCTCTTCCAAAGACATTCAAAGATCTACGCCGTTTCCTTGGCATGATTAACTACTACCGCCGGTTCCTACCAAATGCAGCCAACAAACAAGCACCACTCAACACGTTGTTATCTGGAGACAAGATAAAAGGGAACGCTACGATACCATGGACAACAAAGCTTACCGAAGCTTTCAGCTCATGCAAACACAGTCTGGCACGCATCACCCTACTCGCGCATCCAGATCATACGGCTCCGATTGCACTAGTCACAGATGCATCAGACACCAGTATCGGAGCTACAGTCCAACAACGAATCAACGATCATTGGCAGCCATTGGCATTCTTCTCGCAGAAACTTAAAGAAAACCAACGAACATGGTCCGCCTACGATCGCGAATTGCTTGCGGTACACGACGCCATTCGTCATTTCCGATACTTGCTAGAAGCTCGCGCTTTTGTCGTATATACCGATCACAAACCGTTGACGCACGCTTTTCAGAATCCAAAAACAAGTTGCTCACCTCGCCAAATGCGGCAAATGGAATTCGTCTCTCAATTCACCACGGACATCCAATGCATCGCTGGGCAGGACAACTTGGCCGCTGATGCATTCTCAAGAATCGAAGCAATCTCTACTCCCGTATCTCCTGAGCAACTTTCTTCTGCTCAGAAAGACGACAGAGAACTCAAAGAGCTTCGGTCCAGTAGAAAGACGTCCCTCATCCTCGTTGATGTTCCCATTCCGGGCTCTGATTCAGTCCTTACGTGCGATTCTAGTCAAGACATACAACGCCCATTTGTGCCCAAACCATTACGTCGACAACTTTTCGAGCACCTACACAGCCTACATCACCCAGGAATAGCAGCGTCTGCTAACCTGGTTGCCCAACGCTACATATGGCCTTCTATCCGTAAGGATTGCCGCGCTTGGGCTCGTCTGTGTGTCAATTGTCAATTGTCCAAGATACATCGACACACCCTCACTGCGATTGGAACGTTTACTCAGCCCGACCGACGGTTTCAGCACATACACCTCGACATGGTAGGCCCATTACCACCGTCGGAAGGCTACACGTATTTGCTAACACTCGTTGACCGTTTCACGCGATGGCCGGAAGCCGCTCCTATGGTGAACATCACCGCCGAAAACGTCGCCAGAACCCTCATTTCCTGCTGGATCAGCCGGTTTGGGTGCCCGGAGACAATTACTACAGATCGCGGCCGACAGTTTGAGAGCCATTTGTTTGCTGACCTGGCCCGATTATGCGGATTTCACCATGCACGGACTACCAGTTACCACCCTGCATCCAACGGCATGGTAGAGCGTATGCACCGCTCACTCAAAGCCTCCATTATGTGTCATGCCAATGACAAGTGGACGGAAGCCCTTCCGCTAGTTTTACTGGGCATGCGCGCCACTCTTAAGAAAGATCTTCAAGCTTCTCCAGCAGATCTGGTCTATGGTGAACCATTAAAACTACCAGGACAGATGCTGACAACTCCTCCTTCAAATCAGAGTCCGGCGGACACTCTCATCTCACTTCGAAGGAAATTCGACTCACTACGCCCCACTCGCGTCAAGAGACACGGGGCTCATCAAACATTCATCCCACAAGACCTTGCCAAGGCCACGCACGTTTTCGTGAGACAAGACCACGTCCGTGCTTCCCTCGAACGTCCTTATGCGGGACCATTCCCTGTGTTAAGTCGCACCGACAAAACAGTTACGATTTCAAGCCGCGGTCGTGCGGTTACTGTGTCAATGGACAGGGTCAAGCCGGCCTACATTAATGCCAGTACAGACGAACCGTCTCACCAGTCTACGATCAACCGCCCGCATCATCATCCTGCTCAAGATAAACCTCAGGAGAAGGTCTCCTCACCACTTCCTGCCACTGACGTCGTGCCGACACCACCGACTCGCACCACTCGCTCAGGTCGTCACGTCCACGTTCCACGACATTTCTCCGACTTCCAGTCTTAGGAGGGGGGTAATGTGGGGACCACTTAGTCCCACATGTGTAATAACCAGTCTGCTTCCAGCTTCACCTTTTTCCCGGTAGATGGCGCTGTTCACATTCAGATAATTCAATATTCCTCAATCTTCCTTTTACGTATTTATTTCTCTTATTCAATAATATCTTTAATCTACCCTCTGTGTCTCATCTGCTCCTTTAGCTGTGGACACAGAGTTGGTTTTTCTATATGGAAGCAGGCTGGATCAAATTCAATATTAATTGTAAACATGTATCGTTCTCGTCTCACAGCTCATATTGTAACCACTGTGTGTTAAATTACTCTAACTTGAGTCGAAGCACTGCAATACAAACCAATTCAAGTCTACACTGCCTATTCAATTGCATCGTCCTTCGACAAGCTACAGTATTGTAAGAAAAGTAAAAAATTGAAAAAACTAATACACGTTTTAGTAATTTTTTTATTATACACTTTCCTACTTGGTAGCACGTTTTTTAAATAAAAATAAATAAACAACGACAAATTTCAAAAAATAAATAGGTAAACACCCAATGCTTGGCTTATGCACAAGACATAATGGATACAACATGGCGGATGACAATACCTGTCCAAGGCATAGTAAAACCATAGACTCATCGTAAACATTCGGGTTGAAGCCGCTTGACTTCGGCTATTTCCGTAGTATAGGACCAGATTGAGCCTTTTGCCATTTGATACCATGTTAACATTTTATTTTTTATTTGATTATTTAAAGATTATTTAGAACGGAAAATCATGCCAGCTAACCAGCAATATTTTTATGCAGAACTTGGAGTACTTTTAATTTACATTTTAAACAATATTTTAAGCAAAGTTTTCCCTACTTTTAGATAAAAATAAAATTTTTAATGCAGATCTTTCAGTACTTTTAATTTAAATTTTAAACAATATATATAATAAATGTAAATAATAAATATAATTATATATGAAACAACAAAGAAAACTATAAAGAAAACATATAATAAAACTATTAAATTTGAATTTCCCGCTAAAATGCACCTATGAGGGGGCGTGGTCGTGGCTTCATAGTTTTATTAGCTCCATGTACCTGTCTGTACCTGTACCTGTATGTACCAGTATGTACCTGTACAAAAAGAAACTAGAGGCCTTTGAGATGTGGTGCTACAGGAGAATGCTGCAAATTTCATGGCGAGACCATATCGCGAATGAGGAGGTGCTTCGTAGGCTAAACGAAAAAAGAACATTAGTCTAACGATAGCTATATCTACGAGGAGGGCCAGATTTATGGGGCACCTTATCAGGCATGAAAGCCTTCTAAACACCATTGTTGAAGGCTCAGTCGATGAGGGCACAAACCACAGAGGCAGGCCGAGAAAGGAGGACGTAATGGCGGACATGGAGTGCGGGACCTACTGGGAAATGAAAAGGATCGCGGAAGACAGGGAGGAGTGGAGAAGAAGAGTCAAGTTGCTGCAAACCAATCGATAGATTGTAACCCCAGAAGAAGACCTGTCTAATATAGAGCCCTAGTCCTTGAGGCTTGAATCAACAACAATCGAAAAGCACAATCGAACACTCGAATTGAAAATAGCGCCAAATTTGAACTGAAGGATATTACATTTACCAATTTATTGCTTTCCTTTTTTTTCGTAGTAATATGGAATGCTTTGTGATGGTGATGGACTTACGTATGTACGACGAGTCTGCCGTGAAATTACTCTTCAACTTAGCTACGTGCTGTATGTTAATTTTAAATTGCCTTGTGATTATTCTGAGGGTCGGTACACACGAACTATTTGATTCCTAGTAAAACATCGTATTATTATATATTAGGGCTGCCACATTCCGTGGTTTAACTCAGAATTCCGTGGGAACTAATTCTATTCCGAGAAATTTCCGGGATCAACAATTTTTGAGGTTTTTCTGTGGATTTTTGGGGAAATACCTATGCATACCAATATTTGTATGCCAATTTATGGAATCATGTCATGATCAATTCATTTGTGATGGTTGAATCTGAAGCTGATGGGTATTTTTTATCGGCTGCAATTTAAAGTTACAATTAAAATTAAAATACCAGATAAGGTTAGGAACCAGGGCCATGCCGCCATGGACAGATGAGAGGTAAAAAAATCATATCATATAAAGGGGACCAACATTTTAAAAAATTCCGGAGCTCCGTGAATTATTTAAAAATTGTTAGGAATACGGCTGAAGTCGTTTGGCTGCCCAGCCTGGTACTCATCGTAGCCTACCATCATTAGTATTTAGTGCATTTAGTTTTTTTCTACTACTGCACCTAATAAGCTAAATGATGAAGCAGTGACACACCTAAATTTCAAATTATGTAAATAGGATTAAAGAAGCTTGTGTTTTGATATTACTAAATAATTAACGGAAAAATTAAAATTCCACAATTAAAAATTAATTAGACTTATATTGTGTGTGCAATTGAAAACTTCACTGCACTTTACAGAATAGTTAGCAGCACAGAACACCAAAATAGCATGCAGTACCGTAGGCCAAAAGTAAATTACAGTATTACAACCCTTCACATTGAACTGTAGCCTACGTACCTACAGTACCCACTGTTCTTAGGTCTAGGTACTCAAAAATTGTTGATCCCGGAATAGAATTATTTCCCACGAAATTCTGAGGTAAACCACGGAATGTGGCAGCCGTAATATATAATTATACGATGTTCTGTTCATGAGCATGCACAGTGCAAACGAATGGTCAATGGTGCAAACACAGGTGTTACGCTGACCGACTCGTGTTCTTGCGCAGGTAAAACAAAGATGGCGGGCTGTCGGAAAGGGAGGGGGTACCCCTGATTCTCGGACATCACCCCCTCATTTTTACATGGAGTGTATAGGCTTTCCAATGAAATTTATTTTATTTTAAGAAATTTTCGCTTTTAAATGGCAAATTAGTGCTATTTATATGTTCCTTCAATACTTGCGCGGGTACTGACAAAAAATTACGGCAAAGCAGCTGCAAATAATTGTCGAAAAATATTATTTACTTGTGTATCTAATTTTATTTCATTGGTTGTGATACTTCCGCGAGGGCAGAACAGATTTTTAAATGGGTATGTGAGCCTAAGCTTGCTTATAGATATTACAATTAATGTATTAGTAATGATTTATTACCATAACCATACAACTTTACTGCATAACTACCATGAAATATAGCCTAGTCGGCTGTGCTGCCGACACGCTAGCCTATCATGTTGTTTGTAAATATTAGTAGCGTAAAAGGGGTTATTGTCTCTCCATAATACTATCACTAGAATTCAATTTAGTATGTGAGCACCAAAGCAGGGCCATAGGCCGTTTGCTTTTGTTTCCGGGGGGGGGGGGGGGTCAATTTTTTTTAACGTAATTTATTATTGAATTAATGGTCATCAAGCAATACAGGTTTACATAAAAAATTATTTCGGGGGGGGGGGGGGGGGGTCCGGACCCCATGGACCACCCACCTGGGCACGGCCATGGCCACTGGAAAGTAATGACGATATATATTAATATACATTATTGATCCCAATCAAGGCCGTAGCCAGGATTTTTCGGGGGGGGGGTTCAGAAATTAAATTGGATATTACATAGTAGTGTCTATTTTCCTCCCAAAATCCGATTCTATTTAGAATGAAGCCATTTCATCACGGGGGGGGGGGGGGGGGGAAGGAGGTTGAACTCCCCCTTGGCTACGGCCATGATCTCAATCGACTGTCCGATTGGATCTGGAAAATCTTTTGTTGGCCCACTAGGATCCACTAAATGTTTTGAACATATATACAAGGCTGTTCCCAGGTTAGGATTTCGAGGGGGGGGGATCCAAACATTTTTTTACGTAATTTATTAATATATAATTAATGGATAAATTCTTCAAACCATACAGGTTTACCTGCAGAAATTTATTTCGGGGGGGGGGGTGCGGACCCCATGGACCACCTCCTGGGCACGGCCATGCATATATATGTGTATTTTGTAACTTTAAATATTGTGGACTTCGTTCTGCCACAATGATGCAACCTCCACTTGCATTTCTTAATTTTTTCCAGTGGCTTGGCGAACGATATAATTCGGGCCTCTCTCATATGTGTTGTGTCCTGGTGTAGGCTATCACTATTACACAAGCCATAGCAGCAATGCTTGACCATAACGCTAGAAATAATAATAATAACAACTTAAAACTGTAAAAATCAATAGCGCTCAATGCATTTCATATCCTCCAATGGCCGAACAGCTGATTTTGTTTACATTATTTTCGCAATCACGCATGCGCTGTTAGCTCCGCCCTGTTACTGTGACGTCACTACGCAAGAACTCCATTACAAATTACAAAATCAAATAGAGTTCTTGCGTAGTGACGTCACAGTAAGAGGGCGGAGCTAACAGCGCATGTGTGTCCGGACCCCCCCCCCCCCCGAAATAATTTTTTATGTAAACCTGTATTGCTTGATGACCATTAATTCAATAATAAATTACGTTAAAAAAAATTGACCCCCCCCCCCCCCCCCCCCCGAAAACAAAAGCAAACGGCCTATGGCCCTACGAAAATTAACTGCTTTGGTGCTCACATACTAAATTGAATTCTAGTGATAGTATTATGGAAAGACAATAACCCCTTTTACGTGTACGCTACTAATATTTTCTAACAACATGATAGACTAGCGTGTCGGCAGCCCAGCCGACTAGGCTATATTTCATGGTAGTTATGCAGTAAAGTTGTATGGTTATGGTAATAATAAATCATTACTAATACATTAATTGTAATATCTATAAGCAAGCTTAGGCTCACATACCCATTTAAAAATCTGTTCTGCCCTCGCAGAAGTATCACAACCAATGAAATAAAATTAGATACACAAGTCAATTATAATATTTTTCGACAATTATTTGCAGCTACTTTGCCGTAATTTTTTGTCAGTACCCGCGCAAGTATTGAAGGAACATATAAAAATCACTAATTTGCCGTTTAAAAGCGAAAATTTCTTAAAATAAAATAAATTTCATTGGAAAGCCTATACACTCCATGTTAAAATAAGGGGGTGATGTCCGAGAATCAAGGGTACCCCCTCCCTTTCCGACAGCCCGCCATCTTTGTTTTACCTGCGCAAGAACTCTATTTGAAGTAAAGAATTTGTGGAATATCCGCCAAACACAGTAATAGTTGGGAATAAAATAAGCACAACAACTTGGTTACAACGAACGCCATTTTATTGGAGTTCTACTACAATAAATTTCATCACGCTAGCGCCATTGAGTTTAAAAAAAATGCCAGCATAGAAAAAAGTTAACAATAGCTACCCTTAGGCGGCAAATTCCACCGACCTCGTTTTTGACCGTGATATTGACGTGGTAGCAGACATTAAAGACAGTCTAAAAATGTCTGCTACCACGTCAATATCACGGTCAAAAACGAGGTCGGTGGAATTTGGGCCATAATAAAGTATATTCGCATCGTTCACGTAGGCTATAAAAACAAACAATTAATTTTAAATGGACCAAATTTAGCTACATGCCTAAAATTCAGTTAAACGCCAGATTAAATTTCTATAGGTACTGTATTTTGAAAACGGTTCGTTGCTCTATCACCTACTGTGCCATAAGCTACATGATTTTTTAGGTTTTATCTCGAGGGAAAAACCTTACGGGTGTTAAAAAAATTAAATTACTTTATTTGTGGAATTGTTACTAAATAAATATACTATTTAAAGTTAAAATGTACGTCCCGTAGGAAGTAGGTACGTAAAATCCGTTATTCTTACATAGGTACTTCTTATTTTTTATTTCATTAACAAAGCAAGTTATTAAAGAATTGGCTCATTTAAGTTGTAGAAGATTACTAAGTAATCATTACTTCATACTACACATAATATAAATGAAATTTTCAATTTTTGGCACGTACCTTAGTTCTTTATAAAACCCCCCCCCCCCCCAAGGATCCGTCTCTGGCTTTATGATGCATAAAGCAGTCTTTTACAACTTAAACGAACCAATATTTTAATAACGTGCTTACTTAAATAAATCATGAAAAGTACTAATTACATTTCGGGTTGCCAATTTCCTACGGAACGTTCACTCTTAAAGTAGAAGTTAGAGTTTGGTTGGCGGCTATTCTACCGACCTCGTTTTTCATAATGCTAGTGCATGACGTGGTAGCAGACATCATTAATAAGTCTCTACCATATTTTAACTTAATTGACAATAGAAAATTTAAGTATCTACATAATAGTCTCCTTAAAATATGGCAGAGACATATGAAAAACGAGGTCGGTGGAATTGACGCCTTAATTTTATAATGTTTCACTTCCACGAAGTCAATAGAGAAACTCTCACCTGGATTTACAGGAAATGTCGATTGTGAACCATATGAGATGCCAAAAGTAGAAGAAATATTCCTCTGCATATCGGTGGACATTCTGTGGCCGTCTCTATCACCGAGCGGTTAAAGTTTTTGAACTTGATTTGTAAAAAGTAACAGGCACTAAGAATTTCAGGTAAGTTCAAACACTGTGACTAATTGATGCTACTGAAGGGCAAACACAACATATACAAATATATAAGAGCTTCTACTTTATGACATCGCATTTGGCTCTACGAACGATATTCTCAAATTGGATTTGATTAAAAAAAACATAATATAACACCAATTGCCTCCTAACACGTTCACGGACAGGACTGTTATTGCAGTCGACCTCACAGTGCACGACTGCTGGAGCGGTCGTGGTAAAGCCCTGTCAGTGGGTCTCCTGCCACTACAAAATTGTAAAAATTCAAGTCACTTACGGGGTCGGGTAAATCTATCACCAATGATTTCCTTATGGCAACAGCAACTGTTATTACAGTTCCGTCCTTTAAGACTGAACAGCCCGTAGGAAATTGGCAACCCGAAATTTATTACTTTTTATTTTTTATTTAATTAACTAAGCATGTTATTAAAGATTTGGCTCATCAATGTTGCAGAAGACTACTTCATGCATCATATAATAAGGTATTTTTAGTTTTCGAAATTGTAGTTTTTTCTATAAAATCGCTTTCACGTGAAAAGTTATTTTTTATAAAATATCTGCATGTTTGTGAATAAAACTACAATTTCGAAAATTAAAAATATCTTATAATATGATGCATGAAGTAGTCTTCTACAATTTTGATGAGCCAAATCTTTAATAACATGCTTAGTTAATTAAATAAAAAATAAAAGGGAATACATTTCGGGTTGCCAATTTCCTACGGGCTGTACACTCTTAATGGGATCTAGAAGTTTGACTGCAGCCATGACCCACGAGTGACAACTGGAAGCAACTGCCGTGATTGTTAAATTGCAGTATATTTCGACTACTAAATTTACTGGGATCATTTAATATGTAAAATTATTATGGTGCTTTCCGTGAACGTGTTGAAGGGGCGATCGAGGTACGTACGATAAAGTATCTGGTAGGCTAACTGTCAATTACTGAACTGAGGCAGCGAATCAGTGTTTATTATTTTAGTTAGTTGTTATAAGTTATTTTTGACAATGACTGATATTGACAGGTAGGCGGGGCCCATTGGGTTACAAATTTCAAGAATGGAATACCTCCCTCCAATAACGTTCGAACCCCCACCATCATGAATGTCCAAGAGTAATTAAAATATCAAAGTCAGGTCATTATGCTTTTATGCGCACCCCAACGTTGTAGAGTGGATTGTGCTGACATCTGACGGAATATTAAAAAACTAAAAATACTGCCTGCGGACTGACCGTTATCAATATGGCTGCTAGTGTAGCCTGCACAAGAGAAGTACGCAATTTGGCGGGGAAACCGAGTGATAAGTGCAGCCTGCACAAGCTAAGTACAGAGTTTTTGAACGGGTCCAGGTATCCGTTCTGCTATGCTCCAATGTGTAAGACTTCGATATTTTTTGCGTTGGTACTTATCTCTGATAGTTGGCTTATGGTTAACGGGTGCCTCGTAAGGCATATTATGGCTCCCGCCGCTCCAGTTAATGTATTTCTATGGTATTAACTTATTCTTGGGGTTAAAAATGTAAACAAAAAATTTTGAATAACACTTTCCACTATAAAATTATCTTGCTCACATTTTTATTCCCAGGTCAAGATAACAAATAATCACCGTGGTAGGCCCGCTGGTGGGGAAATCCCATTGTCATTGTTCTACATTTAACTCACTTTTGAAACAATTGACGGTTAGCGCGTTATTCGATGCAGCTATTCAATTATTGGAAAACAAGTCTTCTCCTCTATTCTCCATGAGCCTGCAATAACAGCAGTTTCCAAGCATGAAATGAGGTAAACGCCGTAAACCCATCTCTCTAAACATTTTAACCGGATAATAGAAGTCAAAACTCAATTTTTCAAACATTAAGAGCAGTTAACTAAACAAGGTAATGGTTTACTACGTCTTTTTAGGCAAAAATGTTTCCTTAATTATTATAAAATATAATAAGCGTTAAATTTCAGTCCTACTCAGTGATTCCCATCAAAATCTAAAAAGACGCGCGTTGTACTACATACAGTCATAAAACGAGAAAACGCTTAAATGTTCCCCTACATTTTTAAACTATATACATACCTTAACCACATAAATCTAATATTGCAAAAAATGAGATATTGGTATCCACGCATTCGGAAACATTCCATTTCGACTGGCAAAACACTTTTATCAAGAAAAAAGAAAAAAATTTCTTTGCGTAGTTATAGCCGATACAGAAAATATAGAAAATAGTGATTCAATGAATTTTCAATCCGTACTTTTTCCCTCCTGAAAAAGTTGCAATTTCGGATTTATGTGCAATGCGAATTAAGGTATCAATAACTCATCTCTATTCATTCTCATTCTATTGCTATGTCGTCGTCAAGATATTAATGGGAGACACTAGTATCACCAAGTAACTACCATTGATATGGATTATCTAGATTGTTGCTAATTATCACGCTGTTGTAAAATAGAACATACGTAACCATTACGCCATAGGCCGAGGCATAATTTTTATTGTCATTGGGGCTCCTGCCACCCGCGACGGGGCTTTTAACAAAGTACTTTTAATAAATTCTATTTTTTTTACTCAACCCTTCTTCCCCTTTAAATACCAAAAGCTGTCATTCATTTAGTCAAATAGAAGAAAAGAGAAGGCAATAAACCAGTAATTGCTGAGATAGGATAATAAATATTGTGTAAATACAAGGGCTTTGACGGCCGGAGTCGAGAGAGCTACACCGATCCGGGCTGATGAGCCGTGGTCGAAAGGAACGTAATGATCCAGACGTTTCGTCTACAAATTCAACTGACATCGTCAGTGGTGGCTTTCCCACTAAAAGGTCAGCTTCTGTTAGTCATTATTATTATTTGAAAGGCCTTTTATGGACATGGCTTATAGAGGCTTGCCCTACCAGCGTCATTGATAATTTGGAAATCATTGGTAATGTCTCCGCAAGCAACTGGTACATGTCCTCGATGTCAACCTACACCGGCTACAAGCGATAACGGACAAGCTGAGACAAGCTTACCATGGACATTGTAACAGGTGTTAGCGTGACTTAACCAAGTTCGAATACGAATTAACCTTCGCCGTAAATGAGGATATTCACTGCAATTGTTGGCGAAACGTCTGAATCTTTAAATTCTGTTTAATCACGACCTATCATCAACGATCTACGCATAAACATTCACACCATTATGGGGTTCAAATCAATTTTAAGAAAAATGGTAGTAAAAGCCCGATTTGATACAATTAAGTAGAGGATAAAAATTACAATCATAGAACCACGCCTCTTGTTAAAGAAAAAGCATCAAATAATTAAATAAATGGATGATTTGGTTAATTATCATGCGCAATATAATATTTTATATGCAATAATATATTTATTGTTTATTCAAAGATTACTTAGAGAAAAAAACATCCTAAAAATATATGGAAATAGCATCTCTAGTCGCTTCTAGAGTAATCTTTGTAGGTAATTAAAAAATGCTACTGAATCAATTTAATACGGGTATTATAGCAAATATAATTCTGCAAAACCGTCAAATTTAGTTTAAAAAATAGAATTGTTAGTTTTTCTCGTGATACCTAGAAAAATTAATTTATGAAACAAAATATTAAGCGGGATATGGAAAAAACTACATGTACAATAACTCAGTCACATTATCGTGCTAGAACTCTTTTAGCTACTAAAAAGTATTCATGATGAAATGTATTGAATATTATATCAAATACATGAAAAATATCTTATTATTCAATTTTCAATCAATTAAAAAATAATAATCCACGAGCATGAAAATGTAGGTGAAAGTATTTGTTTACTGAACCAACTAAGTAAACAATCTAGATAATCCATAATTGTGCTTACTATAATATAGTTAGTAAATATAGATAAGGCTAAATATAATTTAATAAGTTATAATTTATCAACTCCCCTATCAGCCATTATTGCAAGTAGCAGAAGCTAAAAAAATCTAGAGTACCTAATTATTGTACAATTATTTAATTTTTATTATCATTATAGACATGTCAAATCTTTGTGGTTAATGTAGATATTGTAAAGCAGATGAGTGAATAGACTAATACGAACACTGGGAATATTGTAACTGCAAAGGCTTTCACGCCCGGAATCAGATGAAGAGACAGTAGAATCCGGGTTGATGGGCCGTGGTTGACTTTCATACGTTTCGCCAACGTCGACATCTTCAGTGGCGCTGCGTAGACTTCAAAGGTTGTACCTCAATTGCTACAGAGCCACCGTGGTGGTACAACATTAGAAGTCTACGCAGCGCCACTGAATACCGCAGCAGTTGACGAAACAATTGGAAGTTCCCGCTCAAATTGACCACGGCCCATCAGCCCGATTTCTAATGTTTCATCAGCTGGGAATATCAGTTCATAACTTATATAGCACCCATAGGGGGCCTAGTCTGCGAACTGGAAAAGGATCCTTCTCCTTGAACGCTGCTCTATTTTGTCAATTTTTACTGACCTTTTTAGTGGAACAACTGAAGAGGATAAGGGGCACAAGTAACATTTTTGCGCTCTACATTATCGTCAGAAAAATCGGATAGTCATAATGACTCCCAACAGCAGACAATTTGAAATCTTTATAACTTACGTATTAAGAGTGAACAGCCCGTAGGAAATTGGCAGCCCAAAATTTAACACTTTTTATTTAATTAACTAAGCAAGTTTTTAAAGATTTGGCTCATTTAAGTTGTAGAAGACTACTTCATGCATCATATAGTAAGGTATTTTTAATTTTCGAAATTGTATTTTTTTCATAGTATCTATTTTACGTGAACAGTTATTGTTTATAAATTATTATCATGTTTATGAAAAAACTACAATTTCTAAAATTAAAAATACCTTATTATATGATGAATGAAGTAGTCTTCTACAACTTTAATGAGCCAAATCTTTAATAACTTGCTTAGTTAATTAAATAAAAAATAAAAAGTAATACATTTTGGGCTTTCAATTTCCTATGGGCTGTACACCCTTAAATAAAAAAAAAATATAAACCTAATCACAAAGAAAAATTTAAACGAACTAAGCTTCTAGACCTACATGCAAAAATGGCGTAACAATGTAATCCATAAACGCTATTGTAGATAATAATGTACAGCCTCTGAGCACTACACATACTATAAGTTACTTAAAATGAACAAATAAATCTTAATACATATTATCACAAAGGTACTCATTACAATATCAACTAAACGTTACAATATTTGTCAACATATCCCCCAAATTAATTAATTAATAATATATAAACAAATATCTAAAAACAAATGTACATATGAGAGATAATTTTTATTAACATGTTTTTAAACATAATAGTACCTATTATTATATTATGAGGAATTACATACAGTACATATGATTTATTTATTAAGGGATATTTCAAAATACATGAAATTTGCAACTTTGTAATATTTTGAACACAATATGATTAAGAAAACTTAATACAAATCTCAAATAAAAAATATAAATTATGTCACTACCTGTTTCGACTAAACGTGACTGTCAAGTGAGCAGGTAAAAATTAAAACAAGTAATTGCAAGTTTTACATCTAGATCATGTTATAGACACAAACACTTTATAAATACGATATTGCTGATAAACGTTATATAATTTAATAGGGGCTCATTGCTATTAATAGCTTTTTTTATTTCAATAGCTTTTGGAATATCCAGCAATTTACGCTTGTTGGCTATATGTAATATTGCTGGATAATCCAAAAACTATTGAAATAAAAGAAGCTATTAATAGGAATAAGCCCCTATTAAATTATATAACGTCAGCAATTCACCTTTGTTGAATTTAGCAGCAATATCGTATTTATAAAGTGTCATAGTGTTTAAATAACGTGACATATGTAATTTTGATGTGAAACGTGCAATTACTTGTTTTAATTTTAATTTCAATCTGCTCACTTGACAAAATATGGCGATTATTCGAAGCTGGTAGTGACATAATTTATATTTTTTTATGTAATATTTCTATTCAGTTATCTTTATTGTAATGAGATTTCAAAACACAATTTCTAGATTAAATTAATTCATTCCTCGCAACATGAAAATAGTCTTATAGAAAAATTAATAAATAAATAAAGGTGACATTTAGCTGACACATTTACATGTATTCTAATAAAATCGGTATAATGAATTTCTCGTGCTTTTAGAGCAATAACATGTCAGCATGCATACCACGGCATTTAAATAATAACATCTTAATCTGAGGTTAAAAATGCAAATAAAACATTTTTGAGTAGCACTTTACATTCTAATATAATTTTGTTTAGACTTTCAACCCCAGAATAAGTAATTTTTTTGCCTCACTAAGCCTGCAAAAGCTTGTATTATTTCATGAATTTTTCATAAGACCATTTTCACGTCTCTGCGGATATAAAATAAGGAATAATTACTTTAGCCAAAAAGACCTTTGCAGAATATTTGGAAATCTCTCCCTTAAAATAAAAAAATAAATAAAAAATCCATCTGTGGGCCTACTATGGCGATTATTTGTAATCTTAACCTGGTATTAAAAATGTAAACAAGATAATTTAACAATGGAAAGTGCTATTCAAAATTGTTTTGTTTGCATTTTTAACCCCACTATACTAAACGGTATAGTAGGCCCACTGCAGCCGTAGCACAAGATACCAATTTAACTTATTCTGGGGTTAAACATGTAAACAAAACAAATCTTCCAATCAAATAATAATCTCTTGTTTACATTTAATTTATTTTAGGTTAATAAGATAATTTGGTACCTCATGCCGCTGCTATTAGAGTTGTTTAATAATTTGTTTATTACTAAAATGCTTTCTAAATGATGAGGATGATGCGCAGTAGAAAATAAGTATATACTCGTAAGTAGTATTTGCAGATATTAATGAGATAAAATAAAAATATATGTAGTACAACCAGAGACATACGTTTGACAGTTTCTGACTACTTACCATATGGCCCATGCCTAGGGAACAATATGGCGGACCTAGAAGACCCGTCCTAGGTTTTGCCAAAACGTCCCTGGTTGCAGCCTAATGCCTTTGTGTCAAAAAAAAACAAGATTTGAAAGCCAAAGCCTCACGTCTTCTCATGTCGAACCGATTAAATAAATAGGTACAGGAGGTAGATTAACAATTTTAAAAACAATTCGAAAAAAAAATAATGTTTACAATCATACCGACGAAAGGTACTGTTTTTGGGAGGATTGTCGGTCCCGCTTTTCAAATTTTGCCGCCATGTCCTTGATACAATATGGCGGCGAAGTTGCTTCCGGTGTGGAAGCTTTCCGCCGTGGGGACAATGGCTTTCGCTCGGGTGACTTGGGAAGCTCTCTGGAACTAATATTAATAGTAATAAGTAATTAACCAACTGAAGGATGACGCAGGAGCTGGAAGGTATCAAGAGCTGAAGAGGACCGGAAAAGCTGGAGGATGATAATAAATAAATAAATAAAAATAATATAATAAACGGAAAAACTCAAATTTTGACAAAGTTGCTAAGTAAGTAGTAAATAGTATTTTACAGTTTTTCTTGTGCAGTTTACAAAGTCTACCCCAGTACTAAGTACTCAAAGTGACTTGTATCACTGGGAATAATAACAGTTCATATGGTATTATAACGCATGTTGTAAGGCTTTCCTCCTAATGCTATTTAGTGATTCATGGAACATATCTATGTCACACTTCTGGTTAAGAATATTACACCTGGTTAGCATTCTGTTGAGACCAAGTTCTTGTAGGTAGTTGGTTCTGTACAAATTCATATAAAACATACTTTTGTTCCGGGTGTTTGAAGGAACATGGATATTAATATTCACTAGGAGGGAAGAACATGCAAACTTATTTGATAGGATATTATAAACAGCAATACCATCATACATGCTTCTCCTGTCAGTTAGTGAGCTGATTTCAAACAAATTTAGCAAATATTCATAAGAAAAATTGTTCTTAACGACATGTTTCTTATAACAATAGTATTTTATACACTTTCTTTGCACATTCTCACTTTTCATAATTTGGCAATTCAGGTATGGATTCCAGGCTGGAAAGTTGTATTCTAGGATTGGTCTTACTAGTGTGCTATACAGGGGTTTCACTGTTTCCGCTGTAAAATGATGACTGTTTCTTTTTATGAATCCTAAAGTTCTATTTGCTTTAGCGCATATATAGTCTATGTGACTTTGAAATGCTGGGAGTCGCTGCCAATTAATCGTTGAGATCGTGACCTCAGAAGAAGCAAATAAATAATGAATACAAGGCAATCAGAAGCCCTAGTAGGGCGTGTAAAGAACAACTTATCCGGAAGATTAAATTATTCTAAAGAACCGGTACGAGTGAACCCGTACATGCTTTCCTATTTATTAATTAGTATACGAGGTACTAAGTATAGTAAGTACTGTAATAGTTCCATGGCATATAATTGTCCCATGGTTAAAGATCAGTTGTCTAAATCTTTTTTCCAAATCGTAAAGCGACTGGGACAATCGCATCGTCTAGAAGGGGGGTTCGGATTATCCATACAATTGTCAAAAAATAATTTTTTCTTTAAAACCAAAACCTTGCTGAGGAAATCAACCTATTCCGCATTGTTACTCTATTTTGCGCATTAAACACATGCCACATATCGAAATATACACGAGCGTTTTTGCTAACGTAACGACGCACGACCGATATTTCCTGTTGAAGTCGATTAGCTATGTCATATTAAGAAAACGGCTCAGATAGCAATGGAACTTACTCAAGCAAAACAAAATCCAACGAATGGTGCTGCTTTTCCGGCGACGTTGCAACTTCATTCGCGAAGGCAGCCCCACTGCGTCGATCTGTCGAACTAACCCGCGAAGAATTTCTACATAGGCTGGAAACAGTGGGTGACTCAAATGAGCGTCGCGGCGTCGTCGTCATGGTAACTGAGTTTGTCTCGTAGGACCTCCTGCCGCCAGTGGCAGCAGAAGACGTGGTAGCAGGCAGGTGTTTCCGCGGCGGCTTCTCGAAAGGCGCCACTCGCCGCGCAGCTTCTAATTCCGCGCGGTATTTCTCCCTGAGGTATGTTCGTCGTTTCTCCTTAAGAAAAAAAGTAAAAATATTATTGCACTATGTTTGAAGGCGGGGTTTCCACATACGTCAACAGTCAATAGTAAATATGGTTTTGACGTGGTAGCAGACATTTTTAGTATGTCTTTAATGTCTAATGTCTGCTAAAACGTCAATACCACAATCACTATTGACTATTGACGTATGTGGAAACCCCACCGAAGCAGAGCTAGGCAATGCGAGGCGAGACTCGTCTACTGAGAAAGGATGAGGAGATTGTGGTCCCAGGAAAGAGGAAAAGAGGAAGATGACGCTGCCGAAAACGATCCAGGCAGATAACTCACACACGCCCAGACGCTCTACATCAGCGGGGCCTAGACGTTTTTCCTCAAGGGCCACTCCGAGGGCCAGATACTTTACCGTGGGCCGCAGGTGTAAAAAATGAAAAAGCATGAAAATTGACAAGGTATATTTTAATTTAATGAGAGCCGTGAAACTGTTTAAAATTGTCTTCAAAAATCGCTAAAATATGAGGACTCTCCTCGCACCAGGCTATTCGTAGAATTTTTAATTTATTGTCAGGTAGGCTGAGAGCCACATCAAAAAGAGCCGCGGGCCATAGTTTGGGGATGGCTGCTCTACACAGACGGCAGTGGAGGCGTAGAGGAAAAGTAAAAATAAATGTATTTGAAGCAGAGCTATTCACATTTTGTGCAAACAAAGGGTGCCCGAGTAATTTTGACGAATTTATTATCTAGTTCCACATAAGCTATGGCGGAACAATGTAAGATAAGAACTGATGCCATTTGCTTAGGACCGAGAAGCCTGAGTTTGTAATGCACTCGCTACAGAAGTAGGGCTCTACTTTACGGCTACACGCCGAAATAATAGAAGAAACGTTACTTCTATAGCGAGTGCTTCACATGCTCGGTCTTTTCATCGATCGTCAGTAAATAACATTACATCTGACCTTACCCATGTGTTACACTATACAACGAATGTTTTGTTTACGTAAATAATTCTTTAATTCAATTTCCGTTTTCCCTGAATTTTGGAGTTTTATATTTTGACTTTAAAAAATTCAGAGGTACGGGAAAAGGGATGTTGTTTTTAGCCTATTACTACAGCCAAGAGTGGTAGTACAGAAATAAATAAAATTAATTATAATAAAACTCCGGGGGGGGGGGGGGAGGCACTCAAAAGGTTTCAGACCTGAGGACTGGTAGTCGGGTGATGATCCTCGTTCTTGACCACTGCTCTATTTGGGATTATGGGGTCAGCAGCATATCCGGCAGCCGCATTTGTCCCAACCTGCAAATGTGAGGTACCCATTATGATTGGGTGTACCCAGCCCCAGCAGAAACGATTTCTTTCACAACATGAAGAAGGGGAAGACTAGGGAAGAGATACAGCAACCTGATTGAGGACGATCTCACAAGAGTGGGACTGGTACCAGAGGAAGTTTTTATTTCATATCGAGTCTGGACACGTAAAGCGAATGGATCACAGCAGGTGCGCGAGAAAAGGTTTAGACGCTGCTCTGGAGGAAGAAATAGAGAGAACACGAAGAAGGACAAGACCAAGGAAGGTACCAGATTGAGGATGATCTCAGAACAGTGGGGCTGGTACCAGAGGAAGCTGAATAATCAAAACTAGAGAGACAAGAGGGAGTGGGGGAGGTTCACCTGTAAAACCCGGGAACTGGCGCTGATTATTGATGATATGAAGTCTGCAACCTCCGGTTCGCATGCTGCCAACAGGACCAACCA
This sequence comes from Psococerastis gibbosa, assembly GCA_963971405.1. Lineage (NCBI taxonomy): Eukaryota > Metazoa > Arthropoda > Insecta > Psocodea > Psocidae > Psococerastis > Psococerastis gibbosa. The sequence continues at coordinate 3,896,919 of OZ020490.1, read as the reverse complement.
AATCCACCTACCTTATACTTTTCAATCCGTTCCCGCCGCTCCGGATCACTCAAATCCAACTCCATCGCCTCCCTCGCCCGCCGCGTCGACAGCCTTTCCAACGTTCGCGGCCGTTCACAGCCCTCAAACTTGTTCAACAGCTGTCGCACATTCCCACTCGAGCTCGACCGCTGCGGCAACCATTCCTGCTGTTGCTCGACACCCTTCGAACTGCTCGAAGACGTCATCACCTTCGAAGACCCAACCGGCAGCGACTCTGAAAGCCTCGCCGTCACCTTAATCACTTCTTGCTGCGTCGTCGAAGCCCTTATCGGCCACCGCTCTCCCGTCGCCATCACAGATTTCTCCAACGGCGCGTTCTGATCCTCCACCGAGAACCTTCGATGATTCCGTAAATTAGGCGACTTATCCAACTTTGCTATCTCCATAAACGGCTTTGAAACACTCCAAACATCGTCCGATTTCTGCTGGACTTCCCGGAATACCTTCCGCGGCGGTTTCGGAATGACTGACGTCCTCACCGGTTTCACCACCTCATCAACATCCTCTTTGGTCTTGACATTCTCGGAAGTTTCCATAGCTTCCTCAACTTTAGTAGCACTCTCCTGCACCTGTACACCTTTGCAACCCGTTAGAATATCCCCAGATCCTTTTTGACTAACAATCTCCGTAACTTGCGTTTCACTCGACTCTTCCGTGTCGGACAAACTAACAGACGACCTCTGCGACCCAGACAAATCCAGTTGGCTACTCTTCTCGAAAATCGACGCCAAGCCACTCAGATTCTCTTCGGAACTTACTATACTCTCCCCCGCAACCGTCTTCGATTCCACAACATCCATTGACGTACCAGCATCCTCACTGTTGAGATCTAACGTTAAATCTTTCGAGAAACCCGGCTGGTCTCCACCACCTTCATAATCATCATTCATTGCCTCGTCAGCTACTTCCATTTTGATCACTTCCCCCAATTCTGCCCCACTGCGCAACAGTTCGCTTTCACAAACATTATTTCTATTACAATTCGACGATAAAATAAGCGACATTTCCCCAGATTCACCAATCGCATCACAATGTGCGTCCACCACTATATTTGTATCGACATTACTCTCTGCACCAGTTCCCCGCAATTGATTGTCTATTACTAATTCGTGAGTGGAAGCAGGCTCAATAGTGCCTTTTAAATGTCTTTCTTCTTCAAATTCAGTCTCAGATTCATGGATGTTAGGATGATTGTCTGCACCATAGGCTGTAAAATCAGTTGGAAGCTCTTGCAAGTCAATTGAAGGCGTTACGTCTTCCACTGAGCAAGCTACGCCATTATACTGCTCTTTAGATGCAGCATCAACTAAATTATCAGTTCGAATCACTAATGGTCGGAACAAATCGTTAGCAGGATTAGTTACGCAGGAAAATGGACTCGGAGAACGCCCAGTAACGCATTCATGGTTATCGGGATCTTGTATCACAACACCTGTAGACCTAAGAACACCATCCAGCGCAACACCCAGAGAATTATCATTTGCAACTGAAACTTCAGCTACAATAACATTCTCCTCACAATTAGAATGTTCCATTGAAAGTGTGACAAGCTCAGTTTGCGAAACAACAGCTTCCTTAACATCACACGAGAATCTATCCACCAGTTGCAGACTACTAGCAAGAGCCATGTCATCAGCTGTCTCAGTAATATCACAAACCGCATGATCCATACCTTCAGACACCTCAGCAACTGCTTCCGCAGGGAATTGATCAATAGAAACCCGACTAATAAAATTTCTACTATCATCCGTCCGTTTGAAATCAATCAAAGAATCACACGAGCTCTCGGTGGATATCAACTCGTATTTTACACTACCCACCGAGTCGCGATTGCTCGGACACGTTGGAGTCGGTTCTAACAAGTCGAAGCTTGTTTCTAGCACTACGTTGGGTTTGACGAAGGGTGCTACGTTTTCGTATGGGTGATAGGGTCGTTGGCGGCGTTCTTCGGGTCTCGGGGGGTCCGGAGACTCGATGAGGGGAGTGTATGTGGCGATAAGTGGGGTGTCGGGGGTGGTGAGGGTCGAGCTGTGCAGACTGGTGGTTTCAGTGTCGGACAAGTCGTTAGCCAAGTCTTTGACACTCAGGTGCGGGATGTGTGGGAGTATGGGACTCGTGCGTGGCACCAACGAGCTCACGTGCGATAGGGAACTGACTGGTGACGGGCTTTGGATCGGATGCACTTCAGCTTGGACCCAGATCTGAAAAGAAAACAAATTTGGGCATTTGATCACGTTTTGGGGACCTGAATTTGTAACATTGTAGAATACTCTGAAAATTATGTTATTGTGAATAAAATTTGAATTAATTTTGATGGTTTCATAGCGAATTCATAAATATCTCGAATATTTCTAGCGTTAATATCCATAATAGGGGTATTCACTGTGTTGTGTTTACCCTATGGGAAAGTAGGAAACTGAGGTAAGATGGAAGAATAGAACTACAGTTTTTATATTATAAAAATAATGCCAAGGAAACCTGTTTTCCAACATTCCCACTTTGCGCAATCCGTACTAAAAAAACTAGAAATTCAAAAAAATATTTTAGGCCCCACTTTTTTTTTTTTTTAATAAAAGGTCAATCGCATACAAACAATTGAATGAATGCATCCGATCGGCCTCTTCAGTCGCCTCACTAAGTAAACTTATAGGTACTTGTGTTGAGTTACGACACATCTCCGATCGCATGGTGTGTACAGACTCACACAAGTATAAGCACGCTACCACCTCTGCTGGTATCACTATACTATTGTAATCAGAGTCATGGTGCCGGCAAACCAGTATCTGTCAGTAGCTCGCTTTTTGTCTCTCTTACCTGATCAGGGGAAACACTATCAATAAACTGGAGCTCCCCAGCCGACGTAGACAGCCGTTCCTCCAGCCTAGACCGCTCATACGTTTCAGTCTCCTGAGTTTTTTGTTTCTTTGGTGAGGGGTCCGCGCTATGACTACTGCTCAGGCTGTCATCACCCCGAGCTAGCTTCACATTGGTCAGCCGTTTCGTCATAGGCTAGAAATTACAACAAAATAAGTTTGAGAGAAATAAATAATAAATACATTTCTTTTTACATTAAAAAGTATAATGACGGCATCAAGCGCCCCATACCACATCAGGCGCTCCCTGAACTGGCGCCCCTTTTTGCAAAACAACGGCGATTAGATGGGGCTTCCTGCCGGAGGGACAGGACATGTGTATAGTCCACGCAAAATGAGAAAAGTATGCACACGGAATGTTTTGATCCTGTGCAACACTGTAAAAATATTCTTTGCACAATTTTTGTTATGCCTTGCATCCAATGCAACAAGGTACACAAAATGGTGCAAGGAATATTTTTACTGTGTAGCACAGGATCAAAACATTCCATGTCCATACTTTTCTCATTTTGCGTGGACTATACCTGCGGTAATACACACGACGCATACTAACATATGCCCAAAGATGACTACCATATATAATTAAATTGTAACTGTTGTACTTGAAGGAAAAATACAAATTACTCTAATATTATTATATTACATGCACAGCTGCTGCTGCCCCATTGGACTACAAACTAGCGTGACGTGGCCACGCTAATTAAGTAAGTAGGAAAATATATGAGACCATTTTTTCTAATGTGTATGTGTGTGCTAATCTACAAAATATAATTAAGTACTAAAAATACTAATCTATAGGTGCATTCCATAGGTACATACCAAAGACTTAGAAAATTTGTTTGGCCTGGGAGATCCGAAACTGACACTCCCACTACCGGCCAATGTCTCATCCTCCGAGAATATCCTCATCTCTGACTCTTCGAGATCGAAATTGATCTGAATCTCGCTGATGTCCAAAGGCGATTCAAAAACTTCATCCTCCTCCTGAAATCAACATAGATCAAGATCGAGAAGATCATAAGAAGAAATAATTATAGAATGCGAAATTCTTATTGTTATTATTAGCTACGCCAAGTTGAGCCCTACTTCACAGCAGAAAAATAGCGGTAAGTTGGCTGAGGCATACTGTGCAAGTGTTACGCGAACAACAGTCACCTTACGAATATGCGATGCGAGCTTTCGTATATATCATGACGTGTACGATGACTGTTGATAAAACTTGCACAGTGTGCGCCTCATACAACTTATCACGATTTCTCTGCTGTGACGTATATGTTACTACACCATATTTCATTAAGGACGGAGAAAACCGCATTCCCCTGTAATCGCCATGTGAATGAAATGATCACAGAATACGTATAGTGACTATGGCGACAACGCCAGACTCTCAACATGGTGCTCAGAAGAGGGGTGTTGACTTGAGATACGCAATGACCAGAAATCTGGATCTCTCGTCATGACCAAGCTGGTGTTGCAGGGTGTGCGGAAGCGGTTAGCGTTAGTAGGACATGGGACATCAGTTATGGCAACTCAGTGGCGGGTTGAGACGAGATGGGAGGTAAGATGACCAAATGTGAGCCAGCAGTCGCCTGAAGCATACGCAACAACTGAATTTCTTCCAGTCTGTGGTCTACTTATTACCGTACCTGATTATCCTGCAGCGTATCGAAATATGATTCGTGCGACACCGAACGATTATGATTGGTCCCCTTATCGGTAACCCGCAACAGGTTTGGGCTCGCAATCAGCAGCGGGCACGGGCTCTGCTGAACAGGCGTTTCCCCCGCACTGTTTAGACTCTCTACGCTCTTGGCTGGCCGCAGCCGACGCTTACTAGCCTGCACGTCGGCTTCCGAAACTGTCTTTTCCTATTAAAAAAAAACAGATATAACTATTACAACAATATATTGAAATATACCTAAAAGTACCGTAGCGCAACATTTTTAGCACCACCCCACAACTGATCTGCTGCGTAACTGCTACTATAGAATCTGCCTGTGTGCACCTGGCCTTAAACTAAGTACAAAAACTCACCCTTCCCAGGTCAGCAGGAGTAGAGCTCTTCCGCTGGTGCCCACCTCCCGCGCCTTTACTCCCACGCCCGCTGAAGAACTTCCTCCAGCCCAGAGGCGACCGCTTCGACCCCGGCCGCTTCCTCGGCAAGTCTATGACTGTGTGGTACTGCGGGGGCAGACTCGCTGGGCCACCGCCCACCTCAATGTACTCTTGGTCGATTTTCAGAATTCGATTCTGCGCCTCCTCGAGCGGTAGGAGTTTGGTAGGTGTGGAGATGGCAAGGGATTTGGGCCGCGACTTTCGGGACGAGCCTGAAAGTAACAAAAAGGTACGATAAAAATGAAATGATCACCATCTGAACAGGGCAGGGTTCACTCCTGTGAGATGATGTGTGCTTGGACCAAGGGACGGAAAGAGGGTAAAAAAAATCCGTGTTTGTGCTGTTTCTGTTTCTTGGTCTTCGTAATTCGTGCACCAGCTCTTATCCATTCTCTTTACATTACACAAATAAACGCACCTACATCAGCGATTCACCAGGAAAAAAAATACAGAACAGGCTTATAAACGTGAAATTGTACTCTGGCTGGAGGGGGAATTACGGCAATTAAACTAACTAAACTAACTACGTATTGTAATTTATTTATTTATTTATTTTTACTTAGGAATGTATTTCAGTAACAAGGACCATAGTCCGCTTTGTATGAGTAAATTTAAAAAATTTCTAATAGAAACCTGGACATTGTATTGCTTAACAAGGACAATAGTCGGCTTTTTTCTTGTTTTCCATGTTAATATTTATTCATATTGAACTTATATTAGGTTTGTAAGTGTAAGTCGTAAGTGCCACCCTCCCACGCTTCGGCTTGAGGGGGCACAGGTTGTTATTTCACGTTCACAAGTTCATTTTTGTTGAGAAATACACGGTTTTTCTATTCTATGTCCGAACCATTGTAGTCCCCTTCTCGTTATCTTCTCCATCAATAGTTCTTCAACAAATTCTCTCTCGTCCTCTAACTTGCACGGATGAATTTCATATCAGCCATATGTATTTTCCGGAAATGACAACAAAACTACTTATGTGAAATAGTCTTATGTTGCCACATAACATAAACAAGAAAGATCAAAAACAGAAAATACTGTACCTATTTCGTCAGGGACCGACACGGCAGGTACACCTTCCATAAATATCAGCTCGACGTAGGTGACGAGAAACTCTGTGACGACCGCCTGAACGCCGACAAATTGCAACGCTGCGACGCCGCCCACCTCAAACTCGCGACACCGCAGCAAATTGGGTGCCCACACTATGGCGACATTCCGCGGCGTCATTCCAGTCTCTTTGCCTCTCTGCGCCACCTTGGCCAGGTGCCGGGTCAGGTACTCCAGTGTTCTGGAACAGCAAACATAAAATGAAATTACTGCAACAAACTGCAACGCCGCGACACCTCATTACATTGGCAGATTGGGTGCTCTCACAATGGCGACATGTCATGGTGTCATTCCACTCGCTTTGCCTCTCTGACCCACCAAACACAAAAGCTTATGTAAGATCCATAGTTGCATCCATGCTCAAGAAAAGTCGTACGAACGACAGAGATTGTGTTATATATGAATTGAAAGTACCCTACCAACCTGAACCGGGTTCTAACAAGGCAGATAAAGAAGAAGAGGGAGAATGCCCCGTCCCTTCTATCGTTTTCTTTATAAACCCTTCTATGGGACTTTGGAGACTGCTTCTCTGAAAAGGGAAGTTCTGCTCTTGCCAAACTACTGCTGCAGGTTTTTCAACCCGGATGTTCTTCTGCCCTCCGTCCCTCTATCTTCCCTTGAATTATAAGATGCAAAACATGTTATTTTTCGTTCCTCACCACATGGCCGAAGCATGTTAGTTTCCGTTTCCTAACCGCCAGCAGCAACTCAGCTTCTGTCTCCAATCGCCTCAGGGCCTCAGCAGTCGGGACACGACCTCTTCAGGAAATGCGCAGCATTTGTCTGTATATCCACATTTCAAGTGTACTGATTCTGTTCTCCATAGCTGGGAACCATCCCTCCATACCATAGAGCATGATTTGGAACTCACACAATTTCACTTTTCGCAATCTAAGGTCAAACCGCAGATTCCGGCACCGATTTTTTTTCAATATATTTCCCTCACTTGGTGGAGTAGCCAGTGAGGACAAACAATCAAAAAAAAAAAAAAAAAAAAAAAAGTAATTTCTGCCTTGTGATGAAGACATTTCGAGCTTCTTCAATGGGGCTGCGAATTCCTTGGCTCACCTCCCACTCACTGCTTACAATGCATCCTAGGTACCAGTATAGTTTACATTGTACTATAGGCGCACCATCCAGAACAATATTACGATTTATTTCGGTCCTTGTAATGACTGCCATCACTTGGTTTTTTGGCACGCTAATCTCCTATTTAAAACTCTCGATAAATTTAATTTTTTTTTTTTTCTTTAAGGTTAATCGCATGCAAACAATTTAATGAATGCATCCGATTGACCTCTTCAGTCGTCTCTGTAGGTTAGTACCCGTGATGAGTTACGACACGTCTCCGATCGCATGGCGTGTAGAGACTCGCACAAGTACGACCAAGCTACCACCTTGCCATCGTAGTCGATGAACTCTACAGCTGACCTACCTATAATGGGGTGGGGGCAGCTTACGGACTACATCCCGCATTTTGAGTATTCTCGTTTCTTCGCCCCCCTCATCTTGTACTGCGCTCACAAACTGATGGTACAGCTGGTAGGTACACAACGGGTTCGGGAGCTCCCGGAAGTACATCTTAACAAGACTGGCTACGCTGTGGATATCCTGACGGATGGCCAGGTCATCGTATAATGCAGGTACACGGTCCTCATCAAAGGCATTCCTGCAAACAATAAGCAATGCTGTCAGGAGTGGAGGCATCGATGCCACATGTTCCTGCCAACCAGCCAGCCGGCTGTAACTTGAAGAAGAAGAAGAAGGGTGTAAGGTCGAACGAGTTCCAAAACTGTGGCCAATTGGTCTCAGTCACGGCCAGACACTATATTTCAAAATGGAGAGGAATATTTCTTCTACTTTATGATAACGAAATTATGCCTCAATGATTGAAATTTTATGATTCTAAAAAAAAACGGAAAACTCGGGGACCATATTTTCCTCTCAAATGAAATGTGTATTAATTATGCGTGGTAAATCCTCCAGAAACTAACAAACTATCACACAAGTATTTATACATGGCACTGCTGACAACCATGTGTTGGCTCATGGCTGAGGACAGACACCAAACCATTGTTCTGTAAATATGTTATGTATCGTCTGTCACATATGTCCTTGGTCATGAGGTATAAAACAATCCCTCGAGTACGTCATTATGACACCCTCTATGTTATTACGATGCCCTTTTAGTTACTCATGTTCAATATAAGTTATTCGTGCTATCTAAAAACCTTTAACTGCCCTCACACTCTCAGAATACGCTAATCTTAGAAGGTCCCCGATTAGTAGGGGTCTTCACAGTGTTGGTGTTTTCGAGTTATCGAGTGAGATGTGCTATCCAAGTTAACACACAATCGTGAGTGGACCTCGGGGGTGATTTATCATGCTATATCGAAAATATTTAACAGAGTAAACAACGTGGTAGTACTTAAGACGTTCGTGGCTCGGTTTTAAAGAAAGGGCAGAACTCTATTCTAGTGCCACATTTGTTTACATTTTTTGTTCATTTTGGTTACTATAATTTTAAGGATTTACGGTAATTTCTTGTGACACAATAGAAAGTACAAATAAACTTAAATACTACAAAATTTTAAAATCGTGTTTCAAATCAACCGACATAACAAATATGGCGGCAGTCAAACCACTGTCGCTCGCAGCGCAACCTAAATAACACAGTTAACCAACTCAGAAGTGCGTTTAGGATAGCACGCTGGTTAGCTTAGTTATCGGGTTTCACGTGTGTTAACTTAGCTTGATATAACACACTTAACTAGGTATAACTCGATAACACAAACACTGTGAAGACCCCTAGTGCAATTCGGAGTGTGACAGCCAATGTACCTGAGTTTTATGATATTTGAGTTGATGCCAGAGAGTCGGTAAATGCCATCTACAATGCCATGTGTCTCAATAAACTCTGCGCAACACTTGAGCACCAACGGGATGTCGTGCCCCGAGTTTTGCAAATGCTCCCCGAGGTCGCAGCCAAACACTCGTTCCTTCAGAATCCCAGACTGTTTTAGACGTCGGCGAGACGGCCGCGATAATATAAAAGACCTGAAAGTAGAATTAAAAATTAGTTACATACCCTACGGAGCGGAGTGCTGGCCATTGCGGAGGGACGAAGAGAAACTACTGCATGTGGCCCAGATGCGAATGTTGCGTTACTGTCTGGGTTACAAATTGACAGACAGGAGAAGAAACGAGGACATCCGGGCGGATATGCAAGTAGCATCGATCACCGATAAAGTCAGGGAACGAAGACTGGCGTGGTGGGGTCATACGATAAGAAGAGAAAATGGACACCTGCTACAACGTGTGAGGGACTACACGGAGGAGGGCCCAAGACCTATAAGATGTCCCTTGAAACGAAAGTGGGGGAGGACCTCAGGACCCTCGGTCTCTCGCCGGATGATTCCCAAAACCGAAACACCTGGAAGATTAAGATCCGTGCCGCCGACCCCGTGGGAAGGATAAGGCGCCGTTAAAGTAAAGTAAGTAAGTTACATACCCCCCAAAAATGTGAGAAGCCCCCAAAAGTGAGGGAGAGAACGCTTGCTTTGTCTTTGGCTTCAAATAGTATACATTGTTTCCCGTCATTGTTGATATAGAAGACGAACCAGCGGAACGAGCACCTTCCACGAAGGTCTACAAATGTTTAATCTGCTCCAGAGAAATGTCAAAGATGCCGTAACCTTGAGAGTGTTCAAAAAGAAACTTGCGGAGGACATAAAGAAGAAGAGGACGTAGAGCAGTAGTTTCAGGATTAAACATTAGTGGGAAGCACTTCTTCAATTCACTACTACTACTACTACTACTATTACTACTGTTTTCTTCTCCCAACAATGAGGAAAAGAAATCCCTTTCGGCTTTGGCCAATCAGGTGTAGGGAGATTCCGTTCAAGCTCAGACTCCGCTTTTCCATTAGTTCTCTAAACTATGTAGGCTATGTAATAAAAAAATAAAATAAATACTTCATTTTCCAGACCACATAATCAACCCAAAACACTCTTGTGTTCCATATTTCGAACCACAGTAACGACTATGAACTTTTACTTAAGACACGTACCACATTATTTTCACTTTGACTGGATGCCATGTTTAAATCGTTGATTTGTCGTAAAAAGTGGTGATTACCGTTATCATAGATAATAATACGGGCTTTCGGTCAGATTTTATTTCATTCCTGTGGGACCAATAATAACTGAGATATGAATTATATAAGGCTCTAATCGGCCGCTATCTTGGAACAATATGGTGTATCATGCTGGGTAACGAACTCAATCATATTTCTATGATCAATTTTTGTGCCAAGTTTCATCAAGATCGGATAATATTTAAGTAAGTTTGAGTGTTTCCTAAAATCGATATACATACATACATACATACCGTATATAAAACATTTTGAACGGGGGGTGGCTTTCGACTCCGGGGGTCATGAATTGAAAAGTTGTGAAGGAATTTTCCGGAAGTCGAAAATTAGTCGCCGTCTCAACAGGTAGAAGAATCTCCCTAAAACACACCAATTACCCCCCCTTGCCCCTCCGTCATTTAGAATTATCCACAAAAAAAACACGTACCTGAAAAAGGCTATGAGCTTCCCATGCTTTCTCAGCACTGACTTGCTGGGCTCAATGGGTGAAGAGTTGAGCTTGAGGTTCCGGGGAACTTTCTCCCCAATCACGGACACACACTCTGAGGGGAAAAACCCCACCATGTACTCCCTTTTCCCCCTCCACCAGATGGACTCCTCCGGAGGAGGCATGTCGATCACTGAGATCATATCCCCGATCTGAAAGTATGGAAAAACAAAAATAACACATTCAGTCCTGTAGGTGGCTCCTACCACCATAATCCTTAACCGATCTACGGGGTGGAGCTTCTGAGTAATGCCTTATGGTTCCAGAGGCGAAGATCCCTACTCGGTACATCCTCGCGGTATAGATGGAAACGCGTAATGGTGACTGAACAGATAGGAGACCAGCTATCGTATTAATTACCTTAATTTAGTCTTGGCGCATATGCCACAAACATAGCCTCATGTCTTAAAAAAAGAGCTTATATACAAACCTCAAAAAACAGTTCATCGGGGGCTTGAGCTTGGTATTTCTTGACTGCGTACGCAGCAGCCACTGCAGGAGTATTAATGGGACACGTGTCCGTGTCGGGAACGAGCAGTCTTCTGCCACGATTGTCCATCTCCAGCCAGTTGAGGACTGGGCCGCAGTTGATGAAACTACACGCAATATTGGACAGCCCTGCCAGGTACTCCGAGAGAATCGCTTCATCATGCTAAACAAGAATTAGAAATACATTAAAAGGAAACTGGCCGTTGATACTGGATCACTCCAGAATAGGTTAGTTTACATTTTTGAAGTGAAAACTTCTTTAGCGACGCTGAGCACTTTTGTATTATTTAGATTTTAGATAAGGGATAGAAAGGAAAATTGAAATGAGAGGAATTGCAATGTAAGAAGACTACGCATCTAGGGTTTGTTCAATGATAAACGAAAAAAACCGCCTGATTAACGTAAGAAGACCTATTTTGACTATGGACACTATACACAAACTACACAGCAATTTCTATGTAGAACAAAATGATTAACATGAATAACGTAAGAAGACCGGTTTTGACGATGCATACTATACGCAAAATACACTCCAATTTAAAACACAGCAAAGTACATGCCAAGCACATGATTAACGTAAGAAGACTTGTTTTGACTATGCATACTATACCCAATGGCCTGGGACTGCCAAAAATCTACTACTACTATACCCAAAGTACACTCCAATTTAAAACACAACAAAGCCTGCCGTCTATATTGTATTTAACCACATAAATGATAGTACTTCTATAATGATAAATAAAGCGATTCGAGCGAAATTAATTCCTAACCATAAAATTTAAAAAACACTCACAAGTCAATGTTCATGTTTTCACTTCTGCCGGCAATCCCAGAGTGCACCCGGATATATATATATTTTTTTTTTACTTAATTTAACACTTAAGTTATAACGGTTTGGTCTGTTAAATTAGTAGCGAACTATTTCATGCATAGTATTAGGAGGAATTTTTCAGTTTAGGTGCAGTGAAACTGAATTGCCAAATTAACAAATTCAACTCCGCTAGGTTGGCTTAGTAATATTAAAAAAAGTCAATATTTATTTATTTAAAGCTGAACTATGCCATTGCCAAACCACATGGCATAGTCAGAATTAAGCCAGCTTGTTGAGGTCCTTTAGCCCCTCAACAAAATAAAATAAATTCCGGGTGGCCACCGATTGGTTGATTGAAGGTCAGGTGCACCTCTCTAGTTTGTGAATAGTTTTGTAGCTTTTTAAATATAAGTCAGTCTCAAGAAAAATAAAAATTAGTTACCTCAGGTTCAGCAGGTATTTCAGCAAGCCCCGAGAATTTCCGGTCATAGATACATCTGTGCAACTGTTGGTCCAGCATCCTGAAATTTTCGAACGACCGTCGTACCATCCACGTCTTTCCATGACTCATAACACTCAGGTACCAGTATTTTCCATTCTCTCGGTCTTGGCTTAACGGTTTCACGTCATCTTCGTCCAGCAGTCGTATCTACAACATGAACCAAAGAACGCTTTAAGGAGAAGAAGACCAGGTACTATTAGTTAAGAGAACAGCCGCAGTTATGGACGTTCACCCAAGCTATGGAGAACAGAATCAGTGCATTTGAAATGTGGATATACAAACGAATGCTGCTCATATCTTGGAGAGATCGTAACCATAATGCCGAGGTCTAAAGTGGTAGGTTGAATCTGCGGTTGGACCTTAGATTGCGAATAGCGAAATGTTATATGTTCCCAATCGTTCTATATGGTAAGGAGGGATGGAGTTTGACACATGCTATAGAGAACAGAATCATTGCATTTGAAATGTGGATATACAAACGATTGCTGCGCATATCTTGGAGAGATCGTAACCATAATGCCGAGGTCTAAAGTGGTAGGTTGAATCTGCGGTTGGACCTTAGATTGCGAATAGCGAAATGTTATATGTTCCCAATCGTTCTATATGGTAAGGAGGGATGGAGTTTCACACATGCTATAGAGAACAGAATCATTGCATTTGAAATGTGGATATACAAACGATTGCTGCGCATATCTTGGAGAGATCGTAACCATAAGGCGCGGTTTCCACCGACCTGCTAGTGCTAAATACAAATACGGTGACGTGGTAACAGACATTCAAGACTTAGGCGGGGTTTCCACCGACCTCTCATTGCAGAATGCAAATGACATTGACGGAAATGTTTGTTTTACTCTATGCCATAGTTAAAATTGATCAATGATCATAGAGTAAAATCACAAACAAATAAACTAAAATTAAAAAATGGCTTCATGGGATATGTTAAGTACAAACATTTTAATAGATTTCTATAAAAAGAAAAACAAACAATTCCGTCAATGTCATTTGCATTCGGCAATGCGAGGGGGGTGGAAATCCCGCCTAAGTCTTGAATGTCTGTTACCACGTCACCGTATTTGTATTTAGCACTAGCAGGTCGGTGGAAACCGCGCCTATGCCGAGGTCTAAAGTGGTAGGTTGAATCTGCGGTTGGACCTTAGATTGCGAAAAGGGAATGTTATATGTTCCCAATCGTTCTATATGGTAAGGCGCGGTTTCCACCGACCGGCTAGGGCTAAATACAAATACGGTGACGTGGTAACAGACATTCAAGACTTAGGCGGGGTTTCCACCCACCTCGTATTGCAGAATGCAAATGACATTGACGGAAATGTTTGTTTTTCTTTTTATAGAAATCTATTAAAATGTTTGTAATTAACATATCCCATGACGCCATTTTTTTTATTTTAGTTTGTTTGTTTGTGATTTTACTCTATGATCATTGATCAATTTTAACTATGGCATAGAGCAGCGGTTCCCAAACATTTTCTATCGCGGACCCCCAAAATTTGTAAAATGATCCGGCGGACCCCTATAAGCTGTAAAGTACCAAAAATCAGAAGATAAAAAGAGCATGGATTTCTCACGCTAACCTAGCTTTAAAAGTCTGTAATAACGTTTTTACATAATAATATTTATTTAATGAGAAAAATGAAATTGTGATTTTTCTTGTACAATTTTCAATATGTTCGGTTCCATTTCAGAGACATTCAGTCTGAAATCTGAAATCGAGGTGGTCTCTAACTGCTGATGCAGCATGCCTGTATTTCTGAGTATGGTCTGCCCACTAGCGAGGCACAGTACCGTAGCCACTCCACTCTACATTGTGAAGCTGCAGAAAGAACTTTTTGTTAAATGCAATAATATGAATATTACATGAGACAAATTCACGCCATAATTCGAAAATTCATTTTTTGAACTTTTTGGTACCGGCAATGCAGGAAAAAAATCTAAACCTGAAATTTAATCAGCCCGCGGACCCCCGGGGGTCTGCAGCTACAGACCGGTCGCGGCCCCCCCATCAGAGGCATCGGACCACACTTTGGGAACCGCTGGCATAGAGTAAAACAAACATTTCCGTCAATGCCACTTGCATTCTGCAATGCGAAGTCGGCGGAACCACCGCCTAAGTCTTGAATGTCTGTTACCACGTTTGTATTTAGCCCTAGCCGGTCGGTGGAACCCCGCCTAAGGGAGGATGGAGTTTGACACATGCTATAGAGAACAGAATCAGTGCTTTTGAAATGAGAATATATACAAACGAATGCTACACATACTGTGTATTAAACTTTTTGTAAACAAAGACTTCATTCTATTTACCTGTATAGGCCCAATTTCGACGTGCTCATAGTGAAAATGCGCACATTCATCCAATTTGGGGAATCTGGAGCCCCCTTCAGGTACCTGCACGTGTTGAATAAGGTAGCTTGTACCACGATTCCCCTCCAGCTCCGAAGCTGCACACAGTCCACTCTAAAACAAAGACAAAGATACATTTTTAAAAAATTAAAAAAACGCCGTGACAGCCCAATAAGGGTCTAGGCATGAGCACAGGTCGAGGATACTCTCTAATGACAACTGCTCTAATTAGGATGTTGTGGTCAGAAACATGCCCTATGAAAAATTAAAAGGGGGAACAATAAGAAACGATCTGAGAACCGGGGAGGATACTTTGCAAAAGACACAGAAATTATGAAAGGGTGAACGTGTTGGTTACGGTAGATTGCGCCACGACTTCCCCTCGAGCTCCAAAGCTACACACAGACCACCCTGAAAAATAGACAAATACAAATTGAGAGGCAGAGAAATAAGTTAAGAAAAAGGTCTGATAATTGGACTCGAACCAGGGATGATCTCTCTTTAATCGACTCAGAAAAAAATTTAAAAGCAAAACAAATAATGCCTTGTGTATACGAAGCAAGCGATTCGATTCTCAATTTAAGCGGGACATTTGAATTTCACACATACAACTACAATTGTACAGTATGAGTTCATGATGCTACAAGCAGCTTTGCTAATATATTATTGGCACAGCCAGACATGCATTGCCAGTCTTGAACACGCGACTACTGAATTTTTTAAGTGTTAACCCCTGTAAAAATGTGAGAAAGAAAGTATACGAGTCCGACGAAATACAATTAATAGTTAAGTAACACTTATCTTGTAATAGTTTCTATTATTACTATTATTGGATCGGCTCACATAGGCTAACTACATCAGCCGATTTAATAATAACAAGATAAACATAATCACTTAAGGCGCCCATTCCACATACGTCAATCGTCAATGAAAAATTGAAAAATGACGTCAAAATGAAGTAAATTGACGTGGTAGCAGAATTTTTAGTATGTCTTTAATGTCTGCTAAAACTTCATTTTTCAATTTTTCATTGACGATTGACGTATGTGGAATGGGCGCCTTAATGACAATTTCTATTTAGAGGCATCAGATTGATGCTAGGCACAAATTGTCTAATTGACTTAAGTTGGCGCGTCCTGCCCGGGGGTCTTTTAGCCGCTGCCACTACACCACGCCCCCTCGGACGATCTTCCGCCACTAACTTCCAGTCTCGGGTGTCGGTGGCGTGCACATCTTCGAGAACTTGGTCTCTCCATCTTAGTCTTGGTCTACCGACGCCTAGGGCGGTTGAAAATGCCTTCGAAAACCAGCTTCGGCGTCCTCTCCACTTGCATACGGTGTACATGACCCAGCCATTGGATTCGACACCCTTTTAGTTCTAAAATAATGTTAGGGGAGTCGAATAGGGCATATATTTCGGCATTGTGTCTGATCCTCCAGACGCCATTCTCCCATCTACCGCTGAAGGTAATGCGAAGCAATTTGTTCTCGTAGACTCATAATCTTTGGGCGTCCCTTATGGATAGAGTCCAGGCCGCACCTCCGTTCATTAGAAAGGTCGAATTAGGGTCTTGTACAGGCGAACCTTTGTAGTTCTAGACAGGAGTCGAGATCTAAATAGTGGTCGGAAAGAAGGCCACATTCGCAGCCTTGATACGGTTCTTAATGTCTTCCCCCATGCAGTTGTCCCATGTCATCACCGAGCCGAGGTATCTAAACTGCTGAACCGACTCGAAGCGGTCTACCTTCGCCAGGTATAGACTGGTTCTTCTTTGGACTAGAAGGTGTTTTGTCTTGCCCATGTTAATCTTTAGTCCAACTAATCTAGCATCCTCCTCTATTGTCTTCACCACCTGCCTTCACCGCCTGTTCCTCGTCATGAGCCACAATGTTCAGGTCGTCAGCGTAACCAAGGATTCTTATCTGACCCCCTATCTCAACCCCACCTGGCATTTCCTTACCACTTTCTCCAACACCAGATTAAAGAGACACGGCGAGAGCCCGTCTCCTTGTTTCACTCCCGATATGACATCAAAGGAATCCGAGAGGCTTCCCTCCGCCTTTACTCTAGCCGCGACCCCCTCATGCGTACTTGCACCATCTTCACTATCTTTTGGGGTAACCCCATTTCTTCTAGGATCATCCAAAATTGTGACTGGTTGATAGAATCATGTCTCAAGGGAAGACAGAAAGGCAGAGGGCTCCCGACAGAAGAACATCATGGTTGAAAACCCTGAGGCAGTGGTTTGGCAAGAGCACATCACTCTACAAAACAGCAGCAAGCTCCAAATTGCTATGATGATCGCCAATTTTCGATAGAAGAGGGATTAAAAGATGAAGAAGAATATACCCTTATCTTCAACTCTCTCGGGATAAGTGAGGAATTCAGAAACCAGTAAATTTATAAAAAGAAATAGAAAATGGAGAGTCTAAACTAAAATTAAAATAAAAGACAAATTATCCAGCAACAATAAAGGTCGACAGTTTGATGGCGCCCCAGAGGCTACCCCATTAAACCTCGCTCCCCCCCCCCCCCCTTGCTTCCCTCTCCGCTGCCCCCATTTCCTATTGCTGAATAAGAGAATCTCATACACAATGACCGCATTATTGCTTACATTAGCGCTTCTATTCAATAATCTGGGGCATAGCATAGGACTAGCGAAGCATTTCTTCATACCCGTTGGCAATACGAATCTCGAGGGCAACTCTAATAAGAGTCGAATTTGCATTTTACAGGCGTATTTTGCAGATTTTTGCATATGAATTGATTAGTACAGCGTAGATTCGTACAGTATGTTGTGAAAATTACGTGAAAGAAATTAAATAGTATGCACAAAAGAAAAAAACGTCTGCCAACCGCCAGAACAAGTCGAATCCGCCAGAGCCGAGCCTGTTCCAAACTGCAGCAAACTTGGTAGTGTGCACAGCGTTGGCAGGGGAATATGGTGGGACATGGTAACGCAGCTAGTCTAAGTGCTTGTCGAGTCCTGGTTAACCTCCTAATTAATTCTGGTACTTTAAGTAAAGTCTCAAAGTCATAAACATAGTACTATGTTCCCCAAGTGCCAACGGCCTTACCATGATGAATCCAGGAGAACAGAGCATGTTTCAAACTGCGGCAAACTTGGTAGTGTGCACAGCGTTGGCAGGGGAACATGGTGGGACATGACTACGCGCAGAGGCTATACCAGTCAGTCTACGTGCGTGTCGAGTCCTGATCACCTCCGATTTAATCGTGTGACTTTACTATGTTCCCCATGTGGTTCGGAATCCACTGTAATCAGGAGGTCCACCTTGTCAGTCAACTCCCCTTTCCCCCGAGGTGAAAGAGTCTGCCCTTAGGGTGCCTCAAGTTAACAAACAGACTCACTCCCCCCGCCAGGCTGACGGGGTTGCTTTAAGCAGAAATGCTGAAAGCTGGCGTTGGAAACAAAAACAACAACATGTTCCCCAAGTGGTTCAGAATCCACTACACAGGAGATCCACCCTGTCAGTCAACTTCCCTCCTCCCTGAGGTGAAGGAATATGCCCCTAGGGTGTCTCAAGTTAATAAACACACACACACACCCCCCCCCCCCCCCCCCCCATCAGGCTAAAAGCAGAAGTCGGAAAACAAACAAACAAAAAACAGGTGAGACGAATACACTGACGGATAGACAGCGCAAAAATTGACAGTACTTGACAAGCTGGTAACAATAAAACAGTGCCAGATCTTTTAGAAAAAAAAAAAACACATCGTATTCACTTCAATACCAGCCTCACAGTAGAGTTGCAATGTGTATGCTATACCGAGACGTAAGACCTAACCTACCTCCTGCTCTAACTTAATTCGGGTGAAAGTCGTCCGTACCACTACACTACATGTCTTAATCGTATCTGTTACACAGGCGGATAGGCCATCTATTATATTTTATTATCTTTTCCGTTACCATACAGGTAACACATACACTTCGTGCGGCCAACCCTAAAGTACAACTGAAATTCTTTAGTATACGTAGTTACTTACACTGGCCACATACTGCGGAGCGATGTCTGCAAGACCTCGAGAGCGCCTACTAGTATTCATTGATGTGGCCGAGCCTACGGACACCCTTGCCCCTTCCACACGCATAGGCATTTCCCCCAGCGTTAGTCCCCAAATCTAAAATCAAAAATAGAAAGAAGTTTGTAATTACAAGAAGAATGTATAGTTTGAAAACTGCCAGCACTGTCAAGAATTGACTGCATGTGACTTAGCTTTTTAAAGCTTTCTACACAACAATCTTAAACTACGTCAAGTGGCTGTCACGTTTAGTATGCACAGCACACCAAAGAACAGTTAGATTGAACGCATGTAGTCATTGCACCAAGTCCATAAGCTTACTATCTACGTCAGCTTCCGATTGAAGCTTAATTCAAATTGATTTAAACAGGCCAAACACTTGAGTCTATAACCAGAAAAAAAGGATTCGCTGAAAGTGGCATTAATATCTTTGAAAATGTCACAGAAAATAATTGAATATGTGCATGAAACTAATGTTACACTTACCTAAAGAACCAATTTCATTGTAAAAATTAAAATTTTAGACAGAAACTAATAATTTTAAAATATTTTGACATTTTAAACATTTCCACATCAATCAGCCACCCGCCGCCATAGCGTTTTTTTATTTTTTTGACCTGAATCTCCAGATATAACATCATCCTATGTTTAGCTTACAAAGAGTGACTATATTGCCAACATGATAGCCTACATTTATTTTTAAAATGCAGCATACTTAAATAGACTTTTTGCGTATGTAAAAACAATTTATTTCATAATTAATGTACTATTTATAAGTAAATCTTGATAAATAATGGGTATTGCGGTACTAAATTAAAGGTTTTGGGAGCGGTTATTTTCAGGGCAGTATGTTATATTGTTCACCTGCATAATAGATAAAATCAACAACAAAAATGGCAGCAATACCGGTGAACTTTGTAATTTTATTTGCTTTTTTTGCATTTATTCTTTACTTATTAGGATTACATAATGTTCTAACTGGGATTGACAAAAATTCGTGCGAAATGACATACATGTTTGAATTTCCCCAATATGTGGTAAGTTATGCTTTTCTGTAAGGAAGTAAACACTTGATTGCTAGGTCGCTTAAGCTAGGTAAAAATCAAAAATATCTGTTTTGAGTGAAGTGCTTTTCCCTGTAACACTGACGCTCTTGCCTCTATACTGCTTACCCATGCCAAATATGTATAGTAACTGCTGGATTTAGATTTCACATGATATTAGCCAACTAGTAAAAAAAAACATTACAAACGACATCTTTATTGCACTGTTCCTCAATAAAATTGCGTTAACGATTATAGGGATAAGGACATTTGGTGAAACTCACGGGCATAATACGAGACATCAAAGTGATATAAACCTTGACCACGTGACATCGACTTTTCGTAAGAAGAGCATTTTCCATGAGGGGCTATCCAAATATAACGCGCTAAGTAGGGAAATAAAAAATCAAGACTCCGTTGAAAAATTCAAAATGACGGTCATTGAACCCTGAATAATATTGATGAACTGAACAGTATCAAGTGAACTCAGTTGATTTATTAGCACTTAGTGCTACTTATAAATACAACAACAACAACAACACTGCCTCAGCAGGCCTATGAGTGAGTGCTTGTCGAAATCACTGGCACATTGACTCAAAGTTATTCTGTATGCATAGATCGTCATGTGTCACCAACTTTTACCTTTATTTATTTATGATTTATAATGATTTTTATTAATTTTATTTTCATACTCATAGTATATTCATATCTCTATGACCACATAAAGCCATTGAATTCGCATAGAAATAGACTTGTATTGCGAATACCCCGACATAGCACAGCTTTAAATATGGTAGTTCGTTTTTTGTAAATGTCTGCCGCAAGTGGAACTCCCTAGATAAGGAAATCAGAACGCAGCCTAAGATTCGTGGGTTTAAAAGCCAGTTACTAAAAAAATTGTTAGGTACAGAACAGTTTTAGAATACGACTTATGTGTATAGGTCATTATGTCTTTTTATAAGCACATTGAGAATAAGATTGTTTAAGTTAAGCGTGTTTTGTTTACTATATATTTTGTAAAAGACTTTCTAGTCTTAAGACGTTTATTTTTATTATAATCATCATCAATATAATCCGGGTCTCTCCACTAGTATACTGTATATGAATATTCAACACTGCAGTCCTCTCTCCTGAAATCGTCCACAATCTGGTTCCTAAATGTCTTCATTGGTGGTCTTCCTCTTATTCGTGTTCCCTCTATTTCTTCCTCCTACCTTTTTTTCGCGTACCTGCTTTTATCCATACACATAACTTGTCCAACCCTTACAGTGTCCCTGCTGTCTTCTCCATCAATGGTTCTTTCACCGTTACCTATTTTTTCATCACTTCTTGTTCTTCCCTCTTGGTGCCGCGCGTGCGCGTGAGGGGGTCGCCCCGGACCCAATTCTTGTACTCAACCCGGTCGGACGCTTAACGCCTTGAGCTCGGCCATTGTTTTTCTTCTCGCTCCGGCGAGTTGTTCAATTCTTTCCTCGAGGGTAGTCCTGGGCCTGGCGATGGGCCTTCTACCTTGTGGTCTTCCTTCCGCCAACCTCCGGTTGGTCCTATTCTCGTCCATCTTTTGGACGTGGCCAAACCATTGCCACCCCTCCAAAGCAGCACGCGCTGTATGGGAGGCTCACTTGCCCGAACCCAGACCCCTGGGAAGGCCAAGGAAGAGGTACCAGGACCAGATGGCGGATGACGTCCAAAAAATGGGCTTGCACCCAGAAACGTGGCGGACGGTGGCTTGTGATCGAGCGGAATGGAGAGGCATAGTACGTGCGGCCAAAAGTCCCCATGGGCTGTTAGCGCCACCCTAAGTCAAGTAAGTCAAGTCAAGTCAAACCATTGCAGCTGCTTTTTCTTTTCATCACTTCATTTCTAATCCTATCGCTTCTTGTCCTTTGACGGGCTATTATATTATTTTATTATATTGTTTAATTGTATTTCTAGGAAATATCCTTACCGCCAGACATTCAGCGGCGCTACCCCCGATACTCCCTATACGGCTATAGCGAGGGAGGTGCTACGGAGAATTTACGTCGAATGAAATTCTCAGGCATCCCAGTTCTATTTCTACCTGGAAATAGCGGCTCGCACCGACAAGGACGGTCTCTAGCCTCAGTAGCTCTCCGAAGAGCTTTTAGCTCCAGATCTCCGTTCCATTTTAATTTCTTCTTGGCGGACTTTGGAGAAGATCTTTCTGGCATATACGGTGGTGTACTATCTGGTGAAACGGAATTTGTAAGAATTTCTATAGAGAAGATCTTGTCACTGTATAAAAAAGATGGACCATACGTACCGGATTCTGTAGTTCTTATTGGTCATTCTGCGGTGAGTAAATGTTTTTATTTATTTTTTCCCATTCTAGACATGATAAATAAATAAATATTGACTTTTTGTTCCATTACTAAGCCAACATAGCGGAGTTATGGCTATAATTATAATGATTAGATGTGTATTTGCATTTTATTGGACTTTTAGGTCTGTTTTCAAATAAATGATTATTTATTTAAAAGTTATGTACCGTACTAGGAGTGATTAGTGTCAAAACAGATTTGTATGAAAATATTCAAAAATATATGTTTTAAAAACAGAATTATGTAAATAATAAATATATAATTATGTACTTCCACACCGCCGCTGCCGCCTCTCTCTACGCTATGCATCGTCCACCCCGTCCACGCGGCTGTAACGCTTTTTCGTGGCAGAAAAATTCCTGAAACCCTCCGTCTAAGTAGAAGTTTTACTTCAAAAAATGAAATAGTGTTTCTTCTTTTCTTTTTCTTTTTTTTTTGAATGTGTGTGCTCGCACTAGAAGTGTTTAATTTCTTTTAATTCCTCATCTGACTCTTTGAATCTCAAATTTTTTGCAAGCCCTACACCGGGTGGCCCCAGAAATTAAAAAAAAGAAAGTGGAGGAGTGAATTTTCCATCCTTCCTATACAGAACTCTACAGGCTTCCACAATTGTGTCTCGAAGCCTCATTAGGCACAAATGCAGTATGACTGAAGATGTCTACAGCAGCTGTTGACGGAACGCTTGTAATCTCATTTTCAACTCGACGGCCTATTACTGTGGATTCTTCTTATCCATCGTGTTTTTATCACGTTCCAAATACCTCTCACAAATTTTTCTTTTCCTATATCGTATTTTCACGCAGAAAAATTATAAAATAACTAAATTGGATTATTTTCAGGGAGGAATCGTGGCCAAAAACGTTTTCGCATCGCCAGACTTTGACCACAGGCTGGTGAAATTGATCATCACTTTGGCCACCCCTCACCAGACACCTGTTCTACATGCTGATCCATTCTTAACAGATATTTATGGTGAGGTGGCCAAAATTTGGCATCCACGCTCGCCCAATGTCAGCCATGTTACTTTGGTTTCCCTTGGAGGTGGGAATCGTGATGTGGTTGTTCGGTCAGACGTGACGAGGGATCTTTCTGCTGATGTTAATATTTTGGTAAGCACTCTATTAAAGTAGGACGTCTGGCCGGGCGTCCTCGAAAGCGCTGGAAGGATGAGTAGGAAACTGACCTTCGCGAGTTGGGATCCGTAGATGGTGGAGCGTTGTACAAAACCGAGAGGACTGGAGGAGTGTTGTCGCGCAGGTCAAAGCTCATCAAGGACTGTAGAGCCAGAAGAAGAAGACTGTATATTAGTAGTAGTTTTTTTTAAAGATTAATCGCATACAAACAATTTAATGAATGTATCCGATTGACCTCTTCAATCGGGAGTTTTCTAAGGTAGGCGACACCTTGTAGTATAGGATCCAGTCGTTCACACTTTGGCTGTGCGTGGCGCTGGCCCTACAAGGTCTCCCCGTTGCCTCGTGTTGTAGGTGTGGGTGTCCCCGTTTTGTATATATTTCCCCCTCGCCTCAGGCTTTAAGATATGCATCTAAATATGTGTACAGACTTGGGGCTGTCATGATTTTTTGCTTTCCAATTTATACGTAGTATAAGGAAAGCTTTGTGACGGTCGAAATTTTCGATTCCGAGATTTCAACTGATTTACACGTTTTGAGGTCCCAGGAACCCAAAAATGTGGTTTTTACAAAATGTCTGTCTGTCGCTCTGTCTCTCTCCCTGTCTGTCTGTCTGCCTGTGCGTCGATTTCCGGGCAAACTACTCGGTCGATTTTAATGAAATTTTGCATGTAGGTTCACAAAAATTATTTTTGGCTAACTCAATTTGGGGGGGTTTTATTCTCAAAAAACTCCAAAAACGTCTTAAAAAAATTATTTCTCAAAAACGGCTCCAACGATTTCTTTTAAATTCACATATATTCTAGTCGTTCTTAATGTTGACAAAATGCGGGGGATCACTTGCCCCTTGATAGTTTGCTTCTGGGGGTAAAAAAATAAAAATAACTAAATTTTTATGAAAAATGACTAAAAAATCATTTTTCTGTGAAACCATTCCATCAATGATTTCTATCTTCAGGCATGTTTTAGGTGTTAAATTGAGTAACGAAACCGGACAGATTGCTTTCCCAAAAAACTATTTGGTTTTGTGGAAAAAAAATGTTTTTGAAAAATTATAGAAAATTCACAGTCAAATGCATTGCGTGCCCTGCCATTATTGCTGTGTGGTAATTTGTTGGTCTGACCTATCTAGAATTTACCTCACCTCCTGTGACGTCAGGTGGACAACCCCCCCCCCCCCCCCCCCCCCGAGATATCGGAAATTTAATTATATGAAAATTATTTACCATGAAATTACTCATTTTCTCTAGCTACTAAATACTTGATAAATTGGAAAGCATGTTCGAGTAAACTCGGACCGGTTCTTAATGTTTTGGATGCAATGCAATTAATTATTTTCAGACTACTGGTATTCCAGGAGTTTGGTGTTCTATGGACCACCTGTCTATCACGTGGTGTAAGCAGCTGATCTTGACGTTAGCCCGGACGTTGTTTGATTCCGTCGATCCTCGAACGAAGCAGATTACTGACGATAGTGACCACAGACTGCAAGTCTTTAAATATCATTTACTGAAGGTAAGACCCCTTAGGCGGGGATTCCACTAACGTCAATAGTGATAGTAAATGTAGTTTTGACGTGGTAGCAGACATTAAAGACACACTAAAAATGTCTGCTACCACGTCAAAACTTTATTTACTATCACTATTGACGTTGGTGGAATCCCCGCCTAAATATCTTTCTTGGGCTGTATGCGTGGCCCCATCATGATAATCGTCGTTCCCGCGCTTTATCGACTAGGTTTGGTGTCTTCATTTCAGCTCTTATTTCGTCGTTCTGCTAGTGTGAAGCCCAGGGACTGTCGCAGCATCCACATCTCGGCCACATGCAGTCTTAATTCTTCGGCCTTTTTCAAGGCCCAGCACTCTGAGCCATATAACATGCTAGACCTAACCATTCCGATATCGAAAACACGTAATTCAAAATCAGCAAACGACTATAGGCCGGTATCTCTTTTGTCCACTTTATCCAAAATCTTTGAAAATGTTATAAAGACACGTTTACAAAGCTTTTACACTCACACAAATTTCTTTAGTTTAAAACAATTTGGTTTCATGCCTGGTCTAAGTACTGAAAGTGCATTGATTCACTTTACGAGACATTTATACATGGAAATAAATAAGGGAAAGAAAGTTTCTTCCATGTTTATTGATGTTTCAAAAGCTTTTGACACAATCAAACATACTACTCTATACAATGTGTTAGAACAATCAGGAGTAAGGGGCCACTGTTTGAAGCTCATCCAGAGCTATTTGTCTGGAAGGACCCAATTCGTTGAAATTCGTCAATACAAGAGCACTACGACTGCAGTTGAGTATGGTACACCTCAAGGAAGCGTACTTGGTCCTATTCTTTTCCTTGTGTTTCTAAATAACTTTTGTAGAGGAAAGTTTTTGGGCGAAATCACAGCATATGCTGACGATACAGCTTTTACATATTCTAGCGAAAAAGGTTGGAATCAAAACATTGTAAATATGCAGATTGATTTAAATTACATACGCTTATGGTTTGATCTTCTTCTTCTTCTTCTTCTTCCGGCTCTACAGCCCTTGGTGGGCTTTGGCCTGCTCGACAACACTCCTCCATTCTTCTCGGTTTTGCACAACGCTCCACCATCTGGAGACTCCCAACTCGCGAAGGTCATTCTCTAACTCGTCCTTCCAGCGGTTTCTTGGCCGTCCTGGCAGTCGTCTTCCCGTCATGCTTGCTTTGTACATTTTTCGTGGCATGCGTTCTTCAGACATCCTTACAACGTGTCCCAGCCACCTTAATCGTTGTGCTTTAATGAACCTTACTATGTCTTCTCCGTTGAGAGCGGCGTCGATTTCAGCGTTGTGTCTTATACGCCATTCTCCGTACTCGTAAAGGGGTCCATATATCCTCCTTATTATCTTTCTTTCGAGTACACGTAGTTTGTTGGCATCGTTTACAGTGAGATTCCAGGTTTCCGATCCGTATGTTGCAACTGGTCTTATAAGGGTTTTGTATATTCGTAGTTTTGTGGCTCTAGAGATAAGTCTTGACTTGAGCAATTTTAGGTTGGCAAATTATGCTCTATTGGCTGCTGTTATTCTTCTGTCTATCTCTGCGCTAGTTTTGTTTTGATTGTTTACTTCTGCACCAAGGTAGATGAAGCTCTTTACATTCTCGAAAGCCATTCCTTGTACAGTCAGGTTGTCACTTCTCCGTCTCCTTTCTAACGCTGACATTACTAGATACTTAGTTTTTGAGACATTTATTTCTAGTCCAGCTCTACTCGCCTCTACACATAGTCTAGCAAGTATCTCTCCTAGTTGCTTCCTATTTTTAGTGATTATGACTATGTCATCCGCATATGCGCAGATCATTTGTGACTTGTATACAATTGTCCCACTCTCTACTATATTCTGTAACGCTGCTTGCAGTGCCAGGTTGAACAGTGTAGCTGAGAGGGCGTCTCCTTGTCGTACCCCTCTGCCGAGTGGGAATTCTTCTCCACATCGTCCGTCTATTATTACACTGGCTCTGGCGTTTTCCATAGTCATTTTTACTAGATTAACTAGGTTTTTTGGTATTCCTTGTCGGATCATTGTGTTATATAGGCTGTCTTTCCAAATAGAATCGAAAGCCTGTCTAAAATCCACAAAGAGCATGTGTAGGTCCGTATTATGCTCGTAGCATTTTTCCATAGTTTGCCGTAGAACGAAGATTTGGTCAACAGTTCCCCTGGCTGGTCTAAAACCACATTGGTACTCGCCTATTATTTCTTCTGCATACGGTGAGATTTTTCTTAATAGAAGATTTGAGAAAGTCTTGTAGGCAGTATTAAGGAGTGTAATTCCTCTGTAGTTATTGCAGTCCAACTTGTCGCCTTTCTTGTAAATCGGTACTATAGTTCCTGTTTGCCATGCTTCCGGCATACATTCGTTTGCCCAGATCTTTGTAATAATGTCATGTAGTTCTTTTACAACCTCTGACCCAGAGTATTTTAGTATTTCACTGGTGATGCCATCTTTGCCTGGTGCTTTATAGTTATTCATCCTTTTTATGGCGTTTTCTACCTCTATTAGTGTTGGTGGGGGTATAAGCATTTCCGCAGTTTGTGGTAGTGGTTCTTCTTCTGGTGTAGTGTCGCTCTCTTTGTTGAGTAGTTCTTTGAAGTACTCGGTCCATCGTTCCATAATACTCTCCTCTTCGCCAAGTAGTTTCCCATTCTTATCTTTGCAACCGCTTAGTCTCGCCTTGTATTCTTTCCTGAACCAGTCTGTGTCTTTATAAAATTTCCTGGTCTGATTTTGCTGCCTTTTGTTTTCTATTTCTTCTAGTTTTTTGTTAATCATTTCTTTCTTCTTTCTGCGGCATACTCGGTTTGCTTCTCTTCTGAGTTCATCATATTCTTCCTGGGCCGACCTGGTGTTTCTTTGTAATTTCCTCTTTCTGGCTTCATTCTTCCGTTGTATTATTTGTACACATTCATCATCAAACCACTCATTTCTTACGCGCTCTTTCTCTCCAATAATGTCTCTAGTCACTGTTGTCAATGCTTCTCTAAGTTGTTCCCATTTATGGTTTATATCATTTACATTCTCGTCTTCTGCTCTTTCTTCTCTTTGTTCTTGCAGCTTATTTCGTATCTCACGTTGAAAATTATCTTTTACATCTTGTACTTTAAATAACTCTTGGTTCCACACCGTACGTTCTTTTGGCTTTCTTTTTTGGGCGTTGGACAGTTTCTCTCTCATCACTGCTTTAACTAGGAAATGGTCGGAATCACAATTAGGTCCTCGGCAGGTCTTCACATCTATTACCGACGATGCGTGTCTAGCTGATACTAGGATGTGGTCTATTTGATTCGTCTCTGTAGTTCCAGTGATCGTCCATGTCCCTAGGTGTATGTTTTTGTGTTGAAAGTAGGTACTCATCACCGCAAGTTTGTTCGCTGCTGCCATTCCAATCAGGAGTCTACCGTTTTCATTTGTAGTTTGATGTTTTGAGAAGAGGCCACATGTTGTTTGGGTAAATGGTTCCTTTCCGATCTTCGCGTTGAAGTCACCTAGTACTACAGTGATGTCATATTGTGGTATGTTCTCAATGGAATAAGTCATCTGGTCGTAGAAGGCTTCTTTCTCGTCGTTATCTGCCTCTTCGGTTGGCGCGTATGCAGACAGTATACTTATATTTCTAAATTTTCCTTTAATACGAATTTTACATATTCTGTCACTGATGGGCTCAAATCCTATTACTTTCCCTCTTGCTCTCTTTGTCACAAAAAAGCCAGTTCCTCTCTGTCCTGTTTTATCCTGGTTACCACTGAAGTACACTGTAAAGTCACTTTTCCTGATTTCTCCTTGGCCTTTCCACCTTATTTCTTGTACTGCTACAATGTCGAAATTATATTTCAATATTTCTCTTCCTATTTCTTGCATCTTCCCTGGCATTAGCATTGTCCTTACGTTCCACGTAGCCAGTTTTAATTCCAAGGAAGCTCGTTTGTTTTGCGGGGGTCGTCGTCTAGTTCCGGTATAGTTGTTCCGAGGCGTGTCTTGAGTCATCGCAACTTGGGTTTTTTTACGGTGTTAGGTCGTCGGCCTTACGCCCAACCTCTGCCAGAGGATGGGGGTGTTGATTTCGGGGTACCCAGCCCCTAGGTGATCGCCTTCTCTTCGGCTGGGAGTCTCACCCGCCCCTTCGCAGTACACCATTCGTGTGTTGCTCATTGCCGTTGGCCCTTTAGGGCTCTTCCGCCACTGAGTTGGATGACAGCCCTGCTGCCGACTGACATCGCCTTCAAGAGACTCTCACTTCTCTTCCCCTTAGGCTATGCTGTGTTCCGAGAGGATCTTCTGCATACTCAGCCGTTGAAGTTGGAAGTTGGAATCAAGACATTGTAAATATGCAGATTGATTTAAATTACATACGCTTATGGTTTGATCAGCATTCATTAACTTTAAACAGTGAAAAAACAAAATATGTAAATTTCCATCTCTCGCCAGAGGTATGCTGTGACTCGACCCTTCGTTATCATAGTAGATCTTGCCTGAATTTGTATGGAGTCGGTTTTGGAATTCAAAATTGCATCTGTCCTGTGATTAATAATACAGATACCATTGATTACCTTGGACTAACCTTAGATGAGCGTCTTTCGTGGAATTATCATATAGCTAAATGCCATAAAAATCTTAAAGGCTATTTGCGATTGTTCTATTATATTAGAAAATTGTGTCCAATTTCCTTGTGTCTGGAAATTTTTCATGCTTTGGTACAGTCCAGGCTTACATACGCTCTCATTGCCTTTGGTGGAACTTATATTACAAAAATCAAGCCTCTGGTCACTTTACAGAAGCTCTTCATTCGCATAATTTTAAATAAGCGTCGTACCGAGCCATCTTTTCCTCTTTTTCGTGAAATTAATGTTTTACCTCTTAGGTCACTTTACGTGTATAAAGTGCTGGGTGTTTTTTACCAATCCTCCGGGAACAGACCTATTGTACCCGCAAACGATAGTAGAACCCGACGTGTAGAGTCGTTTGTGCCACCTAGGCCCAAAATGGAATTTTTCAAAAAAACGTTTTTATATATAGGGCCACTTGAATACAATAAACTTTCTCTAGAACTTCGTGGCGCACCTACACGCAAAATATTTCAAAACAAGGTGAAACATGCAATACTACAAAAAGACCCAGCACTTTGGAGCTTCTAATAACATGCCTCTCAACATACCTCATACCATCTGTATACCAAATGGATCTGTATTACTACTTTAAATTTTTAGTTCTTATATTGTTATTGGCACCTTGCCTCCACGTGCAAATTGGCTGCACAATGGCAAGGGACCCAAAGATGAAAAATGTATTATCTAAATTTATGTAACTGAATTTATTTTGGGAATTACACTATTATTATTATTATTATTATTATTATTATTATTTGCTTGTAGATTAGCCCTTTCAGTTTTTGGGGCTTTTTCCTGTCTGTTAGGATACCTGTATTGCCTATTGTCAATTAATATTAAGAGATTGCTTGTTGTTACAGAGAAGTGCCGGTAAGAAGTATGTGCCATTCTCGGCTCGCAGCTCATTTGAACGCTCGGTCAAATGGATTGAGAACCTACAGCGGCAATTTTCCGTCATAGAGAAAAGAGGGCTGAAATCGCCGCAGTTTGTCATGCTAAGGCTGCTGGACGACGTAAAGCACGCGGCTGCCGTCGTGGAAGCCATCAACGTCAACGTTAAAGACTGGGTCTATGTTTGTGTCGCGGACGCCTTCGAGGACGACTTCCGCATTTGGTATGTCATTATCATTCTTCTTCTTTATATGCCTCGGCTAGCAAAGGTTGGCGATCATCATGGCAATTTGGACCTTGGAGACTGCTGCTCTTAAAAGGAAAGTCGTGCTCTTGCCAAACCACTGCCTCAGTATTGTATTGTTCTCCATAGCTTGGTCAACTGCAGTTGCCTGGGTGTGTTGTGTGAGCTTCCTCCACTCCTTCTGTCCCTTCACTTCCTACCATCTCCTATATTCTCTGTATCTCTTACAAAAACTACTGTAATAAGGAGAAAGCATTCGGAGACTATGGAGTTCAGGTGGATATTAACTGCTTACCTCATGGAGGTTGTATTTTATTCGCTTGATGAGTTTATTTTAATGTTAATGTTAGATGTTCATGTTTTATGTGGGCGTTGAATTTTTCTATTTCACTGATCAGTATGGTTTATTCTGATTCTGATATTTTTTGTTTTCAGTGAGGAAGGTATGAACCTATCGAACGAGACTGAAATTTTACCGGCGCATTGGTCACGAAGAAAATTAATTAAACTCGATATGCTACAATTGAAATCTAAAGGATTTTCTCATGTCCTAGTGCGTTTTCCTCCACTTTCGACGCCTGTAAGTGTTTTCTCAATTGCTGTCGAGCTTCAATTTAGCGATAGATTATTACAATAAGAATAATTACAACAATTGGTAGCGGAAAAAATGCTATGGAACTGCGAATATATATATTTTACTGTTGATAGAAGCCATTACCGATGTAACGTTATTTCTTTCAGATGTCAATAAACGTGGATGTTTTCAACCCGGCGGACCGCACCATAGAGCACCCCGTGCCGCGAATTTGGTCGCTTACGAATGACGTCGTCGTGGACAATACTGTTGACAACGCCGTGCACTACACAGTCAATCTGCCCGGGTTTGATCAAGTGTGGCAAGCGTTTCATCTGACTGTACAAGGTCTAACGTGCAAAACGTCACATAGTCACACGAGCGTCACTTTCTCCGTCCCCTGGGCTAACGAAAGTCAGCCATTTTATTTCTTGTAAGTAGACCAGGTTAGGGATCATTCTATCAATAGTTATTGACAATCTACCCGGGTTTGATCAAGTGTGGCAAGTGTTTCAAAAGACTGTGCAAGCATCAGACTTGCAAAACTGCATCTAGTTACCAAGTGTCGCTTTGAACTGGTACCAGAGGAAGTGCTGAATAGGCAGAAGTAGAGGGACAAGGGGGGAAGACGGGAGAAGAAGACCACGGAAGAGGTATAGACATCAGATTGAGGATGATTGCAGAAGAGGAAGTGCTGAAGAAACAGATGTGGAGGGACTAGGGGGAAAACAGAGAAAAGGCGGAGATGAAGACCGCGGAACAGCAATCAGATTGAGGACGATCTCAGAAGAGTGGGACTGGCTCCAGAGGAAGTGCTGATAAAGCAGATGTCGAGGGACAGGGGGGGGGGGGATTGAGGGAAGACGGAGAAGAAATAAGACCACGTAGGAGGCACAGAAGCCAGATTGAGGACTGAGGACGATCTCAGAAGAGTGGACCTGGTATCAGATGAAGCTCTGAATCAGC
Source organism: Psococerastis gibbosa (assembly GCA_963971405.1). Lineage (NCBI taxonomy): Eukaryota > Metazoa > Arthropoda > Insecta > Psocodea > Psocidae > Psococerastis > Psococerastis gibbosa. The sequence continues at coordinate 3,864,598 of OZ020490.1, read as the reverse complement.
AGATGTGGAGGGACAAGAGGGAAGACCAAAGAAGAAGTATAGAAACTAGATTGAGGACGATCTCAGAAGAGTGGGACTGGCTCCAGAGGAAGTGCTGATAAAGCAGATGTGGAGGGACAGGGGGGGGGGAATAGAGGGAAGACGGAGGAGAAATAAGACCGCGTAGGAGGCACAGAAACCAGATTGAGGACTGAGGACGATCTCAGAAGAGTGGACCTGGTATCTGATGAAGTGCTGAGTAAGCAAATGTGGAGGAAGTGAATGCTCACATACCACACCCGGGCAACTGGAGATGATTTTTTTATTATGATGATGATACTGTAATAAAATTTCACCCTAAATGTTCAATTTTTTATGTTTCAGAGACAACGAGACGTTTTCTGTCTCACTTAAGCTTTTCTCGGCACGTCCCCCGAAATTCAACAAGACCACCTCTCCCTCCCTCCGTTTCGTCTTGGACCCATCCTGCAAATATAGAATTGCTCTCGGACCTGACAAGCTGGCGGCTGCTGGCCAGTTAGCGAGGTAATGAAATGAAATTAAATGAAAACGACTTAATTGAAAAACTCAAAATGCGAACAATAAGACTATAAAGTCATGTTTTCATGCTAACCTTAAAACGATTGTATTATAAATGTAGTACTTAAAAATTATTGCAAGAGGAAAGAAATAAAAAATAAAATAAAACGAGAGAGAGAAAAATTTAAAGTATATGCGGGGGGGGGGGGGTCCATTGTCAAGACCATTACCAAACCGGAGAGAGTCTCAAGCGTTATCTAAGATATATTGTTTAATTAATTTATTAAAGCTACTGAGTGATTTAGCTGCCCTAACCTCCAATGGTAGGCGGTTCCAGTGGCAGGTAAGTCTGTCAAATTGTCTGTCCGTCTGGTGTGGCTCTCTGAGGAGCAAGTTCTGAATACAATATTGAAAGAATATTTCCGCTCGTACTGGGTGTACGGGGAAGGCTTGTACTCTCGAAGTTCGGGAGAAGAAACCACACAGCTTGGATGTTAAAAGTCGTCTGGTTGTATATTAAAATATATAGTCGGTTATGGGCAGCATCCCCAATAGCAGCACTGTGAGCCGATTGGTCCCCCACTCCAGTACAACCCCAATCACTGCTTCGATCGAGAAGGCAGTGCCGGGTTAAGGCCGACTGTATTTACTCATTTTATCCGTGTGGTTGCCTGGCTAGAGACGCAGCATCATGTCGTCCACATTTCGAAAGGCTGGTTATTCTGTACCATCTCTCTATTAGCTATGCTCTAGAGGCGTGCTCTCATCTGACGATTGTGTCTGGCAACATACCCAGACCGAGGAGACACTCATGCTAAGACCCAGTACACATGGGGGATTCTCGCATTCGCGATTAGCCGACGTTTTTTCCATAGTAGGGATAAGGCTTGGGGAATGGTTGGTGCAAACCCACAGTCTCTACTTGAGAAGAGATCTATGATCTGGCGTACATAGGGGAAATTCGTGCACTTTCATGCGGTCGGCCTTACGCCAACTTAGTAAGGGTAAAAGTGCAGTTAATTATATTCAGAAGTTATTCTTCTTTACTTACCTTACCCTTCAGGTTATCTAGGGACTCTGAATTCATACATAGGCGCCCATTCCATTGACCGGCTAGGGCTATTTCCAAAAACAGTGACGTGGTAGCAGACATTCAAGACTTAGGTTGCGTTTCCACCGATCTCGTATTGCAGAATGCAAATGACATTGACGGAAATTAGAATTTTTCTTTTTATAGAAATCTATTAAAATGTTTGTACTTAACATATCTCATGACGCCATTTTTTAATTTTAGTTTGTTTGTGATTTTACTGTACGATCATTGATCAATTTTAACTATGGCATAGAGGAAAATAAACATTTCCGTCAATTCTGCAATGCGAGGTCGGTGGAAACGCCACCTAAGTCTTGAATGTCTGCTACCACGTCACCGTTTTTGGAAATAGCCCAGCCGGTCAATGGAATGGGCACCATATCACAACCTCTCTCGTTCGCGCTATTTTTGCTTGGGCTTGGGTTCAACAATGAAACTTACATAGCGCCAAGCTTTGGTACCGATATGAAGGACAGTGTTTCCGCAAGGCGCGGTTTCCACCGACCTCTAAGTGCAAAATAAACATACGGTGACGTGGTAACAGACATTCAAGACTTAGGCGGGGTTTCCGACGACCTCTCATAGCAGAATGCACATGACATTGACGGAAATTTGAAGTTTTCTTTTTATAGTAATCTATTAAAATGTTTGTACTTAACATATCCCATGACGCCATTTTTTAATTTTAGTTTGTTTGTGATTTTACTCTATGATCATTGATCAATTTTAACTATGGCATAGAGTAAAACAAAAATTTTCGTCAATGTCATTTGCATTCTGCAATGAGAGATCGGTGGAAACCCCGCCTTTATTAATGATATCTGCTACCACGTCACCGTATGTGTATTTTGCACTTAGAGGTCGGTGGAAACCGCGCCTAAGCCATGACCAATGGTATATTCGATAGTTGATGAGATTTACTTTATTTACAGATACTACTCGCATTTATTACCTGGCTATATTGCAGCAGTGCTGCTGTTGACCTTGAGACGTCAGTTAGAGAGTCTTGAAGAGGGAGCCGGCATTCCGCTGTTTCACAATGCTCTGACTCAATCTTGTCGAAAGTATTACCTCATTGTGCAAACTACCATTATTGGCTCCAGGATCTTCGGGTAAGCTACTGTATCCTACTCTTTAAACGCCGTAGATTTAATTTTGGGCACACTCTTAATTACTCCTAACGATTGAGCCCCCATTTTTGCCCAACAGAAAAAAAATTGAAATTATAGATTTATAGATTCTAAAGGAAAATAGGCGAAACTTTTAAATTCACACTAATACCCAGAGATTTTTTGGCTTTATTTATGAAAAATAAGTAAAAAAGGTACCGATTTCCGAACCAGCCAAAATACGCGCCATTTTTAGGATGACGTCATGTGTGCATAATTTCCAAGATGGCCGTTTTAGTTTAATGTTATTAGCTGGGCTGCTGGGCTGAGCGTGGGGCTCAGGTGGTCATCTTGGAAATTGTGGACGCTTGACTTCAATCAATCAATATATTATAAGCATACTATATGTACATTTGAGATACAAAAAATATGGGACGAACCAAAAATGGATGCTGCCCGCCTACCTAAATGTCCAGCCCTGACACTCGACCCACCGACAGAGCACAACGGCTTCGTGGAGACATCTCGACTATACTGGCCAGCACGACCCCAAATGGCTTACTTGCCAAGGGTGGGCGTTGGCTAGTAAGTAAGTAATTTTTACATGTCATCCTCTCTCTAATACCCCTATGAAGATGGGATCAACACCATAATTCTCACGTGTTTTTTCTTCAGAATGAAACTGGTGGCTTCATTGTTTCCCACACCTGATCCCGTACTGCTGCAGGACCTTGGTCTCGACTTTTTCTTGCTGCCTATTTTTCTGTTCCTCAATGCCGCGGCAATCTCATATATAGCCGGCGCTGTCGTTTATGCGGCTGTGGTAGTCAGCGGGCAGGCTGCTCATAAGCTGGCCTTCAGGTATGTGTAAATAGCGCTGGTACATAAACTTAGTTAAGGCTGAAACCGAAATTGATTGGTATAGAAGCAAAACGGGCAAAGCCCATTTGAGTTAATATTTCAGGAGAGCCAAGAGCCTATATATAGCTTAGTGCCCTTAGACTCTGACACCTGTCCCCATTGCAACTCTGGTAGGATGGATGGTCTACACCTTCAGAATTACGCAGCCCTCTCCAACAACCAAGACAGAAACCCCTTGCGTCTTTACTGGGAGGCTCGTTGGCGTATGGTAGAGATGGGCTGGCATTGGTTTAAAAAAAATGGGGGGAAAGGATTTGTCGTATTGTCGTATTTAAACCCAATTTTGGAACTAGTTTACGCTGGACTGTGTCAAAATTACCTTCTGTTAATTAATTCAATGGATAGCTTTCAACCAGACGAATCTACTGGCGCCAAAAACTCAATTTCAAAAATTTGTGGACATCTACCTATATGGTCTTATTGACAAGATTCGTATGGCTAGACAGGTTAGCACAGCTACACAACTATCTAACCGAACAAGCCAGTGAGCTTACTTTATTACATAAAGGCAATGCTTAATGCAATAAATTGCAGCAATATATGTGATATAATACTGACTTGATGATTTTTTATTTTTTTTAATTGTGGTACAGGTGTTACCTGTGTGCACTTAAGCCTATTGGGTCGTCTATTGTGCCTCCTACAACAAAGTATTTACATCACTTCCTCGAGGTCTATCTCCCTCAGGTGAGCCAGGATGTAGAGGGGGTCTAGAAGCGGTAGGTCTTTTACATGTAACAGCAAGATTCCCAAGCATGCTGCTCTTCTTCGTGCGATTGCATCGCAGTGAAGGAGGATGTGCTCGGGGTCCTCCGCTCCTTCATTGCAAAATCTGCATGCTCTAGACTCTCTGACATAGATATGTTAGTCAGATGTCCATTCAAGTTGCAATGCCCAGAGAGGAATCCTGTGATCACTCGCAGATGTCTCCTGTTCATATTAATGCATACTTGGGCTCTTTTGCGCTAGTAATAATGTAATGTAGCTGTTGCAAACCTGTCTAACAGTCTCCTGTTCATATTATTAATGCATACTTGGGCTATTTTGCGCTAGTAATAATGTAATGTGTAGCTGTTGCAAACCTGTCTAACAGTCTCCTGTTCATATTATTAATGCATACTTGGGGTATTTTGCGCTAGTAATAATGTAATGTAGCTGTTGCAAACCTGTCTAACAGTCTCCTGTTCATATTATTAATGCATACTTGGCCTCTTTTGCGCTAGTAATAATGTAGTGTGTAGCTGTTGCAAACCTTTATAACAGTCTCCTGTTCATATATTTATGCATACTTGGGTTCTTTTGCGCTAGTAATAATGTAATGTAGCTGTTGCAAACCTGTCTAACAGTCTCCTGTTCATATTATTAATGCATACTTGGGCTATTTTGCGCTAGTAATAATGTAATGTGTAGCTGTTGCAAACCTGTCTAACAAATACGAATCTTGACGAAGCAGTAGAATCCGGGATGATAGGCCGTGGTCGTTCAGCGTTTCATTCGTGCTCTTTTTTTTCAGGTTTTTGGCCCGTACAATTACCGGAGTAGTCTCCTGGTCGGAATGGATTTTTTCCGCCCTGCACCAGCTCCCCTTCGCAGCTGCTACTCTTCTAGTCTCGATATCATGGTCAACAGTAGGTGGTCTGGGCATGGTACTAGCCGCTGCCTTTTACTTTCTGACGGTAAGTTTAATAGGTCTTCTTCTTCTTCTTCTTCTAATGGCTCTTCTATCGAAGATTCGCGATCTTCATGGCAATTGTAGTGGTGTGACTATACTTGAGCATTGTAATGTAGGGGTTTCCCGTTCTTCTCCATCCTTATGCCGTTGACTTTTCATTCAGCCTTCGGCCTTCCCAATCCCAGGACAAAAGAGTGCCATGCACTGCTAGATAGATGTGAAATTCTATTAATTAATTGGCGACGCAAACAAGACAAAATAATAAAATAGTCAAAAAATTGGCTTTGCCCAATAATTTAACAATAATAAATAATAACTCTTAAATAAATCATGGAAAGAAAAGCCTATGGCTAATTTCATTTCAAATAATATAAATTTCCTTTACAGCTTTGCAAACTCTACGAAGACTACTTGGAAGATCTCCTGAAAATATCCCTCAAATTTGCAGCTCGTACTATTAAGCATGCTTTCATCGGTAAGTCTTCAAATGCCGCTACTGCTGCAGCTTCCTCCGCGCCTGAAGAACTTAAGGAGAAAGATGACGAAGAGAAGTGCGACAGTTCGAACGAGGATGGCGGTGGTGAGAAAGAGGGCAATACTGCTGACGGCGTGGAGGATGCTGCAAAAGATAAGGATGTTTATTCTGGAGGAAAAGGGAAAGAAGTTGCCGGTGAAGAGGAAAAGGATGTTTATTCTGGTGAAGATGAAGAAGTTACCGGTGAAGAGGAAAAGGATGTTGATTCTGGAGAAAAAGAGGAAGAAGTTGCCGGTGAAGAGGAAAAGGATGCTTATTCTGGAGAAGATGAGGAAGAAGTTACCGGTGAAGAGGAAAAGGATGTTGATTTCTCAGTGGTGAAAGGCAGAGTTGAAGGTGCACTCGAAATTTTTGAAATATCTGGAGGTGGTGGGCCACCCATTGTTGTTGCAAACCCTGAGATACCGGAACCTAGTACTTTGGAGGTAAGACAACTTTAAACTACTTTTGTTTGTGGAATATAGGCTTTAAAATTAATGTAGCAACTATTTTATGTTGATGCCGGAAATGACGCCAGGACATGTTGAGAAGTGTTCTCTGATTTTCTCCCGAGTCTCTCCTCTTCGAGCCCCACACTTGCGACATTTTCTGGCCATGCTTCGGAGGGCATGTAAAGCAGGCGGTCCCCGGCCGGCCTTCCTAGTTGGGAGTAAGAGAGAACTTTATAGTCCTAACTCCGCTAGGTTGGCTTAGTAATAGAACAAAAAGTCATGGATATACAGACGAATGCTGCGCATATCCTGGAGAGATCGTAACCCTAATGCCGAGATCTTGAGGCGATTGGATACAGAAACCAAGTTGCTGCGGGCGGTTAAGAAACGGAAACTCATATACTTCGGCCACTAACTACCTTCGTGTGGTTTTCAGATGATCCATTTCCACGTGACAATCTGCCTTTTGTACTTACTAGCTGCTGTCACAGTTGTTCCATCCATTCTTGCATGGTCTCGAAGTTTCCACGAGAGCACTCAACTGTATCCAGACTCTACGTGGATCCCTGGCTTTGTTTTACCATCAGCTGGCTGCATCCTTTGGCAAGGCGGTGTCCCTACGTCTAATCGGTGAGTTTGGCATCTTACTTCAGCCAGTGTGCTAAGCCCCGTAGAGGCTGCATTGTGATAGTTAGAGTGTCCCTTGGTCACTAATAGTCTTTGGCCACAGTTTTGTAAAACGTGGAAACTTATGGTCATTTAAGACTCGTATCTGTACTTGGTTGATTGATGATTTCGCCTGTTTCATTGCGTCAATGGTAAGCTTGGGTCAGCTTGTCCATTATCGCTTGTAGCCGGTGTAGGTTGTCATCGAGGACGTATACCAGTTTGCCAATGGCGAAAAATGCATGCGGAAACTATACAAAAAATGTCCGAAAACCATGGTGTCGTTGGCATTGGACAAGGGACCAATGGGCCACCATAATCTCCCTAGGTTCATAAAGAGTCCTTCAGGACATTATTTATTGCTTTCCAATTTATACGTAGTGTTAGGAAAGCTTTGTGATGGTCGAAATTTTCGATTCCGAGATTTCAACGGATTTACACGTTTTGAGGTCCCAGGAATCCAAAAAAGTGGTTTTAACGAAATGTCAGTCTGTCTGTCTGTCGTGCTGTCTGTCTGATGAAATTCGGCATGTAGGTTCACAAAAATCATACCTCGGGACCATTTTTTTTATTTGGGGCTAACTCAATTTGGGGGGGTTTTATTCTCAAAAAAACGTCTAAAAAAATTATTTCCCAAAAACGGCTCCAACGATTTCTTTTAAATTCACATTGTATATTGTAGTTGTTATTAATGTTGATAAAATGCGGGGGTCGCTTGCCCCTTGATAGTTTGCTTCTGGGGGTAAAAAAATAAAAATAACTAAATTTTAATGAAAAATGACTAAAAAATAATTTTTCTGCGAAACCTTTCTATCGATCATTTCTACCTTCAGGTATGTTTTAGGTGTTAAATTGAGTAACGAAATCGGGCAGGTTGCTTTCCCAGAAAAGTATTTGGTTTTGTACAAAAAAATATTTTTTTTTTTGAAGAAATTGTAGAAAATTCACGCTCAAACGCATTGCCCTGCCAGTATTGCTGTGTGGTAATATGTTGGTCTGACTTATCTAGAATTTACCTCGCCTCCAGTGACGTCAGGTGGAGAACCCCCCCCCCCCCCCCCCCCCCCCCGAGATATCGGAAATTTAACCATTGGCAAATTATTTACCATGAAATTACTCATTTTCTCCATCTACTAATTTTGGTAAATTGGAAAGCATGTTTGAGTAAACTCGGACCGGTTCTAATTTTATTTATTGTCACTTACCCTGTCCCTGTGCCACAACGCAGCCTGAGTTCTATATGGGAGAGATGGGACATTCGCTTCCCGACGATTTTAATACTAAAGTCTTCATTGAAAAAAAAAATTAAAGACAGATGCAGCGAGATTAGGCACATTAACTTGGGGGCCCACAGGTTTTTTGTATTGCAAGGGTATAATTGATTATATTTATAAATATATTCCCTCGGCGCAGGGGAAGAAGAATTATTATTATAACCGTGCTTTCTTATGACAATTGATTGAGACTATGTCAATTCATTGCAGAAAGTTGTCGGTTGCCTCGACTTCAATACTATACGCGCTCGCAGCCGCTTCAATCATGTTCGGGTCTGTCTCCCTCTATCGGCTCTCCTTCTTCATCGCCATCACCGCCATTTACCTCGTAGTTCATCAGATACACGCTAGATGGTTTTGCGTGTAGACATGGCAACTATTGTAAGATACTATTAAATTGTTAAACATTTAAGTGAGTTAAGGTTGACGAGGCAACCGCCTCAGGACATTAAGTCCGAAAATAGAAAATCGAGAAAAACTGGAAACTGTGGGGCTTGAAGCAACGATCTATGCCTTTCCGGTGCATTGTGTTACCACTATTCCAAGTCGAAATAATCAGGAGGTCCACCCTTTCAGTCAACTCCCTTCTCCCTGAGGGTGCCTCAAGTTAAGAAACAGACTCACTGCCCCCGCCGGGCTGACAGGGTTGCTTACAACCAACACAGCAGAAATGCTGTAACCGACGAAACCGGGAAAGCATGGGCAGGCGTTGGGAAAACAAAACAAAATATGTTTATGTTATGAGTATGACTTATGTTTGATTAGGAAAATAGACACATTATAAGTTGAGTAATGACTACTAGACGGGGTCACGGGTTTTCCGAGCGGATGGTTTTTCTCGGTTTCTCTTAGAAGATAGGTATGCGTGGGCTCTTTTGGGGGCCAGTCGGACAGGATAGATCTTCTTACAATATTTCATTAAGCATGGGGATTGGTGTATTCCCTTCTATTCTCCATGTGCATGCAACTCGGGATTTTCATAACTTGAAATGACCGTGTAATACGTATAACGACTATATTAGGTAAATAAGAAAGCAGGTACAGGTTCACTGAGTATCCCCCCCTGTTTTAATACAAATAGCTGTCATGTTAATTACCCTATCACGTTTATCTGTCACAATACTACTAGTAACCTATAACAGTCATTTTCCAAATTGTACCATTTCTAGTCAATAACATTATTGAACATTATGGAGTATTAATTTATTTTATTTTATGCTTTGTGTTCGTATTAAAGATATGCTTTATTAATGCGTGTCTATTTAATGTGGATAGTGAGACTAGATATCCTGACGTTTGAACTGTGCCTTGTGCTGCCAATCTAATGTATTGTAGTTTAGTTTTAGGTTACCGAAATTAGAGGATATAGAATAGATTTACGCCTAACCGGGGCGTCTTCTTAACCGTTGAACCACAAGCCCTTTTTAGGTAGGTATATTTTTAGCAACGTTTAGTAGGTAGGTATAATTGAGCATCCATGGAGCCATGGATTACATCCACACTTCTGGGGGAGGCGATCAACATGGGTTTATTATTTTATTTTATATATTTTAGTAGGTCTATTTACACTATAAACCAGTGTTTCTCAAACTGTGGGCCATGGCTCAGAAAAGTCCTATACCCTTACACTAATAATCCCGGGGGGGGGGGGGGGGGGGGGGGTCAGAAATTTCATTGGATATTACATAAGATTTGGTAGTTTTTATTTTTCCTCTCAAAATTGGATTCTATCTAGTGTCAAGCCATATTTCATTTCGGGGGGGGGGGGGGTCGAACCCCCATGAACCCCCCCCCTGGCTACGGTCTTGGAATTGAGTAATGCGATTAATCATTCCAATCGTTCCAATTTCCCGCCAAATATTTCGCAAGTTTATTTATTTGCTTTAGTTTGTTGTTTTAGTTTCTATTGCGATTTTGTATAGTTTGCTGCTTTTTGTGGGGGCCCTCCTGGCCCTATAGCCAAACCCGGCACTGTATATACTAACGTACTGTATAAATAGTTCAGAAGGAGTTTGAAGTGTTACCTTATTCAAAGGACATTGTACAACATTCAAGAGTTTTTTGAATAGGGAAGCACTTTGAACTTTTCTTTGGATTCTGTTAAGTTCTTGACTGCATTGTACAATTTAACATTTATTATTTACGCTATTGTATTGAAAATCGGTGCAATATAGACTTTCTATTCTATTCTATTCTATACATAACTATCTCTCCTTAAAGCAAAGCCCGATCAACCCAATCGATTTATCAACTAATTGTAGATTATCTTTCATTTACCAAACAAGTATTGGACTATCATGATTGCTAGCAGACAGTTCTGAGAAGCGCCGCTTTCATTATTATTATCTACTTTGACAAACTTTCAGTATAGGAAATTTGATAAGACAGTTCTCAGAATATGGGCGATGCAGTCAAGTGAAAAGATTAGGGACCAGGGGACTTGTTGCGCATCGTAGGCGGGTTTTTTGTATCGCCCTCTCGTTGATTAAACGTCAACCTCTGCCATGTTAGGTCAAAGCTACATACATAGGTTGCGTTTTCGTGAACAATATTGATCAATTTATTAAATTTCCATTTCAAAATGTTCTTGTTTGCATTTTAAATCCCAAGGTTAAAAATAATCCCCATATTTAATTGATTTCATTAATTAAGTTAATGTAGGCTATTCAAAACAAAAACAAAGAACCGGTCCGAGTTTACTCAAACATGCTTTCCAATTTATCAACTTGTAGATAGAGAAAATGAGTAATTTTCGTATGGTTAAATTTCAAATATCTGGGGGGGGGGGGGCGTCCATCTGACGTCACTGGAAATGAGGTAACCGCAGTATATTTAAAAATCCTTAAAACTTCATTCTAGTGTACGCTGCTAGTGCCGCTACCATTTGGGGAAGGCGGCGGTCCGGACCCCCATTGACCCCCTCTGGCAACGGCCTAGGATATCGCCTATCCCAAAGCACTGAATTAATCAATGGCATTGCATATTCTAGATCGGGCAGACCAATACATTACCACACAGTAATAATGGCAGGGCACGCAATGCATTTGAGCGTGAATCATTATTATAAAAAATTTTTTTGCACAAAACCAAATATTTTTTTGGGAATGCAACTTGTCCGCTTTTGTTACCCTATTGAACACCTAAAACATACCTGAAGGTAGAAATCATCGATAAAAAGGTTCCGCAGAAAAGTTATTTTTTAGTCATTTTTCATGAAAATTGAGTTATTTTTATTTTTTACCCCCAGAAGCAATCTATCAAAGAGCAAGCTACCCCCCGCATTTTATTAACATTAATAACGACTGCAATGTATGTGAATTTAAAAGAAATCGCGTTGGAAGCGTTTTTGAGAAATAATTTTTTTATACGTTTTTTGGAGTTTTTTGAGAATAAACCATGCAAAATTGAGTTAGCCCAAAATAAAATGATCCCGAGGCATGATTTATGTGATACTACATGCCGAATTTCAACCAAATCCACCGATGTAGTTAGCCCGGAAATGGATAATCAGACAGACAGCCATACATTTCGTAAAAACCACTTTTTTTGAGTTCCTGGGACCTCAAAACGTGTAAATCCGTTGACATCTCGGAATTGAAAATTTTGACCATCACAAAGCTTTCCTTATAGCCTACTACGTATAAATTGGAAAGCAACAAAACTCTCACAAGGCCCCGACAACAGTCACTAGTATAGATACCCTAATAATAATAATAATGCGTGTATTTATCAAAAAAAAAAAAAAAAATTATACTGAACCGGTGCCACAAAGCCAAAAAGGCGCGTTGGGATCACCACACAATTTTTTACTGTAGTAGGTTATTTACTAGTTCGTCACACTAACAATATATTTTTTCAAACTGTATCTGTGAGTAGACTTACAATATAGTTCTTAATGATAGACAAGGTAATATTTTCATTGCATCCTGCCCTAATCATTTCATTATAGTAACTCAAACCTCTATAGTTGACAGAATTTCTGCTGTGTGTTAATTTGTAATTAGGAGCCGTGAGGAATCCACGTCCTGTTCGCCTAGTACTTATGTTATTAGCTGAAATTCTGTCAACTTGGAAGTTACTCAAGTTACTTACAACCATTGTCAGTAAAAATTTTTTGTATAATAGCTCAAATGGCAAAATTCCTAACTCCTTAAATATTACCCTCGTACTAACATTGTAACCTGTTTTATTGAGCATCCTCGTGGCAAATTTTTGGCAAGTAACAATTTTTTTTAATTTTTGTAACTCCAGCACCACCCCAAAAACCGATTCCATATTGCAATATAGATTGATAAAAAGCATAATAAATAGGTACCATGTTTTTTGTAGACATGTAGACTTAGCATAGTAACCCCTAAGGCACTATATACCCGGGTATTGTCATCCGCCATGTTGTATCCTATATTTCCTATATGGTAAGTATTGTAAGAAAAGTAAAAAATTGAAAAAAAACTAATACACGTGTTAGTAATTTTTTATTATACACTTCCCTACTTGGTAGCACGTTTTTTAAATAAAAATAAATAAACAACGATAAATTTCAAAAAATAAATAGGTAAGCACCCAATGCTTGGCTTATACACAAGACTTATAATGGATACAACATGGCGGATGACAATACCTGTCTAATATAGAGCCCTAGTAACCCCGGGTCCCCAACTAGCATATAATAATAAGCGTTAGTACTCAAAGACTCATCAAAATACGATATTAGGACTAATCGAAAAATTAATTGTAACCCCAGCGGGTCTACTGTCTATGCTGTCCGATATGAACTTAACCATAGGCGATAGAGCACTTAAGCTCATAGAAATAATATATTAACTGGAACGGTGGAAGCCATAATATCCCTTACGGGGGGGGGGGGGGGCACCCATTACGCCAACTATCAGAGATAGGCCTAAGTACCAACGTAAAAAATATCGAAGGCTTACACATTGAAGCTTGGGCCGGCCGCCATACCATGTTGAATCCAGCGGACCAGAGCAGGTTCAAAGATGCAGATAACTTGGTCCTGTGCACAGTGCCGGTAGGGAAACATGGTAGGACTTGTCCTGGTCACCTCTGAACTAATCGTGTGACTTCACTGTGTTTCCCAAGTGGTTCGGAATCCACTATAATCAGGAGGTCCACTGTCCTATGGGCCCACACCGTGGCCTGGGACTGTGTCCAACCATTCTACTACTACACATTGAAGCTTAGCAGAATGGATACCTGGACCCGGTAAAAACTCTGTACTTGGCTTGTGTAGGCTATTTTCCCAGCGATAACATACAATATTACAAATGGATGGGGGGTCCAAAGGACAAGTCCCGCGCTGCCGCTGGCCTTGATGATCCGAACCTCCCAAAATGTCACCGAGCAGGCGTTCTCTGCATTGAAAGTTGGAGTTGCAATTTTTTGGTTTATTTTTATTTTAGGGGTGTTCCAAAAAATAAGAAAAAAATGTAAAAAAAATCGTATCAATAGAATATCATCACAATACGTATGATCCAAAATTCGCCCAAATAGACAATAAAGACTTTGCTACGTATAGGCTACACATGGTACACCCACGGTCACCTGCACTCTGATCGAGGCGTTTATAATACCGGGGTTAAATAAATACCCTAGGATTATAACTGTAAACAAACAAATTTTGAATAGCACTTTCCATTATAAAATTATCTTGTTTACCAGTGGATTAAATAAATACCGGTATTATAAACGCCCCGATCAGGCTGCAGATGGCAGGTAGTAAATATTTATTCTATGGGTGAACCATCTAACTAGTAACTACCTACTTGACGTATCCTGGCATAGGAGACGTTGATCCAAAACATTGCGGCCTGCTGGTTTGGCATCTGAGAGATCTGTCTGGGACACAGCTTCTGCTAGTCTCAGGCAAACCAGAAGGTGGCTGTCGTCTTGTCTGCATTCGCAAGTCGGGTCCTCCGCCAGTCCCCACCCAGTCAGTACCTAATTTTATATAGTATAAGCCCGCCCCCCCCCCCTCCCCTCCCAATATCTTCCGATCGCAGCTCATTGTCGGGCAAAACAAAGGCTGTAAAACATAAGCCCCCTTCAACTATTATTCTAGGAATGCCTAGAATTCCAGGAATATCCGTATTGAAGCTGAGTGGAATAATAACGAGGTATGACAGGATCGGTCCAGATTTCATTGGCTCATGCTTCTAGGAACATACTTGGCCCGACCTTTTTAGTTCTGACGAACAATGACAAGTCTAATTCGAGTACCTAAAAATTGGTGGGGGGTACGTTCACGAGTCGCACGCCCTCCAGGTTTTAGGCGTTCTTTTGTTTTTTAAAGTGCAATCGTGGGAGCCTTTATTTGGAAACTAGTATTGTACGTCAGTAATAATAATTCTGTGGTTTTAGTTTGAATTGGGCGCCAATGGTAAATTGTATATTCTGTCAATGGTGTTTTGTTATTACAGTGGTATGCCCTACCGGTACACAGAAAAAGACTTGGCCAATCTAAAATCTTCACAGCATTTAGCTGTGTCGGGTCCAGAGGCATTTACAAAGCATTTACAAGGAACATTGACCCAAGAAATACCCAAAAAGTGCAATAAAGGTTTAAGGTTAGCATGAAAACAAGACTTTATAGTCTTATTGTTCGCCTTTTGTTTTGTTTACAATAAAGTCGTATTTTCATTTCATTTCATTTCATTTCATAAACATTGAATTCTCCATGAAACGTACTATCTCCTAAATAACCCGAACTGGGATACTTACTATCAATTTTCTGAGTAAATGATGTCACCGCAATGAAACACTTCTCTTATCGATTAATGTCCCTATCGTATGTTACATATACAATGTAAAGTAGAGACTATAGGAAAATATGGGCTGTGGACTGGATTCGGGGAGTCGGCTCCACCTCCCCCCCAAGGGCGAATTTTGCCTCCAATTTAGGGGGGGGGGGTCAGCGGGCAGATTCAGTGGATTATAACATTAAAAAAATTTATTATTTTTAATTCCCACTGTAAAACCATATTATCTAGTGCAAGTTCATTAAATTTTGGGGAGGTCCAGACCCCCTGACCCCCCGTTTTTAGGGAGATTGGGGACTGCGACCAATGTTCGCCTTCAGGAAAATTTCTCCACAAGTTATCATTTAATGACCCCCTGAGCCTAAAACCAACCTCCGTTCAAACTGTTATATGCATACAGTATATACATTTGCACGGTATGTATGTATGTAGATAGATTTTATAGGTTTGTCGGGACCAGTGGTCCGTGATGCTCGTAAGTGGGGCAAATTGTTGTACATTGATGTTGCATGAAAACCGCAATGACCCCCCCCCCCCCCCCCGAAAGTCTGTCCTGGACCTCCACCCTTGGAATTTAGGGGTATATATCATTAATTTAACATTGTAGACTGTAGAGAACAATATACAGTATGTGAATTTTAGAATATTAAAGAATCGTTGGAGCCATTTTGGAGAAAACCATTTTTTGCCGTTATTTGGAGTTTTATACGGAAACCTATAGCAATGACGGATCCACAAGGGGTCATGACCCCGCCCCCCCTAAATTAGTAAATTCAGATGATGATATTTATTATTATTATTGAATACAACTCAAATTTTCAGCAAAAAAAATTCTTTTAAACGTACATACAAAAGTGACCCCCCCCCCCCCCTAAATTAGTAAATTCAGATGATGGTTTTTTTTTTATTGAATACAACTCAAATTTTCAGCAAAAAAAATTCTTTTAAACGTACATACAAAAGTGACCCCCCCCCCCCCCAAAATCCGCAAAAATGTCCGAAAAACCAAGGACTAATGTTCCACTATATTAGTAGGCAAGGGTCCATTTATACCTAGTATGGCGGAGACACGTCGTAAGAATGTCATGAAAAAGAATACAGGGACGGGAACAAATTAGTAACAGACCTCGGCGAGTTAAGAGTACGAAGATGGTCGCACAAAACTGAGGTAACTGCGGAAGCATAGCCATGCCCAGGGGGGGGGGGAGGGTGGTCCAAGGGGTCCGGTCCCCCTCTGAAATAAAAGGGCTATACACAAAATTAAATTTAATTTTATATTTTAGTGATAAAATTTATAATTTTAGATAAACCAGCATTGTTTGAAAATTGGAATAAATTTATTTGAATTTGAACACTATGGATAGAATTGACTTTCTTTAATAATCAAATACGTAAAAAAAAATTGGACCCCCCCCCCTCCCAAACAAAACCGGACACGGCCTTGACTTGAACACAACATTTTAATGATAAAACTAGAGAAAATTGGTATCAGAGGAATACGGTAAGGGGTGATCTAATACAAAGCTATCTAACAAACAGTATTCAGACAACAAAAATTGACGAAACAAATAGTGATATAGGTAAGATAACGATAGGCCTTCCCCAAGGCACAATTTTAGCTCCAGTTCTCTTTAAAGTATATCTAAATGATTTACTAAACCAGCCACTCAACGGTGAAATCAGCGCTTTTGCAGACGATACAAAACAAATACATATCGCTGATACCAGAACCGAATTATACAAACAAGCAAACGAAGATATGGAAAAAATTAAAACTTGGATGGAAAGCAACATACTTACAATAAATCTACAAAAAACAACATAGCCTACATAGAGCATAAAAATTCAAAAACTTTCACAGACAACACAGAATACAAACTAGATTCCATCCAAAAATCTAAATTTACAAAATATCTAGGTATCGGGTTTGATGAAGAAAATAAATGGGAAAAACACATAGATCTCTTAGCGACAAAAATACGAAAAACATTTTATAAATTTCTCCAAGACACTGCCTAAATACAGAAATACTAATGATGGTATACCTGCACGCACTAGTACAATCTATATTATCATACGGTATAACCGCCTGGGGAGGAGCAAACCAAAACGTCATAGAGAAATTAAATGTAATACAACGGAAAACATTAAAAATCATTCATAGGAAACCAAATAGATACCCCACCGAAGACCTATTACAACTAGCAAACGTACTATCAATCAAAAAGCTGTACATATAAAAGAATCTATTTGCTCACCTACAAAAATATGCATAAGGCGGGTATTCCACATACGTACATCGTCAATGAAAATTATGAAATTGAAGGACATTTCAATTTTACTCTATGCCATTGTTAAAATTGATCAATTGATCATAGAGTAAAATCACAAACAAACTAAAATTAAAAAATGGCGTCATGGGATATGTCAAGTACAATTATTTTAATTGATTTTTTTTTAAAAACCGTTTTCATCCATTAAACAGATCGGTGAAGGTCGATCTTACTTCGGATCTCCTACTATTATTAGGTTTTATTAAAAATAATAAGTGTACGAAGAAAACAAATACAAACAAAATTTCATAAAACAAATGCAAACAAATTTCAAAAAATTGGCGCATACGTTTCAATAGAAAATTGTCAATTTTTGAAAAAACATGTGGAATGGCCGCCATCAATAAAAAATTGAATTGTTCTTCAATTTCATAATTTTCATTGACGATGTACGTATGTGGAATACCCGCCTAAGGTGCCCATTCCACATACGTACAACGTCAATGAAAATTATGAAATTGAAGGTGGTAGCAGACATTAAAGACATACTAAAAATTCTGCTACCACCTTCAATTTCATAATTTTCATTGACGTTGTACGTATGTGGAATGGGCGCCTAAGCAAGACAGACCCACACATCAACACAACACTAGGTACAAACAAACAAACCCACTATCCATACAAGCGGTCTCGACAAGCTACACGCAAAAGCAAACCTCTTATATAGGCAAAAAGCACTATAATAAACTTCCTCTGAAAATAAAAAAATGAAAATAAAACTATAAAGTATTTAGAAGAAATATCAAAAAATGGCTTACTGATCTTGAAATTACATAATAAAAAAATAATAATAATCTTCCATATACCACCAACACACGCATACACACACTACCACTACACTTACATACATATTCACTATAATTTAATATAACTTGACACAAATTTTGTATTTTAAACTGCATGCATTGTATTATATACTAGTATTTTGGAATATTGTAATATTTCCACCCTAAAACGGGCCTAGTCCATAGGGAAGTGACAAAAAACTCTAAAAATTTTATATTTTGGAAATAAATTTTGATTGATTGATTGAAGAGTGTCGTTGAGCAGGCCTAACCCATCAAGTGCTATAGAGCCAGAAGAAGAAGAAGATTAATTGTCCTTCAGGCATTTGCCCAGTGGCGTGATTTTTATAAATTGTTGTTGAATTCTGTATTGTTGCATTGTATTGTATTAAAGTATATTCCTTCATTATTCATATTCATGAAACTAAAAAAAAAAATATATTATTATAATCACATCATATACAAATATCATATAATAAAGAATAACTATTTTAAGTATTTAAGCAAAATTGTTGGAAACACACAGAATAAGAGGCAACTGATAAATGTAGACACATTGCGACAAAATCTTCCTATAACACATAATAAGAACGGCAGACGCCTCAATGAAACAGTTTTATTGCCAGAGATATTTAACAAATTGCCACTTAAACTAAAAGAATTGAACAAAATAGGAAAAATAAAAAAGATATAAACAAATATTTAATTTCAAATGCAGACTATTAGCCATTTTATTATACATATAATTTTATATATATATTTTTATATTATATATAAAAAAATTTATTATATATATAACAATATCATCCTTCAGAGTTCAGACGGATCTCATTCATTGTCAGAAGGCTAGAGTGAGTACTCTATAATGGTTTATTATTATTAATTATATTATTTTTATATCTTGCAGTGCCACTGCACTAAGATCTCTCGATAAGCGGAAGCTTGAGCGTGATAATGTTAATTAATAACAAATTGTTTTTTCTCAATATATGCACCTTGTCCGGGGTTACTGGTCAAGGAAAAAAGTGAAGTGATTACTTTTATTATTATTATTATTATTATTATTATTATTATTGACCAAGACTATGCAAACGACTACGCTCAGGGAGTGCGGCTTTGGCACGATTAAAATATGGAGTACCTCTTAAAGCAATTAAATTAGCGTACCACGCCCTGGTTGAATCCATAGTAAGCTACGGTATAACATTATACTTGAAAGATAGACACACATACACCTACAAACTAGAAATGATACAAAAGCGTATAATAAAAAACATGTTATCAAATAAAATCAACAAGAAATACAAACAATACGAAGAAAAATTCAAGCATGCTAACATTCTGCCAATAACGAAACTATTCAAGTATAAATTAATAAGAGATAACTATTTTAAAAAAGAATACCAAATAGATGATAAAGGGAAGTACAATACAAGAAACCCAAAAAAGCTTAAGTTTGAGATAACATATAACAAATACGGAGAGGGATTAAACAAAGTACTTATACCAAAAATATTTAATGAACTTCCTCCACAAATGAAAAAAATTAAACAGATGGGTGAGTTAAAAGCGGGTATAAAAAGATGGCTGGTCAATGGGAGTTAATAATAATAATAAAAACTGACATTAAAATAACAAGTTAAAATAAAATAAAAATAAAAATAAAATAAACATTATAAATAAATAACAAAAATAAATGATTAAGCCTTGTTTAGCAGCACTGTATGAGTCTTTTGTCCCAAATAAGCGCTAGCTTGGGGATGCGGGATGGTATTATTATGTATTGTATTTTTGTAATATATGCTCCTTGTCCAGGGAATACTGGACAAGGAAAAGAAAGAAAGAAAGAATTATTATTTGGGTGCTCATTTCTTATTGCATCTTGCTAAAAAGCTGACAACCGTGCCTGACTGGTAGACAATAACTTAGTGTCTACATGAATTATTCGATGACAACCGTTGCCCGAGCCAAGTCAAATACCTAGGTACGGTGACACCTGTACCTAACGTTCCGTCAAACAGTCACTGTTTCCTACGCTCATTTCCTCTTCTCAGAACTTCCGTGACTTCAGACAGAAGGACAGGCGCTATTTTCTGGAACCATTAAAAAATCCTAACCGTCCAGATCTTCATAAGGTCACGTATATTTCACAGGGTTTTCTTGCAAAAATTACGGGTAGGCGCAGGCGCGGATCTACGGGGGGGGGGGGCTATAGGTTCCTCAAAATGCGTAAAACCCCACTATTGCAGTCCTATTTTCCACTAATTTTCTCTATTTATTCTAGTGAACTGCACCTGAAGATTTCCAGCATTTCTGGTGTTATAGTTATGCACGGCTGAGTTTGTTGTATAAGAGCTTCGTTCATCGAACACATACAACAGGCATTTTAGTATGTAGGCACTGGGCAGTGTCAAAATTTCAAGTGAGATGAAATCCTCTCTGCAGTCTTCCTTGTAGCCTCTGGAGGCCAGCGCTCGTATGCTTCTCCTTTGCAAGCCGAACACTCGTGTTGCATGCACTGAGTGGCCCCATACCGAGAGAGCATACTCGATATGGCTATGAAAGCATGCAAAATAGCATGAACGTAAAACGCTGACCGAGACACTGGACGACAGGCTACGTAGTAAGAAAGATAGGGAACTTAATTTGTTGCACAATAGGTCACAGTGTGTCTGCCAGGACATGCCTCTGGGTCAAGATGAACGTCTCGAAACTTAACGCTCTCCACAATGTTCGGAGGCATTCCACGCATTGTAAAAACTAGATCTACAGTTTTGGCTTCATTCAATATGAGACCGCTTGCATTCATCCAGCTCTTTACTTTTTCTCTAATAACTTCATTTCTCTGCTTAGCCACATTCAAGTCCGCCTCGACAACACTGGTGGTTTTATCGTCGGCGAAAATAAAGTAGTCTGCATTTGTACATATTTGAGGAAAATCATTTGTTTGTATTATAGGCCTAAACAGGACTGGCCCAAGAACTGAGCCCTGTGGTACACCTATCTCTACTTTTAAGAGCTCTGATTGGATTGAGCCGTCAACTAGTGTAGATGGGTATGAAGGGTTTCAGCTATTATCTTCCCTATCTGAGTATTTATTCCATCTATGTCCGTCGCGGAGCTATTTTTTATTTCCTTCACCAATTCAGCGAGGTGTTTCTCAGTGATAGGTTCAAAATGGAATCGCTGACAATGAATCACTGAGAAGTCTAGTGCATCATTCATATTTACTGGGTCGGTTAAGTTTTGTTTCAGATTTCGCGGTATATTTATGAAAAACCCATTGAGATGACATGGTATCGGCCGGCTAGAACTATCATTTGGCACTTTAGCAACTCCTCTTTTTAAGTTTATGATGCTCCACATTTTTTTGGTTGGGTTTCCAGCTTTTTTATTTCGTTGTCATTTAATTTTATTTTTGCATCATTAATAGCTTTTCTGTATTGAAACTTCATTTTATTACACCTTTTCCTATTTACTACAGTCGGACAGCTGTTATAATAGCAATACATATCTCTCAACGAGTCCCTCATTAATTTTAATTCTTCGCTGAACCATTTTTTATTAACATGGGGTTTTTTCTTAATCTTCTTTATTGGCAATGTGGTATTATAACAACTTAGTACCAGTGCTAGAAAAGTTTCCCATTTTGTGTCAATGTGTAGTTCATTCGAAACTAAGAAGGATAGGTCCAGCTGTAAGAGACTTTCAGAAAATTTCATGAGTGTTATATTATTGGGGCAGCGAGAAAAGAAAAAAGGTTCCGATTTCTCCCTCGCAAGATGGCCTTTTTCCTGGCAGTATACACCGTAATGGTCAGATATTGAATGCTTTAATACTTCCCCTTTTGGGATTTCACTCGCTACTTTTACAAAAATGTTGTCGATACAACTCTCGCCCCTAGTTGGGCTGTTTATAATATGTTTGTAGCCAAACTCTGCAAACAATTCTGCCAATGTTGTGAAGTCCCTTTCTTTCTTTAGGCAACATACATTAAAATCCCCTAACACGTACGCACGCCTTTGTTTATGGGCGAGCTCAAGTGCCCTGCCCATAATCTGAAGGAAAACGGCCATGGAACCATCAGGAGTACGATATGCGCCAATGACTACTGAATTTTCAACTTTGACTGCGGACAGCTCGCAGTGCTTTTCAATCGACAGGTCTGCAATTTCCCTTATCTCTGTACACGCCATGCCCACTTTACAGCAGATGAGTACACCCCCGTGAGGTTGGGCAGAGTCCCTACAAAAGGCGGATTTAAGTTGGTAGCCCTCGGGGATAAAGTATTGCACGGTGTCTGTTGACAGCCAGTGCTCTGAAAGAACAATCACATCGAGTTTCTTATTAATTGCCTGTATAAAAACCTCCAGTTCATTAACCTTATTTCTTAGTGAGCAAATATTTAAGTGTGCAATAACCAAATTGTCCTGGCTTTCATTAATTTTTGGGTTATTAGAGGAGATATGGCGCTCAAGTAGTTTTTTAAGTGACTAGCAAGGTCTCTGCTTCCCTGTTTGCTTAGACGTATCCCATCCCGGACAAAGCTTGTTGCATGGATCTTAGCTGGAGCCGCATAGCCTACTTTAAATGTCTTACTTAACCATATGAAGTTTTTGTTCGTAGCATCTATAGCCTTGGCTTTACAGTCTTTACGGTACAGAAGGCCATTCAATAAGATATAGGCATTTGGGAATTTAACCTTTAGAGAGTGCACTAAATTAAGTATATCGCCTACTACTATGTCCGGACAGCTTGTTTGAGAGAGATAGTTTCAACCTACATACAAGGAAATAAGCTTTACTACTTTATTTACTCCCAGTTTCTCCACTTCTTGTAGGAGTGGCCCCGCAGTGGCTCCAGGCCGACATGCAACGTAGCCTTTCTTTTTCTCCATAAGCTTATTTTATTTTATTTATTAGGGCTCTCATGCCTTCATAGAGGCGTGCGGGATACACCCTACAGAGTACAGTTTAAACATTATTCATTTTATTACAATCATGATATAATACTAGTATTAGTTACATTGCCATTAGTGTTTGTTTTATACATATATATATCAATGTAACCTTTTATGCTCGTATTTGGCCTTGCGAACTTATTGTAACTACTAATGAATTCGTTATAGTAGTAATATGATCTGTACAAGAATGATGCTGTTGTATGAGCCTTTGTAAATTTGGGTAATATGAGACATCCGTTGATATTCATTCTCGTTGGAATATTCCTTGTCTGTGGTACCAAGGCTGGTAAGATATGGTATATAAATAACTGTAGTATAATTTTCCTGTAAAGTAGTAGTAGTAGTATGGATTGGACATAGTCCCAGGCCACGGTGTGGGCCCATAGGACAGGGGACCTCCTGATTATAGTGGATTCCGAACCACTTGGGAAACACAGTGAAGTCACACGATTAGTTCGGAGGTGACCAGGACAAGTCCTACCATGTTTCCCTACCGGCACTGTGCACACTACCAAGTTATCTGCATCTTTGAACCTGCTCTGGTCCGCTGGATTCAACTTGGTAAGGCGGCCGGCCTCCTGTAAAGTAAAGCTACTGGAAATGAAAATTGAGTCTTTATTATTTTCTGCCCCCAAAACTAAACTATGAAGGGGCAAGCGACGTAAGACGATGGCCTATCATGCAGTCATATTATATATACTGTATTGTTTTAAATTTTGTATCAATGAATCCACAAATAAATAATTAAATATTGACTTTTTTGTTCTATTACTAAGCCAACCTAGCGGAGTTAGGACTATAAAGCCCTCTCTTACGCTCAACTAGGAAGGCCCGGGACCGCCTGCTCTACATGCCCTCCGAAGCATGGCCAGGAAATGTCGGAAGTGTAGGACTCGAACCAAAAACCTTTCCATATTGTTAATTGTAATTTTTGGAGGAATATATTTTACTTAGCTTTGGGGGTCTTAAATTAGTACCTTCAAATATTTCTAATTATTTGTTAAGGCATTGAAAGAATAAGGGTACCGTAACAGTCACTCGGATTAATAGCCCTTCATTTTAGGCAGTGACAATGCACAAGTGTAAATAATTACAATAATTATGATCGGAGGGAAGAAATTAACAGTTGGAACATACCGGTAGCGGGGAATTGTAAGAATTAAATTAAATAGACTACGAATCTAAGATCCGGATCACCAGTGCCGCCAGTGCCGGATTAACCTCTTTGAGCACTAGCGGATCTAGACATTTTTAGAAGGGGGGGGGGCTGAACTAGTGGATGGAAAGCCTATAGTCAGGAGGTCTATGATAGAGTGAAGACTTTTTGAAAGTGGGTTTTAAGTAGTGTAAGTTGGGTAAGAGAAGGGGGGGGGGGGCATTGGCCCCATTAGCCCATAGCTGGATCCGCTAGTGTCTGTGGGGGCCGTGGGCACAAGATACGTGGGGGCAACTCTGTCTACCAACATTGTAGCAAAAAAAAAACAGTTTAACTTCCCGCCAATTTCAAAATTTTGTGAATTTTATAATTTTTTTTAATTTATTATTATTTTTTTCCGTTTGTGGGGGATTTTGTGGGTCTGTGCCCCAAGTGCCAATGGGTTAATCCGGCACTGCCAAGAGAATTTTTTGGTACAAAGTCAAAATTCACAATAAATGTCGATGGTAGGTACAGAGCTGTAGCTCTACAGAAATTGGCACAATAATTAAAATTCATTAAAATAATTAAATAAAGTTAAGTAAATTTCAATTACGGAAACGTGGGAAGAACTTGTGCAGAAGAAAGACAGGCCACCAAAGAACGTACCCAGATACCAATCAGTGGCAGCAATATTTACCTATGGTTAACAACGGGTCATGGCTTTCTTCAAAAACACATTCACCGTATTGGTGCAGCAGTGGAACCTTTCAGCCGTTTTTGTGACACCCGGGAAGAAATGGACAGAAAACATCATAAGACGTGCGTCTCGAGTAATTTATATATAAAAAAAGAATCCACGAGAGCAGAGAGTGTTTCACACTGAGGCCAACTTGGTAGTGTGCACAGCCTTGGCAGGGGAACATGGTGGGACATGATAACGCGCTGAGACTATACCAGTCAGTCTATGTACGTGTCGAGTCCTGGTCACCTCTGAGTTAATCGTGTGACTTTACCATGTTCCCCAAGTGGTTCGGAACCCATTTTAATCAGGAGGTCCACCCTGTCAGTCAACTCCTCTTCTTCCGAGGTGAAAGAGTCTGCCCTTAGGGTGCCTCAAGTTAACAAACAGACTTATCCCCCTGCTTGGCTGACAGGGTTGCTTAAAC
Organism: Psococerastis gibbosa; assembly: GCA_963971405.1. NCBI lineage: Eukaryota > Metazoa > Arthropoda > Insecta > Psocodea > Psocidae > Psococerastis > Psococerastis gibbosa. The sequence goes on along the minus strand of OZ020490.1, from coordinate 3,839,217 downwards.
CAGAAATGCTGAAAGCAGGCGTTGGGAGCAACAGAGGCGTAGCCATACTTTTTTTTTTGGGGGGGGGGTGGGTACGGTTGTCATGCAACGTCAATATACAACAGTTTGCCCGCACTTACGAGGACTACAGACGACACGAATCGCCCATATATACATCTTTTTTTTTTGTTTAAAAGATTATCCGCGAATACAAATAACCTCTTTAGACGCCTCTGTAGGTATTACCTGCTTGTGTTGAGACTTGAGTTACGACAGGATTCCGATCGAATGGTGTTTGGACAAGTGTGAACAAGCTATCGCTATGCCATCGAAGGCCATAAATTGAATGTTACATTGTCAGGAGTGAAAAACAATTAAAAACCAATATTATAATACTAGTAATATAAAAATGAGCTTTCTATTATATCTTTATATTTTATATCATTATATCATCACATTTTTGTCGCTAGTGGCGTAATTAGAGTACCTAAGGCGGGGTTTCCACATACGTCAATCGTCAATGAGAAATGTGAAATTGAAGGTTCAGCAGACATTAAAGACATACTAAAAATTCTGCTACCACGTCAAAACCATATTTCTCATTGACGATTGTCGTATGTGGAAACCCCGCCTTGTGACCTGACCTACAAACACCAGTTTGTGGCTCATTTTCCATCATGTTTCTTAAATATGACTTAATCAGTAAAAACGATAAAATGTTCTGAAAATTTTGATTTTTGCCAAATTTTGGGGGCCCTCCTCCTCCCCCCTTTGGCTACGCCACTGCTTCGCGAGAGTGTTAGTAAACACCTTTTGACAGATGTTTTCTTAATTGCTTTCCAATTTATACGTAGTATAAGGAAAGCTTTGTGATGGTCGAAATTTTCGATTCCGAGATTTCAACGGATTTACACGTTTTGAGGTCCCAGGAACCCAAAAAAGTGGTTTTTACAAAATGTCTGTCTGTCGGTCTGTCTGTCTGTTCGTCGATTTCCGGGCAAACTACTCAGTGGATTTGAGTGAAATTTGGCATGTAGGTTCACAAAAGTCATACCTCGGGACCATTTTTTTTTTTTTTTTGGGCTAACTCAATTTGGGGGGGTTTTATTTTCAAAAAACTCCAAAAAAACGTCTAAAAAAATTATTTCTCAAAAACGGCTCCAACGATTTCTTTTAAATTCTCGTAGATTGTAGTCGTTATTAATGTTGACAAAATGCGGGGGGTCACTTGCCCCTTGATAGTTTGCTTCTGGGGGTAAAAAAATAAAAATAACTAAATTTTAATGAAAAAATGACTAAAAAATGCGAAACCTTTCTATCGATGATTTCTACCTTCAAGCATGTTTTAGGTGTTAAATTGAGTAATGAAACCGGATAGGTTGCTTTCCCAAAAAAATATTTGGTTTTGCCCAAAAAATTATTTTTTGAAAAAAATGATAGAAAATTCGCGCTCAAATGCATTGCATGCCCTGCCATTATTGCTGTGTGGTAATTAATGTGTTTGTTTGACCTATCGAGAATTTACCTCACTTCCAGTGACGTCAGGTGGACAACCGCCCCCCCCCCCCCCCCGAGATATCGGAAATTTAACCATAGGAAAAATAGTTGCCATAAAATTACTAATTTTCTCTATCTAATAATTTTGATAAATTGGAAAGCATGTTCGAGTGAACTCGGACCGGTTCTTTTACTTTGTATTCGTTCATTGAAGAAGCCTAGAATGAGATGTAGCTTCTAATAAAGCTTTATTGTTGTATTAAAAGGAGATTTTGCTAAATTTGGGACCTCCCCTCCTAAGAGAGGCAAGAGTAGCAGTAATCATTTTTTAATAGATGTTTTTTAGTTGTACTTTGTATTCTTTCATTGAAGTAGCCTAATATGGGGACTAATAAAGCTTTATTGCTGTATATAAAAAGGAGATTTTCCATGTTTCTTGTTTTTTTACTGAAATAACCCCCGAAGAGTGCTGTTTGAAATCCTTCGAGCGAAAAACTTCGTTTTTAAAAGAAGCAATAACGTTTTCTTGGTATGTCCTTTTGAGGATCTCATCTTGTACAATGTACTTATTTCGTAACTGAAGAGAAATTCCTGGAAAATGTATTATCGAAGATTTCAAGGGTTTCCCCGCTTCCGAGAAATGTTACCATTTTTTTCGTATCTTTGGGGTTTGAAATTCTCATCGTTCTGTAGGTACCAATATTACCCTAGAATAAATAAATAAATTTTGACTTTTTGTTCGATTGCTAATTACAAGCCCTCTCTTACACTCAACTAGGAAGACACGGGACCGTCTGCTTTACATACTCTCCGAAGCATGGCCAGATCTGCGAGTGATCACAGGATTCCTCTCTGGGCATTGCAACTTGAATGGACATCTGACTAACATACAGTAGTGTCAGAGAATCTAGAGCAGTGGTTCTCAAACTGTAGGCCGTGGCCCACCGGTAGGGCACAGCGCCTTGTCACGGGGGTCATGGGACTTCGGGAGGAAACATGAATTTCAGGAAAGGGTGACCGAATCAGTGGCGGCGCTACGGGGGTGACCGAGGGGGCCTGGCCCCCCAACAGTTTCTCCGGCCCCTCCGGCCCCCCCCCCCACTTTTGAGATATTTTACATGTTGTTAAATTGCAGAATTAGTGAACGGTATGCCTACTCCCAATGAAAAATGTCTTGTTTTTTCATTGGCCCCCCCAGATAGAAGTCTTGCCCCTCCCCCCGCCTAAAATTTCTAGCGCCGCCACTGTGACCGATGACATTTCAACATTGGTAGCTAAGGCTCTGAAAGGTCCTTAGGTTGAAATCGAAGGGCCAAAACAAACTAAAAAAGACCTCGACGAGGAGCTGAGAGTGGCTTTTTCGCAAAATATTCGTCCCAACATCAAACATTTGTCCATGAAATGCAGCCACATATATATAAGCTAATTGTCGCATTAAAAAAGGAGCCATGTATTTTGATATTGCATTTTTTTTCTTACTTACTTACTTAACGTGTCCGAGCCTTGGACACGTTGTTGTCGCTTGACCCGGTGGTGGAAGGATTGGCCGACGGGGTAATTCCCGCCGTTACCAGGGACGCCCGATCGCTCATAAGCGCAATCTTCGGGGAGGCTTCCTTCTTGTAAACTGGGTAGGGGGCCACGGACTATTGGCTTTTATACATGTGGGCCACAACCGTAAAAGTTTGAGAACCACTGGTCTAGAGCATGTAGATTCTGCAATGAAGAAGCCGAGGACCCCGAGCACATTCTCCTTCACTGCGATGTAATCGCACGAAGAAGAGCAGCATGCTTGAGAAGCTTGCAGTTACATGTAAAATACCTACCGCTTCTAAACCCCCTCAAGATCCTTGCTCTCCTGAGGAAGTGATGTAGATACATTGCTGTATTGGGCACAATAGGCCCAATAGGCTTATGTGCACATTGGTGACACCTAAACCAAAAAAAAAACAACCCCAAAACCCAAGGGCGGATTTCGCCTCCAATTTAGGGGGGGGGGGGGTCAGCGGTCAGGTTCAGTGGATTATAACATTAAAAAACATAATTATTTTTAATTCCCACTGGAAACCCATTGTTATCTAGTGTATGTTAATTTATTTTGGGGGGGGCCGGACCCTCTGACCCGCCCCCCCTAAAATCCGCCCTTGCCGGGCAAAACCCCCGTGGGGTGCAGCATTGCTGGGGGGCGCACTTCGGCTGCCAGCTCCAGGTTTGTGCTAAAAAAAACTTATATTATAAAATTATACCATCCCCCTATTGCAGCTTTATCCTCGATGCAACTCAAGATGTTTCTAAAATTGATCAACTGTCTGCTGTGCTGAGGTGTGTCTTAATAAAAGCTGAAGAAAATTACATGCTGCTTCTGCTGATACTTTATTCTTGTACGTTTTCCATTATTATTTTATTATTTATGCTACAATTTTTTTTTCTTTCCATTCGACTATTGACTATCACTCATAAAGATGAAATAATGATACCAGTTAGGGCGCACCAAAGGTCTTCCGGAGGGGAGGGGGGGGGGGCAGCAGAAGTTATTTACGCCACTGGTTAGAAGGGATGCAATATTTTTGGTAGCTCCACAATGAGTTAATTGAGAGTTAGCCAATGATTTTAAAAAAATAGTCCAGAGGTAAGATTTTCGTAAACCTACGTGCCAAATTTCATCAAAATCCACCAAGTAGTTTACCCCCAAATCGACGAACAGACAGACAACAGACAGACAGATATTTTGTAAAAACCACTTTTTTGGTTCCTGGGGCCCCAAAACGTATAAATATAAATGTAAAATTTTTCGACCCTCACAATGCTCTCCTTATACTGACGCATAAGTAGGAAAGCAAAAACGCGGGTGAACTCAAAAGTAAAAATATGCTGAAGCTTTCCTTATTTAATTTGCCTTAGCTGGTCTTCTTCTTGAGTTGCAATCTATGGATTGGTTTGCAGCGAATATTGTAGTCTTCTTCTCCACTCTTGTCTGTCTTGTGCGGTCCTCTTCAGTCCTTTATAAGTGTCGCACCCTAGGTCCTTCATGACATCCTCTAGGTACTCCTTCCCCTGTCGTCCTTTTGAGTTGGTGCCTTCAACCATACCCTCAATGATGTTCTTTCGGAGCTGTCTCAGAATATGCCCCATATACCACCCCCTTAGCTGGTTGTAGATCAGATAAGAGCCTTGGCCGCTGCAACCACGAATGTCGGATCTCTCTAATACAGAACTCAAGTAGTTACCAGCTAGCGGCTTGGATGAACACCGGATATCCGGATTTCTGCAGCCTGACAGGTGTTGCGCATGCGTGCTTACATCAGTCGTATAACGATTCCCAGAATGTCATCAACCGCACAATACAGCAAAACCAACTACCGGATACAGTTTGTCCCCCCCGGAATTCTCCGAATGGCGCGTAATTCAAAAAAACGTTTATGGTACATCATTTAATAGGGACGAACGGATGATTCCTGGAAAGTATTTTCAGTTTTTCTCTTTTTACGGAAATACCAATAAGGACCGTTCGAGTAGCGGCTAGTAAAGAGTCTGTTAGTAAGGTAAAAATGCGCATGTACAGTATATACAGTACATGATACGTATAATATAGCCAAGCCATCCCAGAAACCAAAAAAGTGTTGTTGTTTTTTTTACGAAATGTCTGTCTGTCAAGTATAGTATGTTTGGTGGGCAAACTACTCCGTGGATTTGGCTGGAGTTTGTCATATAGGTTCAAAAATATCATACTTCACGGCCATTTTTTTTCCAACTCAATTTTGCGACCCTTCATAAACTTCCTAAAACAGGCTAAAAAATCATTTTTCAAAAACAATTCCTTTTAAAAAAGATTTAATTTTGAACAAAAAAAATTTATTTTTTTGTAGAAATTGTGGATAATTTATGCCCCAATAAGAAAAGTAAAGTAAATAATTTAAAAAAAAAATCGTTCGTAATACATTAATAAACAGTTTGCAATACAAATAGGGTTGCCAACTTACTCTTTTTCAGAGTAATGTACTCTTTTTCATGCATGTGTACTCTAAAAACTGAAGGTCACTTCTAGAGTACGCAAAAATACTCTTTTTCTGAAACATGTAAGAAGCAAAATATTTTTTTATGATTTTTATAAATTTAATTAGAAATGAGCTATTTATTTACCTATACATAAATTTAGATTTGCAGTGAGAAGAGGCTTTTATTAGCTTCCAAAAAATTAGAATTCTGCGAACACCTCAAAAAAATATTGTTTTAAATAGTAAATAGCTCGTTATTCGAACCCCCCTAATTTACAATACAATGTTAAAGTGTATTTTCGACGTGATTTGGACTCATTTAATGGTAAATATACTAAGTACTCTTTTTTTACATACTGTACTCTATATTTTCCTTCTCAAAAGTCAGATATACTTTATTTTGAGAAAAAAAAGTTGGCAGCCCTAAATACAAACAATATTTAAATACACTAATTATTTCATTGTTAAATCAAATCATATAAAAATCACATATAGTATATACCGTAGCATACCCTGCCACCATTACTTAGTTGCATTATATTGGTCTGCTCATTCTTGACAAAGTTATTGCCCATCAATCGACTCAGTGCTTTGGGATAGGTAAACTTGAAATTTAACCCTAAAAAATTATTTACCAAGGAACTATTAAAGAAACCTGTCTTAATTGATGAATAGGAAAACATGTACGGGTTGACTCGTTCCGGTTCTTTTTAGTATCATTAGCTAAACATCGTTAAATGACCTAAAATACTACACACGGCTAACGTAGAATCATTCATTACAAATTCCAAGAAGATGTGACTGATAAAGTGATTAGTGCTCGGCTTAAGTACCTCATCATCTCATTTGTCTATTAGACATTTTGTTCATTAACACACTTACCGTATTTTCACTTAAATAACATGGATAGCTCATTGCATATACATAAGGTGACCAGATTCTGAGAACTTCAAAACGGGGCGCACACGTGGGGGTTGGGGGGGGGGGGGGCAACTGTGCAATAAAATTATATTTGAAACAATTTTTTTATTTTTTTTCCCCTTGCAGAGACTTTTTACATTTAATAATTGTAATAATGTAATAATATTTAAAAAAAAACACATATTCATGTATTTCAATATTTTGCGAAACACAAAATTTGCTTAAATTTTATATTAAATTAGATCTACAAGAAAGTGTTCATGCATCGTAGGCTCATAAGTCATAGCAAAGCTGCGACAAAATGTAGTCACTAATGCTCTATATTTTGTTAAAGGCGTTCAAACATCAAAAGTCAGCAAAAACGGTTTCGGATAGTCCCGAACATAAACGAACAAGGCCGAAACCAGGCTGCTTACAGCTTACAGCTTACTTCTTAGTTCCTACTCCAATGATAAATAATGCAATAACATTTCTTAATAAGTAGACTAATTTTCATATACTTATGCCAAAAAATATTTTCCTTTTTAATTTTTTTATTAAAAAGAGCATTCTTACTAGTGGGTGGGGACAAATTCTGTTAAAACGGGGCAAATCGGCGTCCCGATAGGATTAAAATACAATACAATGTAATGTATTATATTTCCGTTAAACTCTGCAATACAAGTACAAGAAAGTATACAATAAAATCGTCAAAATCAGGTAGTTCTGTCATTGTCATTGTGCTAGTGCCTCAGTGACAGTGTAGAAAGCTTTCTCTAAGAGATGGTCTCTAAGCAATTTAGGGAAGTTAGAAGCATTTCTCGCCGCTCTCAGTTCAATCGGGAGTTTTCTAAGGTAGGCGAAACCTTGTAGTATAGGATCCAGTGGCTCACACTTGGCTGTGCGCGGCGCTGGCCTTACAAGGTCTCCCCTTTACCTCGTGTTGTAGGTGTGAGTGTCCCCGTTTTGTTTAAATGTCCCCCACACCTCAGGCTTTAAGATATGTAAAATGCATCTAAATATGTACAGACTTGGGGCTGTCATGATTTTTAGTGATTTGAAGTGAGAGCGACAACTGTCACGAGGTCCCAGTTTTAGGATGTAGCGCACTCCCCTCTTTTGGAGCCTGAGTACAGCGTCCATGTTCCCTACTGAGGTCCCTCCCCAGGCCAATATGCCGTACTTTATATGGCTCATTACAAGTGAGTGGCAGGCCTGGAGAGTTACCTCCGGAGGACACACAGCGCTAAGGTGCCTGACTACAAAGGGGCCTCTATTTAGTTTTTTTAATAGCTCAGCCACGTGTTTGTTCCAGTTTAAGTCCTTGTCAACTTGCATTCCTAAGAATCTGACGCTGTCGGTTGCAGTTACTGGTTGTCACTTGTCCTGCTATGTGTACATGAGTATATGTCAAGCTCAGGTTGGGAGTTAGAGAACACTGTTAGTTGTATTTTCGTTTCGTTTAGCAAGAGCCCATGTGAGGTATATTCGAGTCTTATGTCATCCACCTTTTTAGTGCACTTTATCGCAGTTTCTTCTATTGAAGGACCAGTTGTGATGAGCGTAGCATCGTCTGCGAACATCAGCCTTTCGTTTTCATTACTTTCCAGTAGTGAGTTGACATAGAGTAGATAGCAAAGTGGTCCCATAACGGAGCTTTGCCCTACGCTTATGTTGTTTGTAGCTACCTCTGATTGGTAATCCTCTGTCTGATCTTCCACTTCTGGATTTTGCCCTGGATTTCTATGTATTGTTTTCGGTCATTGCTCGGGACAACGGGACATACACTTAAAAAGCGGGACTGTCCCGGTCAATACGGGACGTCTGGTCACCTTACATATACAGTATATATATATACATATGTGTCAGTGGCGGCGTAGTGTGCCTTGGCGGTGCCCCGTATAAAAATTTGTTTGGGGGCCCTTATGAAGGTTAAAGATTTCTCACAAAAAAACAAATGTTCACAATTAAATAAAACGCGTCAATAAACACTGCTTTCTATGGTTTATCATCGTATGTACATCGATTATTGTGTGTGATTCCGCAGCCAGCGATAACCGATGTAGGGTGTAGCCAACCTTTGAGCGTACGCTTCACGCGGGAAAAGGAGAAATTGTTTTTTTTACTTTTGGCATTTCTGAAATAATAAAAAATTGGGGAAGTTTTTATTAATTTTTGCTTACACACTTCGGGGGCGACCACCCTTTAATCCGCCGCTGAGCACCACTGCTGTCGGACTTAGTATTTCGCAATAGGAAAAAACTGAAAACATGTTTGCAGATAAAGTTAAGTTATCCACCAGATTTTAGGGGATGTCAGGGAAATCATCGAAGCCAACAGAAGAGCCCAACCTTGAAGTCATCCCGCCCTTTCCGCAGCAACTATGAAGTGAATCCCCGAAGGAACATGAAAATTGAGTTTCCGCGAAGGTTCAAAGGATGAGCCTTTCTTAGACAGCACTGGCAATTTCTCAGAAGACAGGATGAAAAGTTACAAAGAAGTTATAATGATTCAGAAGGGGTGGGGAAAAAGTAAGAAAGTTTTCCCGCTTTCTTTTTGTTTCCGCGGAAGTGGAGAATCTGCAAACAGCCACTAAATCCTTTTGACCTTTTCTGTTGCTTCTGCCCATCTGCTCGGGTGCAGCTCTGCTGGATTATACACAGACATTGTGAGGTTCTTACCCTCTAAGGAGGTTATTCCACATTTTTCTTCATTTCTGCATTAAAAAATTATGAGATTTTTTTTATTTAAGGAGACAATTATGTGGATACGTCTTAACTTATCTGTTATGAATTAAGTAATAATATGATTGAGACACCAAGAATAAGTCTATACCATATTATAACTTAATTTATAATAGATAAGTTTAGACGGATCTCACGTATATACATAATAGTCTCCTTAAAACAAAAATCTCATCATTTTTTACAAATGAAGAAAATATGGCAAGTGGAATAACCACCTAAACACCACTCCCATCAAGACTTAATGAGCCTGTAGGATTTTTTTTTTTTTATTTATGAAAGGTTAATCGCATACAAACAATTTAATGAATGTTTCTGATTGACCTCTTCAGTCGCTTCTGTAGGTTAGTACCCGTGTAGACTCGTATCTGTACTTGGTTAAGTCATGCTTACTGATAATGGATGATGTCTTCCTGGCAAAAAAAAAGTCATGCTTTCACCTGTTTCTTTGCGTCAATAGTATAAGCTTGTCTCAGCTTGTCCCTTAGGCGCCCATTGCACCGACCGGCTCGGGCTATTTACAAAAACGGTGACGTGGTAGCAGACATTCAAGACTTAGGCGGGTTTCCACCGACCTCGCATTGCAGAATTGACAAAAATGTTTATTTTCCTCTATGCCATAGTTAATATTGACCAATGATCATACAGTAAAATCACAAACAAACAAACAAACTAAAATTAAAAAATGGCGTCATGGGACATGTTAAGTACAAACATTTTAATAGATTTCTATAAAAAGAAAAATTCTAATTTCCGTCAATGTCATTTGCATTCTGCAATGGGAGGTCTGTGGAAACGCCACCTAAGTCTTGAATGTCGGCTACCACGTCACCGTTTTTGTAAATAGCCCTAGCCGGTCGGTGGAATGGGCGCCTTACTTATCTATTATAAATTAAATTATAATATGGAAGAGTCTTTTTATTGATGCATAAATGACGCATTATTGACAGATGGAATAGTCGCGTCCCGCCTATGATAAATGATCATTTTTAATGGCCAGTCATGAAGAAAATGAACACGGCATAGAGTAAAATGCAAAAATTTGAACAGATTTTGCAAAAAATTATGTACGCTTAGTGGAATCCCCTGCCGCATATTATAATTATTGTAACTTAACTTTTACTGGAAATAAATTTATTATATTGTATTGTAATCGGCATGATAGGTTTGTAACTTAGGCGGTTATTCCATCTGTCAATAATCCGTCATTTGTGCATCAATAAAAAGTCTCTACCATATTATAATTTAATTCATAATAGATAAGTTAAGTATCTACATAATAGTCTCCTCAAAACAAACTTATCATCAATTTTTGCTGCACAAATGACGGATTATTGACAGATGGAATAGCCGCCTTACAAAATCATCACTTTGCGAAATTTCATTTAAAAATAAATAGGTACATTTATCAGCAGTAGTCGAGATGAAAATTCCCGGAAATTAATTCAGAAAAGCGCTTTAGGTGAAAAGTCTGCTCATGAAAGCACTTGATTGCATGGCTTATTCTCTGCTCTGTCTTTGAAGCTTGGAAATGTGTTAGATTTGATTACATTTTGCTGCTTTGATGTTATAATATATTTCCTGGAAATCGTAATGCGAGTTTATTTTACATTTTAATGGGGGTAAATGAATTTAAAAGGAAATCGGAGTAGCCTACCCCTACTACGCGTTTTTGTACAAAGTCAATTTTCACAGGAAATAACGGACGCAAAAGTATCCATTATTCGCTGTAATGCTTCTCTAACGAGGCCCCTCTCCCAGGTCTCGAGAACCCTCTGGCTCTTGCGCAGAGGACACTAAGATCATTAATATAAAAGCCGTATGTATGAGAACGATTTTCCCTCCTTCAAAAACCTATCGTTACGCCACTGAGTATTGCTGTCATAATCTTTCGTGAACTTGCCAGGACATTTTTTGTTTTGTTTTAATGAGAAGGGCTTCTGGAAGATTTACAGTTTTTTTTAATATTTTTATTAGGGACTCAGCCCCCCCCCCCCAGACTTTTTGTGATTTTCCGCCAATGATAAATAGGAAAGCAATCCATGGACTCGATGGCATTGGACAAGGGGGACCAATGGACCACTTTAAGTATAGGCCTAGGTCCGTAACAAGTCGTTCAGGACATTATTATTAGGCTGCTATTAAGTCTTTTTTTTAAACTTTTCGTTGCGTTTGGACCACTTATACATCGTTTGGCGCAGGGACGGATCCAGCCCATTTTTTGGGGAGGGGGTAGTAGTGGGTCAAATTAGGAGAAACATATGACATATCGACTAAATCAGAGAGTAATAAATTAACTTACAATAGATTTACCTAATTTTAGGGGGGCAGCTATCCCCCCTGCCCTCCCCTGTATCCGTCCATGGTTTGGCGTGACCCCCTCCCCCAATCCACATTTTCTCTGCAATCTCAGTCAGTGGGGGCTCGCCATTAGAGGCAAATGGGACAGTGCCTCACCTAATTTTCCTAATAATTCGACTAAAAAAGTGTATTTTGAATTAGGAAATATAGGCAAATCAAATTCTAGAAGAGACAATTAAAACTTAAATAATACCGTGAAAAAGAACGATGAGCTGAACTAGCTCCGAAAATTGATAACAACTAGCCATAACGGTGAAGCACCATTTCCGACTGCCTCTCCATTGCTAGAAGACAGGCACGAATTCGAGCTGTAAAAAGCTCAAACCGCGTGAAGATACATACTCAAAACAGTCGCTGCACCCAGCTGAATGATGAGCCGATGAGACCATTGGCGTAAATAAGATGGTCCTGGGGGGGGGGGGGGGGGCTAAGCCCCTAAGCAGTTCCACCCGTAGCCCCCCCCCCAGGATTTCTGGTGTCAAAGACGTTATGGAGGCTAAAGGCATAGTATCCACAATAATGAAAGGGAAATTAATTCTTAGTATGCTTATTTTACGTGAAAAAAATCAACATATTGACCAAGTACTTTCACAAAAAATATATTACTCAAAATGCTTAAAACCCCAATACTTCAAAGCTATTTTTTCCAAATTTTTCTCTGGGGGAAGACCCCCGGGCCCCCCTCAATGGTAGTTTTATTCATCTTTATAATATCTCAATTGTACTGCTTGCAAACATTGGCGTAAATAGGGGGGTCCTGGGCTAACCCCCCCCCCCCCCCCGTAGGATTTCTGGTGACAAAGACATTATTGAGGTGAAAGGCATAGTATCCACGATAACGAATGGGAAATTAATTCTTGGTATGCTTATATTTCACATGAGAGACATCATGAAAAAAATCTACACATTGACCAAGTACTTTCACAAAAATACTAGTATATTACTCAAAATGCTTAAACCCCCAATATTTCAGTCCAATTTTTTTTTAATTTTCTTCGGGTGAGACCCCCGGGCCCCCCTCAGTGGTGGGTTTGTTTGTAAAATCTCAACTGCACTGCTTGCAAAATGCGTAAAACCTCCCTAATTTGGGCCTAGTCAACATTTTTTTTCTCCGGGGGGGACCCCCGGGCCCCCCTTTCTCTAGGGTAGCACATTCGTAAAACCTCACTAATTTGGGCCCATTTGTCAATTTTTCTTTCTCCAGAGTATAATATGGGTAAAACCTCACTAATTTGGGCCCATTTATCGATTTTTTTTCTCCGGGGATCAAAGTCTTGGGCGCCCCCCCCCCCCAGAAATTTTGGGGATTTACGCCAATGGATGAGACACGTGCTAGACCCTGCCTCTAAACAAGTTTAACACACACAGCTCTGCCAATTTTGATTTTTGATTTTATTTTTGTATGCTGTGCCTCACAAATGTATATCCCCACGAGCCACCCCTGATCTCAGTGTGCATGCAGCTATGACATCCTAGGTGGCAGTGGCAGTAGCGACCATAACATCGATTAAAGGACTGTAAAAAGCTTAGCTAAAATTTACTGTGTCGTGTCGAAATAACCACCAACCGACGCGTTTTGAAAATCAATCAGGAAAGACTATTTTAATATTGAAGCTCGTTTTCTTGGAAAACACCGAGGGGCCTTTGGTCAACAGACTATAGGGAAAACAAAGTCATTAAATTTATTTGCTGCTTCCCAGAAACTTCACTGAATTTTCTGATAGACCTTTACACATTTTTGTTGACGTTTATGTCATACGAGTTTGACACAATATGATGAAGGAGAAGAATATATTAATAAACAAATAAATAAATATTGACTTTTGTTCTTTTACTAAGCTAACGTAGCTGAGTATGGGCTATAAAGCCGTCTCTTACACTCAACTAGGAAGATCCAGGACCGCCTGCTTTACATGCCCTCCGGAGCATGGCCAGAAAATGTAGCAAGTGTAGGACTCGAACCAACAACCTTTAGGGTGAAAGTTGGAGTCTGTACCACTGCTCTAGGCTTACTGCTAACAAGGGGGACGTTGAGAAAAAACAGGCCTCGAATAGTTAGTCTGTAAAAAAAATTAACAGATAACTTTATTAAGAAAACTGGAAACAGGGGGACAGGGGTCTCCCCCGGGGGAATTTTTTAAAATAAATATATGAAAATTTTTCGGTTTTGATTAATTTGGGGGATCCAGACCCAGGGTTACTCCCCCTGGCTACACCACTGTGAGGAGCTTATTTAAAAGTCAATTTGTCACTTAAAACTGTAAATGCAGGAGAGACAAACAATTTTTTAAATCTAAATGTTTCTGCATTTTGGAATGTGATATTTTAATTAATATTCTTTGATAGAATATTCATCATTCATATCAAATAATCAACTTTTTATTACATTTTTTCGTTCCAGTCGAAGCCCAGTGATACCACCAAACTCAAAAATTATTTTTTGTGACAAATCGTCTTTTGCATGCTCCTCATTTGCAAGTATAAACCGCTGCAGAATTTTCGCCTTTATTTTGGTTTTAACTTTAAACCTGCTAGAACTTACTTACTTTAACGGCGCTTTATCCCTCCCACGGGGTCGGCAGCACGGATCTTCATCTTCCAGGTGTTTCGATCTTGGGTATCATCCAGTGAGAGACCGAGGGTCCTGAGGTCTTCGCTGGCTTTCGTTTCAAGGGACATCCACGGTCATCTTATAGGTCTTGTGCCCTCCACCGTGTAGTCCCTCACACGTTGCAACAGGTGTCCATCTTGTCTTTTTATCGTATGCCCCCCCCCCCTCTCGCCAGTCTTAGAACTTTATTATTTTGTGTTTTGTGTTGCTGCCACGGATCTGCGGGACTAGTATGAAATGTAGCAAATAAAGCAATACACTATCAATGTGTTTTAACCATAGGAATACTATTAATTAGAACGGTGGGAGCCATAATATACCGTTAATATATATCCGTTAACCATAAGTCCACTATCAAAGCACCAACTTAAAAAATATCCAAGTCTTCCACATTGCAGCATAGCAGGACCTGGGTCACAACACTGTACTTAGCTTGTGCAGGCTATTCACCCAGCAAAATTGCGTACTTACCATGTGCAGGCCACACTAGCCGCCATATTGATAACGGTCTAGAGCCACGCGATGGTTTTAACCGTAAGGATGCGTATTTATTCATTAGGCGGCTATTCCACTTGTCAATTTTCCGTCATTAATGCATCAATAATATCTCTTTACCACTACCATTAGAACTTAATTTATAATAGATAAGTTAAGTATCTACATAATAGTCTCCTTAAAATAAAAATCTCATCAATTATTGATGCACAAATGACGAAATATTGACAAGTGGAATAGCAGCCTAAGAGAAAAAGTGCCTGAAATGCTTTTTCATCTCTTTCGTTTTGTAGACAGAAGCTTTGTAAGGCATCGAATTCCCTCTGCAACTTTGATATTGACAAGTGGAATAGCCGCCTTATTCTAATCTATACTGCATGGAAAAGTATCAAGTAGCCTATATATATATATATATATATATAATAGAAATATATAAAAATGTTTGAGATTTATATAAACATGTATATAGCATAATCGAATTTTTGCAGAAGAGGGGGTTGTGAGATGTAAAACTAATCTAAGTATGTTCGTCTTAAACTTCACACCAGTCCCGGGTGCAGGCGCTACTTAGAGCTCATACCTGTATATTTATGGTATTCAAATAAAGCAACCGGCAAATGCGTTTTCTCCCTACTATTAATATAAATTAAATATTGATGGTAAAGAATTGATATCCTTTAATTTTTTTGCGTGAGAAAGGTAGAATAAATAAAATTGCGATTGATAAACTTAGAAATTTATTATAAATCTAGCCTAAAATTGCGTATATAAATAAGAGACACCATTTTGGCCATGGCCGTGCCCAGGGGGTGGTCCATTGGGTCCGGACCTCCCCCCCCCCCCCGAAATAAATTTTTGCATGTAAACCTGTATGGTCTGAAGAATTTATCCATTACTTCATTAATAAATTACGTTAAAAAAAAAAAATTGAACCCCCCCTGAAATCATAACCTGAGCACGGCATTGATTTTGGCTGAATATGAACAGGGGTTACTTACTTACTTACATGACTTATCATCGTTGCTGATACAGCCAAATGTCCAAAAATGATATTTACATTTTTTTTAAGGCCAAACCGGAGGGGGTCACGTGACTGGCCTGGAAATGTCTTTGCAGAGGGTTCGTAATATATGTTTTAAACCGCAGTGGTATAGTAAAAATCGATAGAAGGGTATAGTATACGCGTAGACATGCTTATACTATTGACTAATCCAAAAATTACAATTACATTAGGTCTAAAATTTGTGCATGAAGCAATTAAAAACATACTTTTTAGAACATTTTTACGTGCCCCACAGGGAAGAAAAACCTCAAACTTTTGTAATGAAATGCACTTTAGTCAGAAGCTCAACACTTAATTTGACAGTAAAGCGCCAGAAATAGGTAAAACTGCAATTATTTGAAATAATACAAGTCAAATACGGAACAGGTACGAGACGCGGGGCTTTGTTTATAAAATGGATATTCAACGATCCCGTGGCTGGAGACCGTTACCAATATGGCTGCTAGTGTAGCCTGCATAAGATAAGTACGCAATTCGGCGGGGAAATAGCCTGCCCAAGCTAACTACTAAGTTACAAAGTTTTTGACCGGGTCTAGGTATCCGCTTTGCTATGCTGCAATGTGTAAGACTTCGATATTTTTTGCGTTGGTACTTATCTCTGATAGTTGGCTTATGGTTAACGGGTGCCTCGTAAGGCATATCATGTTCTATTATATTTCTATGTATTCAATGCTCAACGATCAAGGCCACAACCCTCCGGTTTGGCCTTAATATCTCTGAATTGAGTCATAATATGAAACAATAGGCGTTCTACAATCTAAGACACAATAACAATAAATAAATAAATGAAACACCTAAAATAGCCTAGAGCAATATAACTAAAGAATCATGAATACCAATAAGTTATACCTAATACCTATTATAGAATCATTAAAAGAACACCGGCTGTCTAGTTCACATCATGCCCTCCACATACAAGCATTGGTCTACGAGGTGCCTATTTAGTTTACTTCTAAAAGCTGTCATTTCTTCCACCTCTCTAATGTTCCTAGGCAGCCCTTGTAAGTATCTAGCACCTGCGTAGGCTGGTTTACCCTCATACCTACTGGTTCTATGCATAGGGATCACGAGATCATCCCTGCCCCTAGTTCCATAGGCATGAGTGTCGCCCAGCCTGGGCAAGGTGCCATACACCTTCTTTACATAGGTGCACACCTGCAGAACATAGAGAGATGGTACCGTTAGAATGCCCAGACTTTTTAAATGTGGACGATATGATGCGACCACCACAGAGATATCGAATCGCTCTCTTCTGAAGCTTAAAAATTCTCTCAAGATTGTATTGAGAGCTTGCTCCCCAGAGGACGATTCCATATGCTATATGACTTTGAACCAGGCAGTAGTAAATTTATAGTGCTGTGTGGTTATCTGATATTCTTACCATGTTCCTCAGTAAAGTTAAATCACCATTGCGACACAAATATGTGAATACGCCTTGTAGCAAACGGTCACTTGTCAACAGCCAATAGGAACGAAGCTGCTTTCAAGTAAAACCACCAAGAAGTACAGTAAATAATACGAAAGTTAGACAGTTTTTTGCTATCCAATTTATACGTAGTATAAGGAAAGCTTTGTGATAGTCGAAATTTTCGATTCCGAGATTTCAACGGATTTACACGTTTTGGGGTCCCAGGAACCCAAAAAAGTGGTTTTTACGAAATGTCTGGCTGTCTGTCGTGTCTGTCTGTCTGTCTGTCTGTCTGTCTGTCTGTGCGTCGAGTTCCGGGCAAACTACTCGGTCGATCATGATGAAATTCGGCATGTAGGTTCACACAAATCATACCTCGAGACGTTTTTTTTATTTTGGGTTAACTTAATTTGGGGCGGTTTTATTTTCAAAAAACTTAAAAAAAAGTCTAAAAAACTTATTTCTCAAAAACGGCTCCAACGATTTCATTTAAATTCACATATATTATAGTGGTTATTAATGTTAACAAAATGTGGGGGTCACTTGCCCCTTGATAGTTTGCGTCTGGGGGTGAAAAAATAAAAATAACTAAATTTTAATGAAAAATGACTAAAAAATAATTTTTCTGTGAAACCTTTCTATCGATGATTTCTACCTTCAGGCATGTTTTAGGTGTTAAATTGAGTAACGAAACCGGGCAGGTTACTAGCCCAAAAAACTATTGGGTTTTTGTGCAAAAAATGATAGAAAATTCACGCTCAAATGCATGGCGTGCTCTGCCATTATTGCTGTGTGATAATGTTTTGGCCCGACCTATTAACTATGATATAGATTTTACCTCACCTCCAGTGACGTTAGATGGACAACCCCCCCCCCCCCCCCCCGAGATATTGGAAATTTAACCATATGACAATTATTTACCATGAAATTACTCATTTTCTCTATCTACTAATTTTGATAAATTGGAAAGCATGTTCGAGTAAACTCGGACCGGTTCTTTTTTTTGTTCCTGAAAAGTAAGGTTTCACATGCGACATTTTGCAGTAACAGCGACGTTATGAGTATGTATTACTAAACCAGCCTAGCGGAGTTAGGGCTATAAAGCCTTCTCTGGCACTCAACTAAGAAGGACTGCTTTACATGCCTTTAAATGTAGCAAATGTGGGACTCGAATCATAAGCTTCCGTTTCGAACGGGAGAACTGTAGTTGGAATCCTCAAGGGGTTCAGATTTACTCACTAATTGGGACAAGAATACAAGAGTCTGTAGCGGATGGGTTGCTTCAATAATTAGAACCGGTTCGAGTTTACTCGAACATGTTTTCCAATTTATCAAAATTAGTAGATAAAGAAAATGAGCAATTTCATGGTAAATAATTTTCCTATGGTTAAATTTCCGATAACTCGGGGGGGGGGGGGGTTGTCCATCTAACGTCACTCGAGGTGAGGTAAATTCTAGATAGGTCAGACCAACACATTACCACACAGCAATAATGGCAGAGCACGTGCATTTGAGCTTGAATTTTCTATCATTTAAAAAAAAAAAAATTTTGCAAAAAACCAAATAGTTTTTTTAGGAAAGTAACCTGTCCGGTTTCGCAGAAAAATTATTTTTTAGTCATTTTTCATTATAATTTAGTTATTTTTATTTTTTTACCCCCAGAAGCAAACTATCCAGGGGCATGCGACCCCCCGCATTTTGTCCACATTAATGACGACTACAATATATGTGAATTTAAAAGAAATCGTTTGAGTCGTTTTGGAGAAATAATTTTTTTAGACGTTTTTTTGGAGTTTTCTGATAACAAAACCCCTCCAAATTGAGTTAGCCCAAAATAAAAAAAAATGGCCCCGGGGTATCATTTTTGTGAGCCTACATCCAAAATTTCATCAAAGTCGGCCGAGTAGTTTGCCCGGAAATCGATGAGCAGACAGACAGAGCGACAGACAGACAGACATTTCGTAAAAACCACTTATTTGGGAAGCAATAATGTAAGAGTTTTAGCTAAAACTACTAAAATCTCTACAGATGTACCTATCATTTTTAAAAATTTCTTGCCCCCCCCCCCAAAAAAAAAATTCTGTGTACGGGCCTGCACTGACTACAAGAAACTAATATAATGATTGACCGAATTGCACTGACTGACTGACTGCAGACCCGAGGTTTTTTTTTTTTTTTTTTTTTTATGGAACCCCAACCTCGCTCCGGAAAATGTGATGGCCGACCTGGTATCGAAACCAGTCCGGTTTCGGGTACCGGTGCCATCTCCCGATAAAATCAGAAGGGAAGAGAGAGAGTCTGCCCGAAGGCATTAGACCCTTGTCTGGATAGGAGAGCTTAACTGCAGTGTGGCCAGAATAGGGAGAAGGAAAAGGCCGCTGGGGCAAAAAACCTCCTCATGTCAGAATGAGGCAGACGCCGCAGACCCGAGACCCTCTCTCCGCGTTTATAAAAGCCCGTAGAAAGATTTGGAAGCAACTGGAAATTGCTGGAAACCGGTTGGAGACTTCCAAGTACATAAGCTAAGCACAGGGGACTGTTCTAGAGGGAGCGCGAGTCACGACTCAAGAGTGGTGGAGTGCCACTGTGCAGATACTTGAGTTGCCCCTTATGAATGGGGGTTGTTTGTAATTGTTTGGCCCGTACATTGTGTGTATACGGCACAAGTCAATCGGCTAGAAACCATGAGTCCTTCTCAGGACTATACCACCACTCACCAGTCCTTGTCAGGACTTGGGCTGGACATGGGAATAGCACCCACTCCAGAAACGTCGCCCTTTTCTCCTAACAATGGGCTCCTCCCTAATTGTTGAAAATTGTGAAAACTGTTGTTGTTTCCAAAGCCTGGTTTCAGAATTTCAGCTTTATAAGCAACCCTGCCAACCTGGCGGGGGGAGTGAGTCTGTTTGTTAACTTGCAGCACCCTAAGGGCAGACTCTTCCACCTCGGGGGAGAGGGGAATTGATTGACAGGGCGGATCTCCCGATTATAGTGGATTCCGATCCACTTGGGGAACATGGTAAAGTCACACAATTAAATCGGAGGCGACCAGGACTCGACACGCACGTAGACTGACTGGTATAGTCTCAGCGCGTTATCATGTCCCACCATGTTCCCCTGCCAACGCTGTCCACACTACCAAGTTTGCCGCAGTTTGAAACATGCTCTCCTCTCATGGATTCAACATGGTAAGGCCGTTGGTGTTGTTCAGAAAACTAATTTTATATTGTATATTTTTTTTAAGGTTAAAGGTTTAAAGGCCGTCTCATAGATAAATCTCCCAAAAAGGGGCCGACATAAAATTACCTTTAACGCTAACTCTCTCTAATAATAATTCATTTCCCTGGAATTAAAATGACATTGAAAGTTCCAGGAACTACTTAATTGACAGTAAAATTTAAATGACTTTCATTCTGCCTAGTCACCATTTTAAGAATTTGGTTAATGTTTAATAGCTTGATAATGCAATAGTTTTTTGTTTAATAACAATAGGTTAATGAACAATAGTCGCGCTTGGGTTGGGTCCATGGTGGAACAAAAGGCTCCCCTTTATTTTAGGCTAATGTTTAGGTACTGGAAATTATACCAGGAATTAAGCGTTTGATTAATTGCTTGCTGGTCTGATTTTTATTGACTTTGTTGTCCATTGCCTTTTTTTCGTTTTGTTTATTTCATGGTGACATGATATGATCATTATGGTTTGTTTGGTTGCTTTCTTTTTTTATACGTAAAGCTTTGTGATGATCGAAATTTTCGATTTCGGGGTGTCAGTGGATTTACTCCTTTTGAGGTCCCAGGGAAAAAAAATAGTTTTTACAAAATGTCAGTCCGTCGGTCTGTCTGCCTGTTCGTCAATTTGCGGGCAAATGTGTTGGTCCAAATTTTTGATTTCGGGTTTCAGTGGATTTACACGTTTTGAGGTCCCAGGAACCAAAAAAAAATTGTTTTTAAGAAATGGCTGTCTGTCTGCCTGGTTGCCGATTTCTGGGCGATTTGTGGATTTGAATGAAATTTGGCATGTAGGTTCACAAAAATCAGTTCTCGGAAGAGTTTATATTTTTATTTTGAGCTAACTCAATTTTGGGCTGTTTACCATCAACCCCGCCCCCCCCCCCCCAATGTCATCAAAAATTATTTAAAAATTGAGTTTTCTTATTTTTTTAACCCCCCAAAAACCAAACTATCAAGGAGCTAGCGATCTATTGGGTTTTGTTTACACTAATTAAGTAAAATGTGAATTTAAAGAAAATCGTTGCAGCCGTTTTTTGAGATTTTTTTAGCAGTTTTGTTTTTAGTTTTTTGAGGGTGAAACCAAGATGGTGTTATCCCAGAACAAAAATTTTCCGTGGCATGATTTTTGTGAGCCTACATGCCAAATTTGATTAAAATCCACAGAGTAGTTTGCTCCCAAATAGATGAGCAGTCAGACAGACATTTCGTAAAAATCACTTTTTTGGAGCACCTGGGACCTCAAAACATGTAAATCTAGTGAAATCCCCAAATCGAAAATTTCAACCCTCACAAAGCTTTCCTTCTATACTACGTATATATGATCACTGACTTTTTGTTCTAATACTCGGCCAACCTAGTGGAGTTAGGGTTATAAAGCCCTCTCTTACACTCGACTAGGAAGACCCAGGACAGGACAGCCTGCTTTACATGCCCTCCAAAGCATGGCCAGAAAATGTAGTAAGTGTGGGACTCGAACCAACAACCTTTCGAGTGAAAGTTGGAGTCTGTACCACTACTATACTTGTTCTATATAAATAAGAAAGCAAAAAGTTATTGCATCACAAGGAAAGGGTAAAGAGGAAGAGATAAGTTATGTTAACCTTGATATATTTATTTTGTTCCTCGAAACTTAATTATCATTCTGCCCTTGAAGCATATTTTGAAGTCTTCTCATGAATCCTAATCATTATAGAAAGAGAGGGTATAAAGTAGATTGTGCCCCCGGGTATTGAAGTACCTAAATCAGAGTGATGTTTATTTGATAAAAGAAGAAATTCAGCTCGTTTTTTAAAATATACAATATACATTGTTAAAGGTTGCAATTCCAAGAAAAAGAGCTTTGAGCGACTTTGCGCAATTAGAGAAACTTACTATCTTGACAATTTTTATTCTATATTTTATTCTGAACAATGTAAAATTTTCTTCCTTCCCGCAGCTACGACCTATATACATTTCCATTTATTTCTTTGCTCAAGATTAATTTAAACCATGCAATTTTTTATGTTATTAAAAGACAACGGGAGGGAGAATAACTTTACAAGTGAAGTTCTGGGGGCAAAAAACTCAATTTTCATGAAAAATAACTAAAACATATTTTTTCTGTGGAACCCTTCTATCGATAGTTTCTTACTTCGGGCATATTTTAGGTAAACAAGAAACAAAACCTTAAGCTGGCCATTCACGAGGGCTCCAAACGGACTCGCGACAAGCCAAATGGCGCATCTTGTTCCATTTGGCGTTAACGCCATTTAGAGGTGTCATCACGACTACGCTGAACCAGTCGCTCCAAATCTTTCAAATTGTGCAGTGTAAAAGTACCTCTTCCATAACGTCACACTGTACAATTTGAAAGATTTGGAACGACTGGTTCAGCGTAGTCGTGATGACCCCTCTAAATGGCGCTGACGCCAAATGGAACAAGATGCGCCATTTGGCTTGGCGCGAGTCCGTTTGGAGCCCTCGTGAATGGCCAGCTTTAGAGTTTTAGAAAAACTGGTTATAGTTATAACAAGTTTTTCTAAAACTCTAAGTTTTTGTTTGTTGTTTATTAAAATGAAATACTAAGAAGTCATGAGTAATCTAATTTTTTTCAATGTTTAGGTGTTAAATACCTGAAGGTATGTTTTAGGAGATAAATGGACTCGTATCTGTACTTGGTTAAGTCATGTTTTCGCCTGTTTCATTGCGTCAACGGTAAGCTTGCCACAGCTTGTCCATTATCGCTTGTAGCCGGTGTAGGTTGACATCGAGAACGTATACCATGTTTGCCAGTGGCCAGAAAATCATACGGAAAAAATAGAAATAATGGCCGAAATCCATAGGGTCGTTGGCATTGGACAAGGGACCTAAGTAGGCCTGGTCCGTTAAAAGTCCTTTAAAAAAATTACATTTAGGTGTTAATTAGAGTAACAAAATCGAACAGGCTACTTTCCCGAACAAAGATCTGGTTTTGGGCAAAAAATAATTTTTCGAAGAAATTATGGATAGGCATACTTCATGCAACAATACAAGCCCACCCTGCCACTATTACTGTATTGTAATATATTTTATTAGTATGTATTTTTATTGTAGTATAGTCCGGTCAATTTAGTCATTCTAAATTACAATAATTCCACCTACATACACCTAATATTGTACTAAAATATCATTCGATTTTATTTTTTTTAGGTTACGTAACGTTAAACATACTATTTAAAAACGAAAATATTACTATTTTTATTTAAGAGCTGATTGGCACAGGTATAAATATAGGGCCTCGGCCCTCGGTAAACTAAATTGACCGGGCAACTAGTATGCTATGTAGTATGTTTTAAATATTAAAGACATCATTTTTCGATTCCGTTTTTTGCAATTTTTAAGAAAATTTTGCACAGTACGGTATATTGCTTTTTATACAATCATAAAGTAGAGATTTCAACGAACAAAAAGCTCACCTAATTTTATGATGAAATTGACATGTTGACGTGAGATTTTTCGATTGAAAATTGGAGTGCTTTTTCCATATATAGTTAAAATTAGGTTAAAAAAATTATTATTTTTTAAATAAAAAAAAAATTACAGTGAGTTTAGAATAAAAAAAGGTAAGTTTTCACCAAATTTCACCTAAATAAATTTTTTTTGTTGTAAAAGTTAACAATAAAAAATCAAAACCTTGGTTTTTGGCATTTTACTCATAAAATTTGAGGTTATGTGAAAGAAGTGTAATCACTTAAGTTGTCGATCTTCTTATTACCTACCTTTTTGCTATTTGACGTTTTTCCATAGGACTTGTAGTTTTGCCGGGAATGAAGATGTACCGCATTTCACCCTTAAAACCCCACCCCTACCTACTCCCGAACTCAACGAATTTATTTTTCCTTTAATGTCTGTCATATTATCTTCCTTTTCCAATGGGTTTCATTCTACTATAATTTAATGTGTTTAAAACAATTATCTACCCTGGGCTAGAACGGGCTCACTCGTTGTGTTTCCGTATAAATTTTTGGCCATTGGCAAACTGGTATACATTCTCGATGTCAACCTACACCGGCTGCAAGCGATAATGGACCAGCTGAGACAAGCTTACCATTGCCATTACCTAAATAGATAGATAGATATTTCATGTATTTTCACATCGTTTTCACTCACTAGTGTATGCTGCAAGCTCGCAGAAAAGATGGTAGAACGCAGACTACGCGAATTCCTTGAGTCAAAGGGAACAATAAGCGATTGCCAAGCCGGATTCCGGAATCATAGATCAACAATTGACCAAATTGTCAAATTTTCGCAAACAGTAAAGGATGGCTTCCACCACAAACAGTCGACACTAGCAGTTTTTGTAGACTTCAAGGCGGCCTACGATAAAATCTGGCGGGCTATGCTCTTAAAAAAACTAAAACGCGAAGGTGTGTGCGGAAAGATGTTTAATTGGATAAAAAGTCTGTTAACTCAGCGATTCATCAGGTGTAAATTTCAAAACAGGATCTCATCGTTCAGACAACTGCGCCAAGGTTTACCGCAGGGAGCGGTCCTTAGTTGTCTACTGTTCAACGTTATGATCGACGATCTTCAGAGAGCCATTGAATCGGTCGAGGGCATAAAATGTCTTTTATTCGCTGACGACGTCGTAATGTGGGCTACCGGCTCCAAAGTAGAAGCTCTCCAGGCCGCAATGAACTCAGCACTCAACCGACTGGAACACTGGGCCAATTTCAATAAAATGGAAGTTAGTTCTGAGAAAACCATTGCCCAACTATTTACTTTCTCAACGAAATCAAACCACTTTAATCTGTTGTACAAAGGAGAAAGTCTGCAGCAAACCAAGATTTCCACATATTTAGGAATCACAATGGACTCTAAACTGTCATACAGCACTCACATCTCAACTACTGCAGCAAAAGCACAGAAACGAAGCAATCTTCTAAAAAGGCTGGCAACAACAAAATGGGGGGCGAACCAAGACGTACTGTGCACCGCTTACAAAACATATGTGCGCCCAGTGATGGAATATGGCAGTGAAGTCACGTCGCTGTCAGCGGATGCCAATCTAAAAAAATTCGATGTAGTACAGAACAACGCGCTGAGAACAATTACCGGTGGTGTAAAATCTACTCCTATTGTGGCAATGCAGCTCCAAACAGGTATTGAACCACTTGAAGCACGCAGAGACAAAATCACTCTAAACTTCTGGGAAAGAACCAAAAGGGTTGATGTAAGGCACTGGAACGACTACCGACCAGCAACTCAGAGACTGAAGACGCAACCAACACCTCTAACCCACTACAAAGTCCTGCGTAACAAATACCAAATTCCGACGCCCGTACGTGCGCCTCTGCAAAGTTACAATAAAACAGTGTCAGCGTTACCAAGCATAAACCTGAAAATACAAAGTACTGCAACTAACAAGAAAGACCTGAGCGCTTTTGAACTCAGACAAAGTGCCCTAGAAACTATACACAATCTATATCCAGCTACCGAGTGGCTCCATGTTTATACCGACGGCTCATACAACCCTGAATCAAACTCCACAGGAGCTGGATCTTTCTGTAATTTATTTCAACAGCACTCAGCAGTAGGAAGGAATACAAGCAACTACGACGGTGAAGTTGTCGCCATTACCGAAGCTACCAACAGAATTCTCAACCTCACAACTAATCCCGGCAACCTGGTGTTCCTGATCGACTCCCAGGCGGCAATTCTGGCACTCAGTAACAACAAGCCCACTGACTGTCCCCGCACATCAAACTGCCGCAACAAACTAGCCGAACTCATCAATGCTGGGTGGAATGCCAGGCTTCAGTGGGTCCCAAGCCACGTCGGTCTCGTAGGAAATGAAATAGCGGACAAAATGGCAAAAAAGGGAGCGGAAGCAGACCAACCCGAAGCTCCACAAACCCTCCAGTCAGCACGGAACATAATAGCCGCGAAAATCTCCAAGGCCACTAGTCTTCAACTTCGGAGCCTGAGCACTGGTAAAAAATGGGAGCCACTCACCACCCCCGGACACATCCCGTCAAACCTGGAGAGAAGCGCTGCGGTCGCGCGTTTCCGCCTAACTACCGGACACGACTTACTCCAAGCCCACCTTCACCGCATCGGAATTGCTGACTCCGACATCTGTCCACTGTGCGCGTCCGGAAGGATGGTGGCCACTCACTTGGAGACCTGTTCCAGATTAAAACTTCTTCCTGCCGACACAACGAGGCGCTACTGGGAGGCTCGGCGTCTAATGGCCCAACTGCCACAGACGGGCGTTGGCTAAACTAAACTAACTAACATCGTTTTGTAAGAGCATTATGCATAGCCGTCCGCAGGATGAAATATGAGGTGGGTCAAGAGCGAATGAAAAAAATTGAATATCCACAGTTTTTGTTTTCCAATTTATACGTAGTATAAGGAAAGCTTTGTGATGGTCCAATTTTCGATTCCGAGATTTCAACGTTTTGAGGTCCCAGGAACCAAGTAGAGTGGTTTTTACGAAATGCCTGTGTGTCTGTTCATCGATTTCCGGGGAAACTACTCTGTCGATTTTGATGAAAATTAGCGTGTAGGTTTACAATAACCATACCTCGGGACTATTTTTTTATTTTGGGCCAACTCAATTTGGGGGGGAGGGGTTTATTCTCAAAAAACTCCAAAAAAAAGGCCTAAAAAAAATATTTCTCAAAACAGCTCCAACGATTTCTTTGAAATTCACGTATATTGTAGTCGTTATTAGTGTTACAAAATGTGGGGGGTCACTTGCCCCTTGATAGTTTGCTTCTGGGGGTAAAAAAATAAAAATAATTAAATTTTAATGCAATATGACTAAAAAATAATTTTTCTGCGAAACCTTTCCATCGATGATTTATACTTCCAGGCATGTTTTAGGTGTAAAATTGAGTAACGAAATCGGATAGGTTGCTTTCCCAAAAACTATTTGGTTTTGTGCAAAAAAGGATAGATAATTCGCCCTCAAATGCATTGCGTGTCCTGCCATTATTGCTGTGTGGTAATATGTTGGTCTGACCTGTCTAGAATTTATCTTCCCTCCAGTGACGTCAGGTGGACAACCCCCCCCCCCCCCCCCCCCCGAGATATCCGAAATTTAACCATAGGATATTTTATATTATATATATTTTTTTGAAATAATTTTTTTAGACGTTTTTTTGGAGTTTTTCTAGAATTAACCCCCCCCCCTCCCAATTGAGTTAGCCCAAAATAAAAAATAAAACGGTCTCGAGGTATGATTATTGTGAACCTACGTGCCAAATTTCATCAAAATCGACTGAGTAGTTTGCCCGGAAATTGATGAACAGATAGACAGACAGACATTTCGTAAAAACCACGTTTTTGGGTTCCTGGGACCTTAAAACGTGTAAGTCCGTTGAAAACTCGGAATCGAAAATTTGAACCATCACAAAGCTTTCCTTATACTACGTATAAATTGGAAAGCAATTTAATTAGAGAAAATTTTGAAATTTAAAAAATTACAATCAAATAAAACTAATTACAAAGTGAACAAATTACTGTCTGATACATAAAATCTTGAAATCGCAATCACCACAATATCTGTTCTCACTTTTCTCTCCGCTCTCTTCTGGCAGATACAACACCAGATCTGATAATCTTCTTATACCCCTATCGCACACCAACATCCACCACTCTTCATTCTCTATTTCATCTCCAGTACTAAGGAACTCTTTACCAGCAGAGATTCGCGACAGCTCCACCACAGCAACATTTAAGTCCAAAGTATTAAAGTTGCTTTTAGCAAAGCAGTCTGAACAGCATTAGCCCAGGTTAAATGGTTAGGGATTTGAATGATGGATGCATGTAAGTACGTATGTTAGTATGAATGGGTAATTAAAATAGAATGAGAAATAATTATACTATATAACATGTAAAGGCAGTTTAGTGTAAGAAAGGGCCACTGGCCCTAACTACGCTGTTCAATAAAGACGATTTATTATTATTATTGTTATTATTATTATTATTATTATTATTAAAATTAACACGTAGTAGTTGGCATTCATTTGGTTCCTTATTGTTTCTGTAATAGTTTGGAGGTTTTGCGAAGTATAACAATTAAATTTGCGTTTTAACAGTTGCATTGGCATGGCAGTCTTAAGGTCTATTGGCAGGCAGTTGTATAGTGAGATTGCGTTGTATGTATGAGAGTGTTTGAACAGTATTGTGTTTGTTGCTTTCCAATTTATACGTAGTATAAGGAAAGCTTTGTGACGGTCGAAATTTTCGATTCCGAGATTTCAATGGATTTACACGTTTTAAGGTCCCAGGAACCCAAAAAAGTGGTTTTTACGAAATGTCTGTCTGTCTGTCTGTTCGTTGATTTCCGGCCAAACTACTCGGTCGATTTTGATGAAATTTGGCATGTAGGTTCACAAAAATCATATCTCGGGACTATTTTTTTATTTGGGGCCAACTCAAGGGGGGGGGGGGGGGTTATTGTCAAAAAACTCCAAATAAACGTCTAAAAAAATTATTTCCCGAAAACGGCTCCAACGATTTCTTTTAAATTCTCATATATTGTAGTTGTTATTAATTTTGATAAAATGCGGGGGGTCGCTTGCCCCTTGATAGTTTGCTTTGGGGGGTAAAAGAATAAAAATATGTAAATTTTAATGAAAAATGACTAAAAAAATAATTTTTCTGCCAAACCTTTCTATATCGATGATTTCTACCTTCAGGTATGTTTTAGGTGTTAAATTTAGTAACTAAACCGCATTGGTTGCTTTCCCAAAAAATATTTGGCTTTGCACAAAAAATTATTTTTTGAAAAATGTTAGAAAATTCGCGCTCAAATGCATTGTCTGCCCCGCAATTATTGCTGTGTGATAATTAATGTGTTGGTCTGACCTTTCTAGAATTTATCTCACTTCCAGTGACGTCAGGTGGACACCCCCCCTCCCCCGAAATAACGGAAATTTAACCACTGGAAAATTATTTACCATGAAATTACTCATATTCTCTATCTACTAATGTGCGTCAAATGGCCTACCAGCCAAGGACGGGCGTTGGCTGAAGAAGAAGAAGAAGATCTACTAATGTTGATAAATTGGAAAGCATGTTCGAGTAAACTCGGACAGGTTCTTTTAATTGTTCTTCTATATATCGTCAAATTAAAAGGCTTACTCCCTATCCCATGCATAACTAACCTAACTGCTAACATGACCTAACCTAACATGCACTATGTATCTCATAAACTGACAACATAGAATAATTGACTAATGACGCTCTCAGTAATTAAGTCACACATGGCAAATGCCCGTGGCTATTTCTTATAGTCAAGAAAAAATGTTTATCTAAACCAGGGGTTCCCAACCTTTTTTTTAGATTATTTTATCATTTTCCGTGGACCGCCATTGCTGCGACAGGAAAATCGTTAAATTTTAGGAAGATTTTCGCCTACAATTACATGCTAATATTTGATTAAATGTTTAGGACTAGTATCGGTTGGATTTTATAGTTCAGTGCCCAGACTTACTGTATTTTACTTCAAATCTCAGCTGTTTTATTTATTTATTTCTTACTGTGGCTTGTGGACCACCTGATATATGTCTCGATGGTCCATGGACCCCAGTTTGGGGACCCCTGATCTAAACGATTGGGAAATATATAATACTGCACTGATATATAATATACTACTAATATGATACTGTACTATCCTATTGAGATCATTCGAGATAACCGATATAGGGTGCACGGACTGCATGCTGGTGCAAGTCTATATTTCCTACAAGAATCTCTTTGCCACTGGCTGAGGTTTTTAGACCTCATTTAATGTTCTTTACCTATATTCTCTATATGAATATATGAATAGAAGATTTCTGTATTAAGTCATTAACATGAGACAACAGAACAATACCAACAACTGGTAACTTATATTGCTTTAGGCTATTTTTTAGTGTTTCATTTATGTATTGTTTTTGTGCAGGGACGTATTTGGCTTTGGCAAGGATATAGGCACTGCCCTTGTCGCGGACATTAATAATTATTGTATGTCTAGGGGGGGGGGGGGGAGGTGTTCACTAATAAAACCACTTTTTTTTAAATGTTTATAATCAAAATAACCTACTTTCATACCATTGACTAAAATGTTATACGTAATTATTTTATTTTTTTTTTACACAATTTGCACAAAAAAATTTTAGTCTTACGCGCGCGCGCGCGCATATAGGCATTTGCCTCAGTTGCCTGCTGGTAAATCCGCTACTGTTATTGTGTCTTAGGTTTCAGGACGCCTATTGTCTCATGTTAATGACTCAATACAGAAATATTCTATTCTATGACTAAAATGAAAATGTAAATGAAATATAGCAAAAGAATGTAATATATATTTTTTTTAATTCAGCCTCAGTCGAATGGGTGGTTGAAGAAAATTAATAATCAATTTTACACACAATAATGCAATAACAAATCAATTTAATTGTATATGTAGAATGTTATTGAATATATTATGCTTTTAGCCCCGCAGTTAGCGGGTGTAGTGTAGTGTAGAAGTTAATTCTAGTTGAAAAATGCCCAAAATTTCATTTGAAGTAGGTAATGTAGAAAATTCACAAGTTAAAAATTCGCACTTATTCGCACGGTATTGGGAGAATTCACATTAGGAATTTAGGATCGTAACATTTTTCCACAGATATTTCATAAAATCGACCAGGGTAACCTATTGTACAATTCGAAAGTTGCCTTTAAAGACAAAAAAGTGTTGCATGTAAAAAAGGTTTTGTTTACATAGACCACCACTGTCGTATTTCTACTAATTTGTATAGCCTATTTATTATTTATTGTTTTTGTAACAACAGTTAAGTAACTTATTTATTTTGTATGACACCTGGTAGTTTGTCTTTACGACGGGGTCGAGCTACACCTATGGCTGCATGGATCCAAGGAAAAGTGGCATAAAAAATTTACGATTATCGTACGATTACGATATTGAGTGTGAAAATTATAAACGTTCCATCATGCTGCTTTTCGAGTTACAATAGTCTTCTTTAAAGGCAACAAATACATAATATTAAAAAAATAAATTTTCAACAACTATAATTTTTATTACGGTTTACAATAAATAAAAACAGCCATTTATAAATATACTAGCCTATTTAGGAATAGTTTTCATGGCATTGCAGTATTGGATCACAGGAATAAAGAACACGTCACATTGGCGCTCAATAAAAAAAATATTATCAGGATGCAAAGTTAACAAAATGTAGCCTATTTATTCATTTTTAACATAAAATTTTGCGAGGCATTCTCCTAGGAATCCCCCCTGCGGGGAACTCGAACCCTATGCCAGAGAAATGGGTCATGGATTCCAGTTTTGGAATGACAGTTAAGAAACGGAGACTAACATACTTCGGCCATGTGATGCGGAACTAAAATTATCGTCTTCTGCAATTAATAATACAAGGGAAGATAGAAGGACAGAAGGCTTCCGGCAGAAGAAGAACATCCTGATTGAAAGACCTGAGGCAGTGGTTTGGCAAGAGCTCGACTTCCGTTTTCAGAGCAGCAGTCTCAAAGGTCCCATTTGCCCTGATGATCGCCGACTTCCGATAGAAGTAAATAAATAAATAAATAAATAAGGACTATTTTAATTACAAAGCCAACCTAGCGGAGTTAGGGCTATAAAGCCCTCTCTTACACTGAACTAGGAAGGCATTCAAATAAAAAGAATTGTTTAAATTTTTCCTGAGCCCCTACATCTACATTTATTCATGTTATAAATATTGGGGTGGACTATGTCTTTTGGACGGGCTATGATCTCATATGGTAAAAAATAGTAATAAAATCCAATGGGAGTACCCTTTTTACAATATATTGATGATATGTTTACTTAAATAAATAAATATTGACATTTTTTGTTCTATTGCTATGCCAACGTAGCTGAGTTAGGCCTATAAAGCCCTCTCATACACTCAACTAAGAAGACCCGGGACTGCCTGCTTTACATGCCCTCCGCAGCAATTACAGAAAATGTAGCAAGTGTGGGACTCGAACCAACAGCCTTTCGAGTGAAGTCGTAGTCTGTACTACTACTCTACATGTCCTGACTTGTTTTCAAACTTGTTAGTGTTCTTCTGTCATGTGATCTTAATATTGCCTGGAACCACTCTTCAGTGGTTAACTTAAGGTCTTAAGCCTTATAAATGAAGTATTTGCTTAAGAGGAAAATATTAAAGTAAAAGACAAAATGGTAATCACAATGAACCATTTCCTGAGTACAGAACCATCTTTAACCTCTCGAAGCTAAACCTTCTTCTTCTGAAGTATTTGCTCCAAATTTGTAAGATAAAGGTTTTTTAATAATTCTACTTAGTGAGAATAAGGATAATCTTTAAGATACACAGACAAATTCGGAGGAATACCTAGAGAATCGGTTAATTTGGCAACTGACACAGAAAGATCCGTAACTAACTTATTATTATCTTTGTCGGAACGAATATGTTTACGTAAACTTCTACATATTGTTAAACGACACGAATGCATCAAAGAATTAACCTTGCCCACTTTTCTCAGAGGCCTTTTTAATAGAATATTTGAAAATATTTGCCCCTGCGAATCAACCCAGACTTGCTCTCTCGATGAAATAGATTCTTTTCTCTTCGGTTTATGCCGCTTTTTTGCACATTGTGCTGTATAAAATTCTACAAGCTCTACAACAGATTCGAAAGACGGTAGGCTTGGTATAAGCTTCTCTTCTGCATCCAGTCGAAACCTGCCGTCGATAAAGTTAAGACGAACACTGGTCGGACCCCTACATGTTTGTATGCTTAAAGAATATAAATAATTAGGATCGGCTGAGTCTCTTACTAGGAATGTACCAGGTTCTGTATCTTGAAGGAGAATTATACTATCTAGAAAACTGCAGTTTTCATAGTACCATCCAGTCATTCGAAGCGCAGCTAACGTTGTTTGAAGACATTTTCGATCGCTAAATAACCAAGTAGGTTCACTTGACGTCTGAGTTGATTGAATGGCTAATTTATGAGCAGGAAGAGGGAATATAAAAGAATTAGGACGTGGTACCAAATCATCAGTACAAACAGTTGATTTTGAACGAGCCAAACACGCAGAAATAGATCTTCTAACGGATTTACTTCTATATTCTTTACGCTCAGATATTGTAGATTTTGGTTGTTGCAGAACGTCATCAGATGGCGAGACTGGCCTAGTTGAACACTGCGATGGTGTCCTTTTAAGTCTTCTTGTAACAAACATCTCATCGTTCCGTGAAAGACTAGAATTCATCCATGACCACAATGGGTGTTTTGTGGAATCAGCACAGCCTTCTTTGGGGATAACGATTTCAACGGTGTCGTCCGACGATCTCAAAAATTCCATGAAAGGGTTTTTAGAAATCTTAGTCTCTGCATCATTTTTGCCATCACCATCATTAGGTGTGGGGGAAGTAGAAGCGTCAGTAGTTGTCGGATCGCCAATTTCAGGTTTTTCATGTGGGGTGGAAACAAGACTACCTGAGCAATTGGAAAACGTTTTGATAGGATCCATCGTAACTTTTAACTCGGGTCTCTCCATTAAGCTACCTCCGGTTAAATGTCTAGAAGGTCGTTTGGAATTTGCCATGGCCGCTTGGCTCATTATTGCCTCCTCTTCAAGTTCCTTTTTACGTTGGATAATTTCCAAAAACTGTTCCTGATCTTCAGACTCTGGCGAGGCGCGTTTTCTCCCAGTGAAATCTATGTAACAAATACCACCCCACTGTTCATTGCACTTCATAGCAATGCGTGGATTGATGTGTACTTGGGCGATGGTGATCGTCGGAGTTTCAGCTGCTATCATAGTCCGCATGTCACAGCATCTGCAACAAGAGAGAGAATAGTCGTTAGCTTCCAAAAAATCAAGGAGTAAAAAGTAATACACGACCTTTCAACCTTTCACGGTCGGAATCAGATGATGAAGCAGTCGAATCGGGGCTGATGGGCAACGAAGTCTTAAAGACTTAGATAATTTACAAGTTTACGTAGTGCAACGGAGCTCGGAAGATGTTGACTGCAGAAGATGACAAACGTTTAGAAGAACGGTTTCACGTCGACTATGACCCGTCTGCAGGCCTACTGCTTTTGTATTTTGACATAATGCTCTTGCAAAACGATGTAAAAATACACGAAATATCAATTTATCTGTATATTTTTATTTTACATTTTTAACATTTCTATATTGTAGATAGGCTATACCGAAGATAACCGAAGGTGTGCGGGGTACCTACTAATGCTATAGGCAATATTCCGCCAAGATCACAGAATTGTAGGGGCAACTGCACCCGAATACCAGAATCGCAAGGAGTGGAAGGGAATCGCTGATCTATGGATAAAAGCGAGGAAAAAGTAAAAAGCAAGTATTCCCTAATATAATTGGTTTTATTTAGGAGGACATACTACGTAGAAAATTAGCACCCCAAAATTGGTTGTTTTTTATTGACTTTCTTTTTTAATTAATTAACAAAGCAAATTATTAACGATTTGGCTTATGTAAGATGTAGAAGACTACTTCATGCATCATATAATAGGAAATATTACATTTTTGGTACTTAGTACCTTAATTTCGCGTAATCTGGGATTTTTTGAAAAACTACAAAACCGAATAGTAAAAATACCCGATTATATGATGAACGAACTAGTCTTTTGCAACTTACATGAGCCAAGTTCTTAAAAACTTGCTGAGTTAATGAAATAAAAAATGAAAAGTATTTAATTTTGAGGTGCCAATTTTCTAAGTAGCATATCCTCTTTAAAAAAACAAAAAAAACAAAAAACGGAGTCAACAATAATACTATCACTTTATACTAACACATTTATAAAACCAATCAGGGTTATCCAATTGCCTAGGGTAAGGGTCGGCAACCTTTTTTTCAACAGCTGAGCCAAATTTCGAAATAACATGTTAGAAGAGCAACACTACGAACGGGCCTCTTATCATGTTGAATCCATGAGAGCAGAACATGTTTCAACCTGCGGTAAACATGGTAGTCTTCACAGCGTTGGCAGGGGAACATGGTGGGACATGATAACGCGCTGAGACTATACCAGTACTACGTGCGTGTCGAGTCCTGGTCACTACCGAATTAATCGTGTGACTTTACCATGTTCCCCAAGTGGTTCGGAATCCACTATATACTGGAGGTCCACCCTGTCAGTCAACTCCCCTTTCCCCCGAGGTGAAGGAGCCTGCCCTTAGGGTGCCTCAAGTTAACAAACAGACTCACTCCCCCCGCCACGCTGACGGGGTTGCTTAAAGCAGAAATTCTGAAAGCAGGAGTTGGAAACAACAACACAACAACTCAAGTGATTCGGAATCCACTATAATCAGGAGGTCCACCCTGTCAATCAACTCCCCTTTCCCCGAGGTGAAAGAGTCTGCCCTTAGGGTGCCTCAAGTTAACAAACAGACTCACTCCCCCCGCCAGGCTGACAGGGTTGCTTAAAGCAAGAATGCTGAAAGCAGGCGTTAGAAACAACAACAACAACAACACAACACTTCACAACCTAAACCAAAAAATAAAACATCAAAATAAAAAACGCTTTTTAGGTTATTAGGTATCTTTAAAGTACGAATGAACTTTGAAAAGTAGGTGCTGGATGTGCTACGATTATTACCTATTTTTATTATTAGGTAAAACCGGTCACAGAGCCTTGCGAGGCACATGCCGGTCGCGTAGGGCAAAAAAAATTTTGCTCAAATTTTACAAGAAGAGCAAATACTGTCCTGCTCAACACGGATACCCCTAACTACCCAGTTCATAAAATCATTATGTAGTCCAATTTCCAATAAAGGGAAATTTTTCACAGAACCAAATTGATTTCGATTAGCAGTAAACCTTGCAAATAAAACTTTTTCCCGGAATGAATGACACTAAATACGTAATATCATACTCTAGCACAGAAACCAGCAGCTCCCTACTGTATACTGGAATGACTTTTCATAATAGGATTGACTTTTTTCTAACTAGTTCTACAAAATAGTTTTTCTCGGAATTTGTCAAAAACTTGTCCTTCCGTGAAGATGTGCGTTAGTTGTAATTATCTAGCTTTTTGTCGTGATGTGTTTCGAGAAAGAGCCCAAAGCTGGCAGTTTTTCATGCGTTACATAAATGAATTAAAGTTTCCAAAAATGATGGGGATAAAATAGAGTTGGTTATTAACTTTAGCAAGTTCAATGGCATGAAAGGTTGTTGGTTCGAGTCCCACACTTGCTATATTTTCTGGCCATGCTTCGGAGGGCATGGAAAGCAGGCGGTCCCGGGCTTTCCTAGTTGAGTGTAAGAGAGGACTTATAGCCCTAACTCCGCTAGGTTGGCTTAGTAATAGAACAACAAAAAAGTCGATATTTATTGTTTTATTGTATTTTGTCGACTTCGGTGGCAATGTGGTAGCGTGCTTGTACTTGTACGAGTCTCTGCACACCTTGCGGTCGGAGACGTGTCGTAACTCGACACAAGTACCTATTAGGTCACTTAGTGAGGCGACTGAAGAGGTTAACCGGATACATTCATTAAATTGTTTGTATAAGTTTAACCTTTTATAAATAAAAAAAAAAACATATTTATTTGTTTATTTAAACGGAATGGACGGAATGTTTGAAATATACAGGTAGACTATTAGCAGTAGTAGTCCTCTACCATTTGACTGTTGAATGCACCAGAACATAGTCTGTTTTAAATTGCGGCAAACTTAGTAGTGGCACAGCGTTGACAGGGGAACATGATAACGTACTGAGACTACCAGTCAGTCTACATGCGTGTCGAGCCCTGGCCACCTCCGAATTAATTGTGTAACTTTACTATGTTCCCCAAGGGGTTCGGAATCCACTATAATCAGGAGGTTCACCCTGTCAGTCTAGTTACAATTTAAATATTGGCG
This sequence comes from Psococerastis gibbosa, assembly GCA_963971405.1. Lineage (NCBI taxonomy): Eukaryota > Metazoa > Arthropoda > Insecta > Psocodea > Psocidae > Psococerastis > Psococerastis gibbosa. The sequence goes on along the minus strand of OZ020490.1, from coordinate 3,802,071 downwards.
CCTAACTTGAGACTGGCGACTCGTGCGCCACGTATGTAAAACTATAACATCTAACTTTCAAGTCCATACTAATCTACACTCTTCACGTCTGCAACCAACTGCCACTACTTTATAATTTAATAAGTTCTACTAAAATAACAAGTCTTTTACCTTCATATTATTTAATCAACTGCTACTGAACAACTATTTTACATGCAAGAATCTGTCTGAAGAAAAGGAATCCTCCTAACCGAGCTCGGAAGGGTATCAAGTAAGAGAACACCAAAACCATCTGTAAGTACCTACATAAATTCATTTTTTTTATTTTTTATTTTATTTTTTATTTTTTTTATTTTTAATTTTAAAGGCCACGTGGCTGAGACATAAATTCATCTTTCCCTAAACCTATTATACTAATTAAACATCTATCTGGTCCTTCGAGCCGGATCAGATAGATGTTTAATGAGTATAATAGGTTTAGTGATGAACCGCTCGCGAAAATTCGCAAACAAATAGTAGAACCCATAACTTAGAAGTTTGGTGAGTTGTGGCGGGAAGTGAGTTTTACAGGGTAACTGCCAAAAGCATCAATCCCTACAGTCGAAAGGTGTAGGTTTGTTCTGTACGGAATACAGGTAGGTCGCCTTGAATAGGGCTTGGCCTACCAGTAGACTTTACCAAGCACGTGCTGCTCATTTAGGAACTTCCGTAAGTCTGCATTTACTTCGTCAAAAATTCTATATTACATCGCGTTCTCATGAAGAAATTAATTTTTAATTGCGTGCCATGTGCAAAGAAGTCTTCTGCTAGGCCAAGCCCTAATCAAGGCGACCTACCTGTATTCCGTACAGAACAAACCTCCCCCTTTCGAGGTACTGTAGGGATTGATGCTTTTGGCAGCTACCCTGTAAAACTCACTTCCCGCCGCAACTCACCAACTTCTAAGTTATGGGTTCTACTAGCCTATTTGTTTGTGAATTTTCGCGAGCGGTTCATCCCTAAGGCGCCCATTCCATTGACCGGCTAGGGCTATTTCCAAAACGGTGACGTGGTAGCAGACACCCAAGACTTAGGTAGCGTCTCCACCGACCTCGCATTGCAGATTGCAAGTGACATTGACGGAAATGTTTTTTTTTTTTTTTTTTTTTTTTTGTAATTAACACATCCCATAAAGCCATTTTTTAATTTTAGTTTGTTTGTTTGTGATTTTATTGTATGATCATTGATCAATTTTAACTATGGCATAGAGGAAAATAAACATTTCCGTCAATTCTGCAATGCGAGGTCGGTGGAAACGCCACCTAAGTCTTGAGTGTCTGCTACCACGTCACCGTTTTGGAAATAGCCCTAGCCGGTCAATGGAATGGGCACCTTAACCTATTATACTAATTAAATATCTACAATCAACTCCCCTTCTCCCCGAGGTGAAAGAGTCTGCCCTTAGGGTACCTCAAATTACAAGCAGACTCACTCCCCCCACCAGCCTGAGCTGACAGGGTTGCTTAAAGCTGAAATGCTGAAAGCAGGCGTTGGAAACTTGGAAACAACAACAACAACAACAGTTGTTATTACGTGGAGTAAACCGGTGGCGCTCAGCCATTCAGAAACGAGGGAAACCAAAGCTACTGAATAAGACTGCCTAATCACTTCAACAAATACGGAGGAGAGATTGCACAATAATGGGCCACATAATGGAAAAGAAAATGTACTTTCGCAGAAACGAATAAGCCTATATATATATACACGTTGGCTCAATCCGACCGGTGATAAAATTTTCCGAGAACATGGCCACACTCTGCCGAGAATAATCGTTCAAGTGATTTAAAATGTGCCATTTCACAATGCACAGATGCCGGCGAAAACATGCACAGTTGCTCAAGTGTTTATACCGAGCAGGAATGGTCGGTTGATAGTTATTCGTGGAATCGTCCGGTTTTAAAGACTCAACGGAATGTTATTACATCTGAGCCATGAACAAAATTAAATTTCACCAGAAATATGAATTGTAGAACTAGTATTGAGGGCTGGGATAGAAGAAATGTTGCTGTACATTTAGATATGCAGAATCTGCCGGTAACTAACACGGCTTGCTAGCAATTCGCTGACTCTTCTCTTATTAGGGTCGCAACACAATGTTACGTTTGCGAATACGGAATAGCTATTATAGAATAATTTAAATTTCACCGGAAATATGAATTGTAGAACTAGTATTGAGGGCACGTGGGATAGAAGAGATGTTGCTCTACATTTTGATATGCAGAATGTGCCTGTCACTAACACCGCTTGCTAGCTTTTTGCTGAATCTTCTTCTATGAGGGTAGCAACGGAATGTTACGTCTGAGAATATCCATCATGAAATAATTTAAATTTCACTGAAAATATTGATTGGATTGAGGACAAATGGGATAGAAGAAATTTTTCTCTACATTTCGATATGTAGAATGTGCCTGTTACTAAAACCGCTAGCTAGCTCAATCTTCTGCCATTGGAGTTGGAACGGAATTTCACGCCTGTACTAAAAAATTAAATTTCACCGGAAATATGAATTGTAGAACTAGTATTGAGGGCACACGGGATAGAAGAAATGTTGCTCTACATTTTGATATGAAGAATGTACCTGTAACCAACACCGCTTGCTAGCTTTTTTTTTTTGCTGAATCTTCTGCTATTAGGGTCGCAACAGAATGTTACGTCTATAAATAGGTACCTATTATACAAGAACAATTTAAATTTCACAGAACATGTGAAATTGATTGAAGACAAACAACGAACAAACGTTTCGATAACATCTGTGGTGGACATCTTCGGTTTAACTGTTGCTACTGAATATCCTAGAATGATACAATCTTAGAAGTCTACGCAGTTCCACTGAAGATGTCGACCGTAGATTTTGACGCCCCCCCCCCCCCCCGAAATATTTGCAGCATACACTAGACAGAATGGAGTTTTAAATATTTTGAGGTTACCGCGGCACTAAAGGGGAAGAAGAAGAAGAGGTTGCCTCATCTCCGATGACTGCTGCGCACCTTCCTAACTGCCCAGCCCTAACTGACGACGCAATAGAGGATGATGAGGACGACTTCGCGGGGATAGCTCGTCTATACTGGTCAGCGCGTCACCAAATGGCTCAGATGCCAAGGGTGGGCGTTGGCTAGTAAGTAAGTAAGTAGTATCTCCGATGATGTCAGACGGCCCCCCCCCCTCCCTCCCTCCTGAAAAAATTCTGGCTACAGCCCTGGGTATTTCAAGTAGGTTTTCATTATTATTTTATGTTAAGTGGATTTCATGTTCATAAACCGTACTTTACGATGCCAAAATCAACAAAAGCTGCTCAGCTCTTCTAAGTGTAAACAAAGCTGAATTTTCACACCGTCAGAGCACTCTCACTCAAGTGTTGATAGCGGTTGGAGTGGTCACTCAAGCACTGAGTTCGTGGAATCATAATAATTATTCACCGGCTTTCAACTTTTCTGGAGCACTGGCATTCGCGGTAAAATTTAAATGAATTCATCAGCCCTGGATTCATTATAAGAATGGGCCGAGGGCCCAAAATTCACCTATAGTGAAAGTTAAGCCAATTATCTTTTTATATTTCTTTCTGAGTAACTAGCAAGTCGTAGCTAATTTTTTTTCTGGGACATTGGGTGTTGAAAGATTACGTACCACCTCAATATTGTTTTTAAAATTCCAGAACAATTAATTTTACACAAAATAAATAAATAAATTATAAATTAATTAATTAAACCAAATAATAGCCCTGTGGCCTGTGTGTTTCAACGCACACGGTTGTCTAATCATACAATTGCAGGCGAATTCCAATATGGCAGAATATCATATGTGAGAATTAGTGAGTATCATTATTTGGCGAAACCTTAAACGGCTTAACTTGAAAATTATCTCTTTTTTTCATGCCTCTTCTATCGAAGTTAGGCGATCATCATGGCAATTTTGACATAGGACAGTTCTGCTCTGAAAAGGGAAGTCGTGCTCTTGCCATACCACTGCCTCAGGTTTTTCAACTAGGAGGTTTTGTCGGGAGCTCTTTGTCCTTCTATCTTCCCTTGGATTATTACATGCAGAAGACGATTCTTATCGTTTCTCATAACATGACTGAATATGTTAGTTTCCGATTCTTAGCCGTCAGCAGAAACTCAGCTTCTGTATCGATTCGCCTCAGGACCTCAGCATTAGGGACACGATCTCTCCAGGATATGTGCAACATTCGTCTGTATATCCACATTTCAAATGCACGGATTCTGTTCTCCATAGCTTGTGTCCAAGTCCATCCCTCTTTACCACATAGAGCAATTGGGAACACATAGCATTTCATCATTCGCGTGCCTGTTCCAAGCTGCGGCAAACTTGGTAGTTTTCACAGCATTGGCAGGGGAACATGGTGGGACATGATAACGCGCTGAGACTATTCCAGTCAGTCTACGTACGTGTCGAGTCCTGGTCACGTCCGATTTAATCGTGTAACTTCACCATGTTCCCCCAAGTGGTTCGGAATCCACTATAATCAGGAGGTCCACCCTGTCAGCCAACTCCCCTTTCCCCCGTGGTGAAGGAGCCTGCCCTTAGGGTGCTTCAAGTTAATAAACAGACTTACTCCCACACCAGGCTGACAGGGTTGTTTAAAGCAGAAATGCTGAAACAGGCGTTGGAAAACCAAACAAAACATTTTTCAATGGACGGTCACAAGAGACATGGCGTCATCCCAGGATTCAAAAAATTCTTTCGACGCTCGAACGCTCACTTATATAGAACCGTAAGCACCTCTGTCACTCTGTCAGAACAAGCTTTCTCCTGTCATATGCAGCAAGAAACTAACGAATCTAGTTTCGGAGGTAAAAAAAAAAACATGCGTTCGGTGTCCTGTTTTTGGAACCAGATGGGTAGGACCTCGATGTAAATTCTAGGAAAGCCAAGCCATCAGTTATTACGAGATAGCTCATTTATCTTGGGATGCTGGCACAAAAGCCCTATCGCATATATCCATAATCACATATATTAGTCAATGTCAAAAAGTGACAATTACTATGGAAGAAGTCTTCTTATGATTTTACCAAATAACAAACGCGTTAATCATTCATCTTTTGTGAAAGGGCCGTGAAGATCCATTCAATGTAATATATATACTCAGAGGAACAATGGCATATAAGGACATTATTATGTACATTATTGGGGGGAACAACCGCCCCCCAGCCCCCCTCCAAATAACGCCCCAGGCATTCATACCATGCAATAAGCACAGAGTACCAGTGGCGGCTCGTGGGGATGTAAATTGGTGAGGCGCAGCATACAATTTATTTTTTATTTTTTAATTGGCAGAGATGTGTTTGTTAAACTCGTTTAGAGGCAGGGTCTAGCGCGTGTCTCATCGGCTCATCATTGAGCTGGGTGCAGCGAATGTTCTGAGTATGTATCTTCCTTCACGCTTCTTGCCTGTCCATATGTCTTCTAGCAATGGAGAGGCAGTCGAAAATGGTGCCTCTACATCGCTATAGCTTGTTGTGAATTTTTGAAGCTAGTTCAGCTCATCGTTCTTTTCTGTTGTATTTTTTAAGTTTTAATTATTTCTTCTAGAATTTGATTAGCCTACATTTCTTAATTGTAAGGCCAGCGCCACGCACAGCCAAGTCTGAGCGACTATACTACAAGGTTTCGCTTATACCTTAGAAAACTCCCGATTGAACTGAGAGCGGCGAGAAATGCGTTTATCTTCCCATAAATTGCTTAGAAACCATCTCTTAGAGAAAGCTTCCTACACTGTCACTGAGACACTAGCACAATGGCAGAACTACCTGATTTTGATGATACTCTGACGATTTTATCGTAATTTTACATGTATTGTATAATTTAAAGGAAATATATATTGTATTGTAATTCAAAATACACTTTTTTAGTCGAGTAATTTGGAAAATTAGCCTCTAATGGCAAGGCGCCACTGCAGAGTATATACCCCGACTATATAGGAGCCCGGGCAAGGCGAAAACTTCGGTTCAAATCCCGTTTTCGACCAATTCTTAATGTTTTTCTATTTCTAAGAAACCTGAATTTTGTAGCGACAAAAATGCGAACGGGCCAGTTTCGCCTAGGGGTTTCTACAAAGGACAGTTGTCATTTGAAATGGAAAACGCATGTATAAACGGTGGCCCAGTTGCAAAAATTAGTCAATTGCAGGTATCTGCAGGCGTTTCACCTTTATATAATTGCACACGCCGAGGCTTTTCAAGAATCGCTAAACTAGGAATTCATTCAAATTGGCAGGTACGTAGGTAATGAGGTAGTTGACCATTGGCCAAAACGGACTTTCGCCAGAATTTGTTGAATTCATGCACACGCATGTTAAATTGTGTCAATGTATGATGATATTGCTGTTTATAATATCCTATCGAATAAGTTTGAATGTACTTCACTCCTAGAGTCCCAGTGAACATTAATTTCCATGTTCCTTCAAATACCCAGGACAAAATTATGTTTTATATGAACTTGCACACAACAAAGGCCGTAGCCAGGTTTTTTTTTTCGGGGGGGGGGGGGTTTGAACGGGTAGCCCTTAGCTACGGCCTTGCACACAACCAACTACCTACAAGAACTGGGTCTCAACAGAATGCAAACCAAGTGTATTCTCAACCCCTCAAGGGGTTTTTGGTACTCAATGAATTATTGTATGCCTTGTATTTTCTGTTGAATATATGCCCTTAGTCCGTGGAGTAACGGATGAAGGGGAAAAAGTAATTAATTTAATTAATTAATTAATATATATAATTAATTTAATTAGTTATTAATACTTTCAAAAGCAATTGGCATATGTTGGAAAATTTTGCTCTACGATCGTGCGTGTACCTAAAAGAAGAAGTACTACAAACTACTTATTTCACATGGACCCAGCATTCTTTTAAATATACAAATAATGTAAATAGATAATGTAGTTATGAACAGATTTCCTAGAAGTACAGTAGAATAGGCAGGAAACAGCATTTCCGAGAGACTGGATTCATCCGATCTATTTTTGCTCGATTCCGAACAACAGTAGGCTTATTTATTTCCTGGAAATAGCCTTTGTCGACAGTGGATTGCAATGTGAAGCCAAGTTGTATGCACAAGTGGTATTCAATGTCCGGTATTTAGCATGCTAATCCGTGTTAAATTATAAAGTACTTTCAGGATTTTGATTAAAGCATTTCGAGCTTGTTCAAAGGGTTGCAAATTTCCAGGCTCACCTCCCCACTTACTGTTTACAATTCATCCTAGACAGGGGGGGGGGGGGTGGAGGTAGACAAACTCTATCCTTGAGGCAGCAAATATCTCCATAAAGCCCTGCCTCTACTGAGCTTTAATATGATAGCTTTACGATCAATCCTTCACGAAATATTTCATTTCAAAATTTTAAACAATAACTCCGCCAATCGACAATGAACGCAGGTAGTCAGTACAGGTAGCCTTCACACAAGCTTTAGGCTTCACAGGAACTCACCAGTCGAAATAACTTCTTTAATGTTTCCTGGAAGATCATTAGTACCTATCGTACCAGATTAGACCATAAATATGGGAAAATTATGTTTACATTCAATCTGCGGTAGCAAATCAGAAACTGCGGTTATAATTAAATTAGGAGGTTTTATTTTTAAAAATGATGCAATAGGTGGACGGTTAGGCTTAATAACCTAACCTTAGAGCAGTGTTTTTTTAAAGTCATGGACCACTTTCACAATTTAAATAACTCCGCGGACCCCCGCACTTGTTAAATGTTCTGGCTATGCTTCTGAGGGCATGTAAAGCAGGCGGTCCCGGGACTTCCTAGTTGAGTGTAAGAGAAGGCTTTATAGCCCTAACTCCGCTTAGTAATAGAACAAAAAAAGTCAATATTTAGTACCTATCATTATAATACCAGATTGGACCATAATAACCTTACCTTAGAGCAGTTGTTCTTAAATTTTTTGCAGGCATGGATCACTTTCACAATTTAAACACCTCCACGGGCCAATGTCAAAACATATTTTTGAAAAAAGAAACGACTATGCGTCTCGAGTCTCAAACGAGCTTAGTACACAATTTTCTAACAAATACGATATGTTTACAAACAGAACTACAGCGGACCCCTAGCCCCTAAGGGGTCTGTGAAAAGGTCCAAGATACCCCATGGGTTGTTGATTAGTCTACAAATCTATAGCGAAATTGAGGCTGCGGTAATACAAATTAGACTAACAGCTCGGGTAGTTAGTCAGGTTGTAACATATAATTTTGCCGCCAGCGACTAATGAAGATGATTGATTGGTTTAATTATTAATTTCCTTTCTAAACGGTACCCAGTCTCCGGTCATGTTTGCAGCTATATTTGCTAGCAGACTAATTTAACGTACAATATTTGCTTTACTATTCATAAGTTAGTACACAGGGTCGTGCTGGGTACCATCGGGGGCGCGGGACAGAGCACCGAAGGGGCGCCATTTTGGTACTCACTGCTAGTCTCATAGATAGACACAGTAAAACTACAGACTCATCGTAAACATTCGGATTGAAGCCGCCTGACTTCGGCTATTTCCGTAGCATAGGAGCAGATTGAGCCTTTTGCCATTTTTTTGTTTGTTTGTTAAAAAAAGGTTAATCGCATACAAACAATTCAATGAATGTATCCGATTGACCTCTTCAGTCAATATATTGATACCGTGGTAACATTTTATTTTTTATTAGATTATTTAAAGATTATTTAGAACGGAAAATTATGCCAGGTAGCCAACAATATTTTTATGTAGAACTTGGAGTACTTTTAATTTATATTTTATGCAATATTTTAAGCAAAGTTTTCCCTGCTTTTAGGTAAAAATAAATTTTTTTAATGCAGATCTTGCAGTACATTTAATTTAAATTTTAAACAATATATATAATAAATGTAAATAATAAATATAATTATATATGAAACAACAAAGAAAACTATAAAGAAAACATATAATAAAACTATTAAATTTGAATTTCCCGCCAAAATGCACCTTTAAGTAGGCGTGGTCATGGCTTCAGTCTTGTAGCACAGGCGAAATACAACATGGTGACTCCATAGTTTTATTAGCTCCATGGTCTCATATTAGCGAATTATAATGTGGTTTATAAGTTTCCACCGAATTATTGAACTTAAAGGCCCGCTCCCGCCAACTTTCACTATATTTTCTGTCCTCACGATTTTTAAATTTTTTTTTTCTCAAAAACGTCTGTCCTATAAAAGGTCTATTATGGTTTTTGAGTAATGGCGCAGGGGTACGAGTATATTTTTGATTTAAATATTTAAATGGAATTAGGTTAACCCATTTAACCCATTTTCATCGGTGCTACCGGTGCAATACCAGGCACTATTTAGGTGCTAAATAGAGGTAGAGTAGAGAATAAATAAATATTGACCTTTTTTTTGTTCTATTACTAAACCAACCTAGCGGAGTTAGGGCTATAGAGCCCTCTCTTACACACAACTAGGAAGACTCGGGACTGCCTGCTTTACACGCCCTCCGAATCATGGCCAGAACATGAAGCAAGTGTGGGAATCTGTCCTATGAAGGGCGAAGGTTTTTGAGTAATGGCGCAGGGGGACGAGTCTATGTTTGATTTAAATATTTAAATGGAATTAGGTTAACCCATTTAACCCATTTTCACCGGTGCAATACCAGGCACTATTTAGGTGCTAAATAGAGGTAGAGTAGAGAATAAATAAATAAATATTGACTTTTTTTCGTTCTATTACTAAACCAACCTAGCGGAGTTAGGGCCTCTTACACTCAACTAGGAAGACTCGGGACCGCCTGCTTTGCATGCCCTCCGAATCATGGCCAGAAAATGCAGCAAGTGTGGGAATAGAACCAACAACCTTTCGGGTGAAAGTTGGAATGTGTACCACGACTCTACATGTCCTGACAGACGATGTTGCTTTCCCAATTAAGATTTTAGTTTAAATAGATTTGCAGTTTAGCTTCTCAGTAATTTTATGCTATGCTTCATAAGGCATTGAAGAAATAGCTTACTCATTTAATTATCGCAGCAGATTGCCCGCATTAACTCTTATCAGCTTTAACTTCTGAAAATCGTGAAATACCGGAACTTCTGTTGACACATCGCATTTACAGTATACGATACGTCACACGTGACGCAAAATATTGGACTCTTACAGCACAACCTTCGCAAATTTTTAAGTATTTCACATTTATATATACTCATAAGCCGACTATTCCACTTGTCAATTTTCTTCAATAATTCTGCCTGTATCATGTCATGGTCCATTTTAACTTCCGCATGTTAAAATTGATCTTAGAGTAAAATCAATTGCAAACAATAACAATCTATAATAAAACAATGGCGTCGTCTGGACATGATAAATAGTTGTAATTAATTTCTTGAGAACAAACGAATTATTTCATAATTTAAATTCATAAAATTTCTTGTAGACGAGCCTATAACATTAAAAGAAAGACTTGCAAAATTGGAAAAAATTGAAAACAAAAATGGTCAATTATCGTAGACAAGTGGAATTAGGTGTAAAAATATAAATGTAACATTGATGATTTTTCCAACAATTACATAAAATTGAATATAAATTGACAAGTGGAATAGCCGCCTAAGATCAATATCATTGATGACCAATAGTTTTTAGTGTTAAACATGGAGCGGTTACTTCATCAAGTAAATAAAGAATACGAAGTGAAGTCAGAGCAATACAAATAAAAATTACTCCATTTATTTATATTTATTTCACATTATTTCACAAAAGTATTTCTTTATGTTATTGTCGGGAAAATAATGAAATCAATAGAGAGCGTAATTTTCCTTCTGAACAATCATTGGTAAAGGTCGTAAAGATCGTGGGTTCGAATCCCGCCAAGCCCAGTTTTTCTATATCCTCTAATTTCGGTTAATGGTAAAGGTCTAATGAAGCTACCCCGCGGATCAAAAATTCCAATAAAAATGCATATAAAGTGGAAGGCAAAGGTCCTATTGGCAAGGTAAATTTTATTTTAAGCATGGTCTCTATATACCTGCCAATGCAAACATTTACATAAATTCGCCTTTAAATTAATAACTATGCTTCACCGACCTTTAATTCTTTCAGAAATGGGTTTCTCAAAGAACCAAGGGGGAAGCGTCCTAGTGCCTTTTTTTCACATTAATTAATAGTATACTGTATTTGTGATTTAAAAAATCGCTTGAAATTTTTTGAGTAATGCATTTTTTTGCTGCTATTTTAATTTTTTGGGGGGTGAAATTCCTCAAAATTGAATAAGCCCAAAAATGAAAAATAGTCCAGGGTATGATTTTGGTGCACCTAAATGCCGAATATAAACCAAAATCCATCGAGTAGTAGGCCTATGCCCAGAAATCGAGGAACAGAAAGGAAAAAAAATTTTTTTTTGTGTTCCTGCAGCCTAATCGAGGCAATTATAATACCGGGGTTAAATAAATACCCTAGGATTATAACTGTAAACAAACAAATTTTGAACAGCACTTTCCATTATAAAATTATCTTGTTTACATTTTTATTACCAGGGATTAAATAAATACCGGTATTAGAATAGCCTCGTTCAGGCTGCTGAAACCCCAAAACGTGTAAATCCACTGATATCTCAAATTCTAACACTTCGACAATCGCAAAGCTTTCCTTTTACTAAGCCCCAGGATTCAAAATACGTTTATGGCGCGCTCGAATGTCATTCATCTCTCCTGTAGAACTCTAGTTGAGACCATGGGCGAGCTGTTCTAGTGACAGCCACACAGTGGCGGCGCTAGAAATTTTAAGGTGGGGGGGCCATGGAGGGGCATGACTTCTATCTGGGGGGGCCAATGAAAAAACAAAATACTTTTCATTGGGAGTAGGTATACCGTTCAATAATTCTGCAATTTAACAAGATGTAAAATATCTCAAAACTGGGGGGGCCCCGGAGGGGCCGGAGAAACTTTTGGGGGGGCCAGGCCCCCTCGGGCACCCCCTTAGCGCCGCCACTGCAGTGAGCCACATATATACACAATGGGCTTTATGTAAATACGCAAAAAAAACCCAAATTGAGTAAAAAAGAAAAGAAAAAAACAACTATAAGCCTCCTGCAACAAGAATTACCCACTGACTGAAATGTAAACAAACAATTAACTATTGTAGTTAAAAAATAGACGTAACAAAGAATGAATTACATACTTATCAGAACAGAGCATCTGTGTTAACTCATATCAACTTCTGAGAAAAAGACATACGCATACAATACGCGACACTGAGATAGAACTTTAATACACAACCTTCCTCACTGAGCGCTCAGCAACAACTGCGGCCTGCGGGACAGAGAGAACTGAGTATCTGATTCTCCAACGAGAGTGGGGAGGGAAAGTGGAAGGGGAACTTTGATGATGGCAGATATAACGTCATTATTGTCTCAAACGTCATTGATCTAGGAGATTTCTATTTCTAATGGGAGTTTGGCGCGAATGTTTGCATGTTTGAATGTGTGTTGTAAGATGCGTGACGCATTTTTGCTTTCCAATTTATACGTAGTATAAGGAAAGCTTTGTTTTATTTCCAATTTATACTACGAAAGCTTTGTGATGGTCAAAATTTTCGATTCCGAGATTTCAACGGATTTAAACATTTTGAGGAACCCAAAAAAGTGGTTTTTACGAAATGTCTGTCTCTCTGTTTATCGATTTGCTGGCAAACCACTCGGTGGATTTTGATGAAATTCGGCATGTAGGCTCACAAAATGTATAGCCTACCTCGGGGCTGTTTTTTTTTTTATTATTATTTTGGGCAAACTCAATTTTGAAGGGTTTTATTCCCAAAAACCTAGAAAAAAAGTCTTAAAAATTATTTCACAAAAAGGCTTCAACGATTTCTTTGAAAATCACATAGATTGTAGTCATTATTAGCATTAACAAAATGCGGTGGGTCACTTACCCCTTGATAGTTTGCTTCTGGGGGTAAAAAAATAAGAAAAGGCTCAATTTTCATGAAAAATGACTAACAAATATTTTTTCAGTTGAACCTTTCTATCGATGATTTCCACCTGCAGGTATGTTTTAGGTATTTAATAGAGTGACAAAACCGAACAGGTTGCATTCCCAAAAAAAATTTTTTTTTGTACAAAAAATTATGTTTAGGACCTCAGCATTAGGGACACGATCTCTCCAGGATATGCGCAACATTCGTCTGTATAACCACATTTCAAATACACTGATTATGTTCTCCATACCTTCAGGGTACTCCAATTTCCTCTTAAAAAGCAAACTAATACAAAATCACAGTATATAGAATTAAGAGAAAAACAGGCAATTGGAAACAGGTACGGTATATCTTGATTTAGGTGTATACCATCTATATGACGTCAACAAGGGGAATTCGCCAACATTCATAGTCAACTTTCCTGTAAATAAAACCGAGCTAAATATAAACTTGTTCCGAGTAATAACTCATTGGCCGTGCCTCCAATGATACACATGCCCGCTCAGATTAGGCAGGTATATGTAGGTATCAGGCTACATTATATTTAATGAATCACGTAATGACGTAATAAGGTATACGAGGAGTATCACATGTGGATTGACCGAGGTCCGTAGTAATAATGACCTTAAAACGGCACTGACCTATATACTTTGTTTAATAAACCGGATGAATGTAATTGATATCATATGTGTTTCGGAAAACCCCGGTAGTTTAATTGACATCCGCTAGATTATTCGTCTCCTTACCATTTCGCCAAATGGTAGATTTTTTCTTTCCAATTTATACGCAGTATAGTATAAGGAAAGCTTTGTGACGGTTAAAATTTTCGGCTCCACGGATTTAACCTTTTTGAGGTCCCAGGAACAAAAAAATGTGGTTTTTACGAAATGTCTGTTGCTCTGTCTGTCTGTTCATCGATTTTCGGGCAAACTACTCAGTCGATTTTAATTCAATTTGGCATGGAGATTCACAAAAATCTTACTTCTTGACCGGTTTTTTTTTTTTTTTAATTTGGGCTAACTCAATTAGGGGTGGTTTTATTATAAAAAAAACTAAAAAAAAAGTCTAAAAAAATTATTTCTAAAAAACGGCTTCTCTGTTGAGTATTGCGTCTACTTCTATTTTTCTTTCCAATACTCAAGACCTGTAGAGTAGTGGTACAGACTCCGACTTTCACCCGAAAGGCTGTTGGTTCGAGTCCTGGCTACATTTTCTGGCCATGCTTCGGAGGGCATGTAAAGCAGGCGGTCCGGGGTCATCCTAGTTGAGTGTAAGAGAGGGTTTTATAGCCCTAACGCCGCTAGATTGGCTTAGTAATAGAACAATAAGTCAAGATTAATTTATTCATTTTACTTTCAGTTTGTTTGCGTCATTGACAGAAAAATTCTAGGTTTCCGAGTCATACGTTGCAGTAAGTTATAAATGAAAAGGGTTTTATATAGTCTATACCTTAATTTAGTGTCTTTCTGGCTTTCTTAGAGCCGATGCTTGAACGCCTTTAGAGTACTAACGAAATATGCACTAAATAATCTCATGTTTAACTTACGGGAATTTTAAGCCTCAATGGGATTAAGGGTTCTAAAACCTCCCGCTAGGGATTGTTTGATTTTAAAACTCGAGTAGTTGCGTCGGAATTTCCTTTGAGAGTCGCAGTTTTAAACGGTTTTATGCTCTAAACAAGCGTCGTCTGCTTATATTTTATATCTGCCGTGTCAGATATTTACGACCAATTTAATTATTTGTTGTTTACATTACAGAATTATATTACGGAATTATTACAGAACAATTAACAATTATCAACCATTAAATAAAAAAAGACAATTTCCGTTCAGCTCTCCCAAACAATTTCTAGTTATTGTTGACATAACATTCAAAATTGCTAAATGAAATTTAATTTTAAACAATTTTTTTTATTTTTTTTCCCTTGCAGAGACTTTTTACATTTAATATTTGTTTAAAACATAAAACAATAACATTTTTATAAAAGAAAAACACATATTCATGTATTTCAATATTTTGTGAAACACAGAATTTGCTTAAATTTTATATTATATTAAATTAGATCAACAAAAAAGCGTTCATGCATCATAGCAAAGCTGCGACAAAATTTACTCACTAATGCTCTATATTTCCTTAGTGCACTAAATGCGTTCATGCATCGGCTGTCACACTAACGAATAAAATAGGAAAGAAGAAAAAGGTCCAAAGGAAGTTCTCCAGACGAAGCAAACTGTCTGGTTACCCACATGACCAAAAAAATATCATAGCACATGTGTTAATGGCCTGAGTCACCATGCGACAACGCCCGGCCTGCGCTCCGCGACTTCCCAGAAGGACCAATATAGGGGGTGACCCACGCATTTCTAATGCACTTCCCAGAAAATTAACAAACAACCCTTTTCTGATTAACATTTCCTGCGGTTCATGATGTCAAATTTTCTCAGAAAAAAAAAAAAAAACTGTAAATATCGATCTTTTTTATTGTCAACAACTTTGGCTTAAAAGGGGGTATTCACCCTGTTTCGATTTCCGTGGGAAAGTAGGAATAGAGCTCCAGTTTTTCTACGCAGAAAATAATTGTCATGGCAACGTGTTTCACTTTATCCGACCTAACCTAACTTACTTCCATCAAAGTTTCTTTGCCTGCGGCTATTAACTTCTGCTGTAGTCCAGACTTCGATGGCCAGGTGGTAACGTGCTTGCACTTGTGCGAGTCTTTACACGCCATGCGATCGGAGACGTGTCGTAACTCAACACGGGTACTAACCTACAGAGGCGACTGAAGAGGTTAATCGGATACATTCATTAAATTGTTTGTATGCGATTAATCTCTTATTACAAAAAAAAAAAAAACCTCTTGCCATATGTTTCCTTTTTTTTTTTTTTTAATTTCTGTCGCAGAGCTCATTTTTTTCAATTAAATAAAAATAAAAACCAAATTTCAAATGCTAAACAACAACGAATTGGGTCGTTTGGCGTTTTCGATTTCCCAAGCTCAGTTTACCCAACCAAGTGAGGAGCTTGGTTACAAACTCCATTTTTTCACAAAATGGGGTTTTGATCCGACCTTGCAGATAATTTTAATGTCCACCTGCACGTTGTAAAATAAAGTGACAAATGCATCCAGATTGCGCACAAAAGCGCCGAGAAGTCTGGGGTTAGCTATAGACTTAATGCAATTTTCAACAGAAAATCCGCTCTCCTGAAAAATTCTACAACTTGGAGTTGGGCATGTTTGTAAACAGCCTCCTCAAGTATGGAACGTGGGGAATGAGTTGAAATACATTTCCTTACGGCATTAATTTTCTACCATAGAAAAACTGGAGTTCCATTCCTACTTTCCCTGAGGGAAATCGAAACAGAGTGAATAATATAAATGAGTAAACAAAAAATTCAAGTCCAAATTTTTTTGTTGTAAATTTTGTCCAGTCAATTTGGACATGAAAATAGTGATGAAATATATAAAAAAATCCGACTGAGCCAAATTTTGGTACCTACAGAATAAGGTTTACCATTATAAATAGAATGTCAAAAGTCCCCATTGATCCCATGTGTGCTAAAAAAGTTACTCGGGGTCAATGGTCACAATTTTAGGTTTTTCTCAAAAACGAAAAGTTTTACCAAAAAAGTCATTTTACTCGTATCTCAGGAATGGTGGTCATTAGAAAAAAATGATAGGAACATTTTTTATATAGAGAATTTAAAGATCTACAACTCTGATTAAAAACCTTTTTTGACAAACTTACCGTTTTCGAGAAAAACTGAAATTATTACCTTTGATCCCAAATAACATTTTTAGCACACATGTGATCGATAGGGACTTTTGACATTTTATTTATAATGGTAAACCCAAGGTCTCTACCAAAACTTGGCTCTACCAGAAGGCAGGGGGAAGCTGCACCCCCCCCCCCAATTAAGTAAATCTATTGTAAGTTAATTTATTACAATCTTATTTAATCGATACTACATATGTTTTTTTCTATTTTGACCCCCAACTACCGCCGCCTCCCAAATGGGCTGGATCCGCCACTGCTCTGTTTCCAAAAGCTATGGCTAAGTGGGTGTTTCTAAAAATAGCATTGTTTATATTTTGTTTTGTTTTTTAAATGAAAGATTATTATAATAATAGTGTAATTCCCAAAATAAATTCAGTTACATAGTTTATACAGTTTTTTTTTTCTTTGGGTCCCTTGCCATTGTTCAGCCATTTCGCACGTGGAGGCAAGGTGCAGAAAACAGTATAAAAAATTAAGGTACATAAAGTAAGACGTATTAAGTTACATAATATGCGGTCCTTCTGCCTATTTTATAGTGTGCAATTGGTAAATTGGTAAGCATCTCAAGTTGAAAAATTGTTGAAATAAATTTCAGTAAAACAAAGTCAGCTGATTTAGGTTCATTCTAGGTTCCTATTTGTTATTATAGTATTTGATAACCACAATTTTCAGGGTTACTAAAATCGCGGTGATTGCTGGGGTATCGGACCAATCCTGCTGACGATGTCCTCTTCACTATATATTTGAAAATATCTTGCTTTTTCATCCTTCTTTGCCAGAACCACACAAATTTAAAATCTCCGACTGCCCTCACCGCCGCCTTTGCTTTACCAAGAAGAGATTTGTTAGCTGGACACATTCGCATCCAAACAATTTCATGAATGCATCCAATTAATAACCTCTTCAGTCGCCTCTGTAGGTAATACCTGTGTTGAGTTACGACAGGTCACCGATCGCATGATGTATAGAGACGCGCACAAGTACGAACACTATGCTACCGAAGTCCTTAAATCAAATACTACTACGATTCTAATCACTCTAAACATAACAAAATCGTGAAGATTAAAGAAATTTCCAGCGGAATTTCCAGTGTAGAGATACAATTCTGGAACTTATCACTATTAAGCCATCGGGTCTATGCACTCGTTATATTACTGCCATTACTGGAGAAATAAGAAATAAAATACCAACTAGGTACTCTGTTTCGCATATACACCTACCCAGGTACCATCTTAATACCCATAGGTATTATAGATAATTACACACAAACATTGAGACCCCTTCTTTCGCATTAATTTAAATTTTCCCCTGTTTTAAAGTTAATCAGTCAGCATAAGTTTGGCCGGGATACCTAGATTTTTTATTTGATTCTAAGTCAACTATAATTTTTTTACTAGGTACTTGCTGTAAGGTAAATTGTTCTTCAGCGTTGTAGAATAGTTTTCTTTTAGAAAGATACAGGTACCACGGAGACACAGCTAGGTTTCTCCTTAGGGGCAATGCACTTTGGTTGCACTAGTTTCTTAGAATCTGCATGCCTTTATGTTTCTCCCTTTTAAGGAAACATGCTTAGCCTACGAGGAGGGTGGTCTAGAAAGTATCAGATTTTTTTGCAAGAATGTCAGATTGGCCTTTCTCAACAGTCACAACCATTGAATATACTGTATATCTATCTATCGTAGACCCATAAACCATTTGTTAACACAGGCCCGTAACCAGGATTTTATTTCGGGGAAGACTGCAATAATAAGTTTAGTGTAAGAAAGGGCCATTGGCCCTAACTACGCTGTTCAATAAAGACGATTTATTATTATTATTGTTATGATTATTATTATATTTCCTCAAGGTTTGAAATTGTAGATCATATAAGCAAAGACGAAATAAAAAAAAAATTTGAACAACATGAAAAAAAATCAGAGCGCCGGGATAGATGGTATTTGCCTTAGCGATATATTAAGAAATATTAATATTCTCTTACCTGTTATTACGAAATTTGTTAATGCCAGTCTAAATACTGGTATTATCCCGGACACCCTTATAGTATAGTATGTATTGAAATGTCAAACGTCTGGTAACTTCAATTCTAACTAGTGCAAAGTCAAAAATCCCTATTCGGCCGATCAGGTGTAGGGAGATCCAATGCATGCGCAGACCCAGCTTTTCCTCTATGCTACCTACCAGAGGCGTAAAGTTTTAGAATGATGGCGGGGGCAAAACTAAGTATACCATATGACGTCAACAGGCAGAATAAGGAAAAATTGAAGATGTAAGGGCAAAATAGTAGGGTTTTACACATTTTAATAGTAGTAAAGTATAGCTGTAAATTTTACAAAGCTAACAAAGGAGTGCGTTTATTCATATTGCTGCAATGGGGCCCGGGGAGACATGAACCACGTCTTACATTACTCGAGGCGGGGGGGGGGGGGGGGCAAACCCTCCAAAAGGAGCTGGGGGGGAGAAGTTGGACCGTGCCCCCCCATTTTACGCCCCTGCTACCTACGCTATTTAGGTATGTAATTAAAAATAAAAATAAATTCTTCATTCCTTTCCCAGCCACAACATTAACACACAAAATACTCTTGTTCTCCAAATTTAGAACCACAATGAGTCAATGACGACTGTGAACTTTTACTTAAGTATCACATTATTTTCACTTTGACTGGACGCCATCTTCAAATGGTTGATTTGTCGTAAAAAGTGTCGATTACCATTATCGTAGATAATAATACGGGCTTTCAGTCAGAATTAATTTCATTCCCCTGCGACCAATATTAACTGAGATTTGAATTATATAAGGTTTTAATCGGCCGCCATCTTAGAACAAAATGGCGGATCACACTGGTTAACAAACTCTATCAAGACATTTGTATGATTAATTCTAGTGCCAAGTTTCAACAAAATCGGATAGTATCTACGGAAGTTACAGTGTTTCCTAAAATCTATATACTTATGTATGTACGTATTATAGTACATATTAAATATATGTGTAACATTTTGAACGGGTGTTGGTTTTAGGCTCAGGGCGTCATGAAATGATAAGTCGTGAAGAAATTTTCCGGAAGTGGAACATTGGTTGCCGTCTCAATATAGGTAGAAGAATCTCCCTAAAAATGGAGGGTGGGGCTGCAGCCGAAGCCCCCGACAAGACATAGATCGTGGTTTCGAATCCAGTCCACAGTCCATATTTTTCTATATTCTCTACTTTACACTGTTCATGTAACATAAGATAGGGGTATTAATCGATAAGAGAAGTGTTCTATTGTAGTGACATAGGCCATAACGATTTATCTCAATACTGTCATCATTTACTCAGAAAATTGATAGTAAATAGCCCAGTTCGAGTTATTTAGGAGATAGTACATTTCTTGGAAAATTAAATGTTTCTTGAACTTTTTGGGTATTTCTTGGGTCAAAGTTCTTTGTAAATGCAACATGAGAGATTAACATGACAAGGTCGAAGAATAATCATGGAATTTGAATATTATTAGGGTATAATTCCATTTTTTTCTTCAATTTCGATAATGCCATTGATGGAAATATCATTTATATTTTTACACCTCATTCCACTTTTCTTCAATAATTGACCATTTTTGTTTTCAATTTTTTTAATTTTTGTAAGTTTGCCCGCCGTCTTTCTTTTTGTAATCTACAAGAAACTTTATGATTTAAATTATGAAATAATCCGTTTGTTCTCAAGAAATTAATTACAATTATTTATCATACCGTATATCCAGACGACGCCATTGTTTAATTTTAGATTGTTATTGTTTGTAGTGCGTGATTTTATTATATGGCCATTGATCAATTTTAACATTCGGAAGTTAAAATGGACAATGACATAGAGTAAAACAAAAATCTCACAAATTATTGACGGAATATTTACAAGTGGAATAGCCGGCTTAGTGTCATCTGAATTATGACTCTATAAGGGGAGTAGCTATAGGGGGAGGCCCCCCCCCCCCCCCGATAATCAGTAAAATTGCAAAAGTTGGTAATTTGCCTTTTCTCAGTTGGCAAAAGCAGAGTTCCATACAAAGAAAAAAACGAAATAAAGCTGGTTTAAAATAAGATTGTACTATTATATTTGTACTAATGTTTTATTCTTATGTAACCAACTTGCCAACTCGGTGTGTCAAACTTAGAAAAAGGTGCGAGAAATTCAAATTAGTATCCAAAAAATTAGTATTCAAAAAGTATCCAATTCATGCAGCTACGTAAACTGTGAAAATAAACAAGCAGACGACAAGCACATGGACAATCTTCTGCAGTCAGCATCTATTGTATATAGTCATCATCAGAAATGAAAGAGCGTTTAGCCAGTTAAAAATTGTACAAAGCGATCTAAGAATGAAAATGGCAGATTCACGCTTGGGAAATCTTAAATACTAATGAAATCCGAAAAAGAACTTGTTTCAGAACTAAATTTGGGCGACATAGTTTAGTTGATGTGGGCTGATTTAAAAGAACGGTGTGTAAAATCCAGAATTCCAGAGGCGGGTCCCTAGAGGGGGGGGGGGGGGGGCATGGGGCCCGAGAAAAATTAGCGTACAAATATAAAGTAGAACATTCTAAACAAAAACCTTACATGAATATGTCTTCCATCCTTAAATTATAAATGTTGCTGCAGTTAAAATGCGTAAAACCCAACTATTTTTCTCTTAAATTTTCAAATTTTTCCCCCGGGGGAGACCCCCAGCCCCCCTTGTTTTCAGCAATGTGAATAAGTATTAAAGTATTCCTTTGTAAGCTTAAAAAATCTATACTTTACCGCTGTTAAAATGCGTAAAACCCCACTATTTTGCACTAATAGTTTCAAATTTTTCCACCGGTGGAGACCCCCGGGCCCCCCTTCGGTACCAATCTGCATCAGGCGCATGGGCGTTTCAAACAATACACTGAAAATTAATGTGCCTAGTTTCGGTAATAAACACACCAATTGCACAATCGCTAAGAATTAATTTGGCTTGGTAGGCTACACCCATTTTTCCCGGAATGACCCCCTCCGAAAATCTGTCCTGGAACAGCCCTAGGTAAAACATGAATTTGCCCACCTATGTAATAATGTAATTGTAATACAATGCTTACCTAATCATCCCAGTTATTATTTTGGTAGGTCTATTTTAAGTTTTTTGAGTTGAAAAAATAGACTCCCCCCCCCAAAAAAAAATCATGCCTTAGCTACTCCCCTGGATATGCTCGATATTTAATCAGAAATTCGATTTATTACAAATTAACGTCATGTGGGGTGGGGTGTCCCTTTATATCTTAAATATTGTCCCACCTATTTTATTTCGTTAAGGCCGCGGAATAGAATGTAGAACAAGCAGCTGCAATGGTTCGGCCACGTCCAAAGGATGGACGAGAACAATACCACCTGGAGGTTGGCGGAAGCAAGGCAACAAGGAAGAAGACCCATCGGCAGACCGAGGCCAACCCTCGAGGAAAGGATTGAAAAAGTGTTGTTGTTGTTTCTAACGCCTGCTTTCAGCATTTCTGCTTTAAGCAACCCTGTCAGCCTGGCGGGTGGAGTGAGTCTGTTTGTTAACTTGAGTCACCCTAAGGGCAGACTCCTTCACCTCGGGGGAAAGGGGAGTTGACTGACAGGGTGGACCTCCAGTATATAGTGGATTCCGAACCACTTGGGGAACATGGTAAAGTCACACGATTAAATCGGAGGTGACCAGGACTCGACTTATACTGCCTAAGCGCGTTATCATGTCCCACCAGGTTCCCCTGCCAACGCTGTGCACACTACCAAGTTGCCGCAGTTTGAAACATGTTCTGCTCTAATGGAATCAACATGGTAAGGCCGTTGGCAAGGATTGAAAAAGTCGCCGGAGCAAGAGGGAAAACAATGGCCGAGCTCAAAAGCGTTAGCGTCCGACCGCGGAAAGTTCAGGAAATGGGTTCGGGCGACCCCCCCCCCCCCCACGCTGCACACGCGACACTAAGGGGGAAGAAGAAGAAGAAGAAGAAAAAGAAAAGGCCGCTGAATAGAATTGAATTGAAAATATCTGTATTGATTCATTTTTATAGCAATAGGCGTACCAATACGTTTCCGGAGGGGGGGGGGGGGGTAGTGTATAATTTGTTTTGAGCCCCCCCCCCCTTTCATAAAAGTGCAGAAAATGTAGAAAGCCGTTTTCATGGACGTACGCAGCTTTTACATTAATGGCCTTAGTATATCCTTAGCGCATACCCGAGATACTAGGAGTCCAGAATGAAACTGTAAACAAGGGAATTTCTTCGATAGATGGGCCTGAAATAAAGCGGTTTTACCCATTTTTGTCAGCAAACATTTTTTAGATTTTGGAGACTTTATTAAGCGATTATTATTTTTTGAATGAATAGTGACTTTCTATTTATTATAATTTTTTTGTCAAATTTGGCACCCTAGCCTCTGACAAATTAATGAGATCCATATGAAAGATAGGATAATTAGGTCTAAAATGGCTAATAGTCTGAATTTGAAATTAAGTTTTTTTAATTTTTAATTATTGTTTAATGTATTCAATTATTTTAGCTTAAATGGCAATTTGTTAAATATATCCAGGAAAACTGTTTAATGAAAGTGCCTGTCATACTTGTTATGTCATTCTTAAAACGATCATTCGGGCGCATAAACGTTTTTGTTGTCATGGCAATTTGTGCTTTTGGCTAATAAAATGCAAACAGGCGCAGTAAACTTCTGTGATTATTATTTATAATTAATAAAAAAATTAAATATAAAACTATAATAAAAAATAAAATATAAAATAAAAAAAGCCAATTTCCATTGCATAAAATCCCCACCTCACAAGAGAATTCACAATTTCCCATGTATACAGTAGGTACTTAAAATTAAATTAGAAAGAGATAATTGCTCGTAAATTTCCCACGGAGTAATAACAGGGCTATCCATCATATCCGTGAGCATTGAGTGCACCTGCCCATTTTGAAATATAACGTACAGTACGGTAATTATAGGCTTTCAGCTGACATACCTCGTCATCTAAAAGAGATTAGAGCTGCCCAAATAGGCCTACAGATGGTCAGGAATAGTCCAGGTGGCAGAGAAGCAGACTTTGATGTACGGAAGGGCAGGGTTCGAGGCTACACATAGAAGAAATTTTCTTTCTGTTTCGCCTGGTTCCTCCTTACCCTAAATGACTCGTATCTGCACTTGGTTAAGTCATGCTTTCGCCTGTTTCATTGCGTCAATGGTAAGCGTGTCTCAGCTTGTCCACTATCGCTTGTAGCCTGTGTAGGTTGACATAGAGAACGTATACCAGTTTGCCAATGGCCAAAAATGTATGTACAGAAACAGTACAAATAATGTCCGAAATCCATGAGGTCGTTGGAAATGGACAAGGGACCACTATAAGCATTGACGTAAATAGGGGGGTCCTGGTGGGGGCTTAGCCCCCCCCCCCATGTCCACCCGCAGCCCCCCCCAGGATTTTTGGTGACAAAGACGTTATGGAGGCTAAAAGCATAGTATCCACAACAATGAAAGGGAAATTAATTCTTAGTATGCTTATTTTACATTAAAATTATCACCATATTGACCAAGTATACTTTCACAAAAAATATATTACTCAAAATGCTTAAAATCCCAATACTTCAGAGCTTCTGACTACCATGCTTCGGAGGGCATGTAAAGCCGGCGGTCCCGGTAGTCTTCCCTGACTGTCGATAGGTTAAACAGGAGGCTGTTGATGCAACCTGAAAACTCCTGTACCACGGGTAGTACCACCCCGACACGAATTTACTTTACTTTACTTCAGAGCTTTTTTCCCCCAAATTTTTCTCCGGGGGAGACCCCTGGGCCCCCCTTAATTGTAGGTTTGTTCGTCGTTATGATATCTCAACTGTATACTGCTTGCAAACATTGGCGTAAATAGGGGGGTCCTGCCCCCCCCCCAGGACTTCTGGTGACAAAGACGTTATGGAGGCGAAAGGTATATAGTATCCACAATAACGAAAGGGAAATTAATTCTTGGTATGCTTATTTCCCATGAAAGACATCATGAAAATCAACATATTGACCAAGTACTTTCCCAAAAATATATTACTCAAAATGCTTAAAACTCCAATATTTCAGACCTATTTTTTTTTTAATTTTTCTTCGGGGGAGACCCTCGGGCCCCCCTCAGTGGTAGGTTTATTGGTCTGTTAAATCTCAACTGTACTGCTTGCAAAATGCGTAAATCCTTCTCAATTTGGGCCTATTCATCAATTTTTTTCTTCGGGGGAGGCCCCCGAGCCCCCTTTCTCCAAGATAGAATATTCCTAAAACCTTACTCTTGCCCTTGCATTTATCAATTTCCTTTCTCCGGGGGGGGGGGGGGGGACTCCGGGGTACCTTCTCTGCAGGGTATAATATGCGTAAAAACCTCACTAATTTGGGCCCATTTATCTATTTATAGGTTTCAAGGTCTTGGGGTCCTAAAGCCCCCCCCCCAGAAATTTTTGGGAATTTACGCCAATGACTATAAGTAGGCCTGGGTCCATAAAAAGTCCTTCAAAATAAAAATAAAACTCAGTACTCCTTACTCAAATAGGTATCTTACCTTCATCGGTTGCAAAAAAAAAGCAACTTCCAAAGGAAGGAAGAAGCGCATAGAGCACCCGGCAGAAGAAGAACCTCCCGGTCTGGTTGAAAAACCAGTGACAGTGGCTTGGCAAAGACTTCAACGACCTTTGGGTTTGCACCGACCATGGTGTCAGGTTGGCCGAATACGGGGCTCAGAAATTAGGACACAAAAAACTACACTAACACGAAGAAGAAGCCAGTGGCGGTTTGCCATTAGAGGCAACTGAGACAGTGCCTCACCTAATTTTCCAAATAATTCGACTAAAAAACTGTGTTTTGAATTAGGAAATGTAGGCTAAACAAATTCCAGAAGAGACAATTAAAACTTAAAAAATATCGCGAAAAATAACCATAAGCTCAACTACTAGTAGTAGCTTCAAAAATTCACAACAGCTAAAACGATGTAGAGGCTCCATTTCTGACTGCCTCTCCATTGCCAGAAGACAGGCATAATTCGAGCTAAAAAAAAAAGCGCAAACAGCGTGAAGATACATACTCAAACATTCGCTGCACCCAGCTCAATGATGAGCCGATGAGACACGCGCTAAACCCTGCCCCTATGTGAGTTTAACACACACAGCTCTGCCAATTTTTATTTTTTATTTTATTTTTATATATATATATATATATATCCACACAAGCCGCCACTGGAAGAAGCTAGCACCAAACGACATAGTAGGCCCACTGATGCAACAGTAGCTGTACAGTATATATTGGTGGCTATTCCACCGACGTGGATTTTGAATGTGAATGCGCCATGACGTGGTATACTGAGACTTATTAATGATGTCTGCTACCACGTCATGACACATTCACATGCAAAGTCCACGTCGGTGGAATGGCCGCCATTGGAAAAGCTCTACCCACTCTGAAACGCTGTTCAGAGGTGAAACGCCCGAGGTCATTTTATTTAATTGAAAATCCGCTATTAACTTACTCCATCCAGTTCATTGAACATGGCTTCCAGCCTCAACATCAAATTGAATTAAGTCTCAAAAATGCTGGAAGCAGTAAATCTACTGTACAATACAGTAGAAATACAGCTTATCTAGTCGTAGTATTCCACTGGTCAATTTTGCCGTCATTTGTGAATAAAAAAAGTTGAGATTTTTGTTTTAAGGAGACTATTCTTCTTCTTTTATGAAAATGTTATGTTACGTACGATAATAATGTGAAAATAAAATAAATTGTCAATAGGTTAGCTAAAGCTAAAGCTCGCCTAATATAAAGCCGTTTTTCATTCATTCATTCACTATTATGTAGATACTTAAGTTATCTATTATAAATTAAATTATAATATGATAGACTTATTAATGATGTCTGCTACCATATTATAACTTAATTTATAATAGATAAATTAAGTATCTACATAATCGTCTCCTTAAAACAAAAATCTCAACTTTTTTAATCACAAATGACGGAGAAATTGACCAGTGGAATACACACCTCCTTAATACATTATAAACAATATATTATACAAGAATTGTGTAATTCCTCATCTGTGGCTTCTACGAATGGATGTTGTCATTCGCGGAAAAGTTTGCAAGGATGTAGCCTGGATGTTTTTTTTTTTTTTGGGGGGGGGGGTTCAGAAGTTTAATTGGATATTACATAGTGGTTTTTATTTTTCCTCTCAAAATCCGATTCTATCTAGTGTCAAACCATTTCGTTTCGGGGGGGGGGGGGGCGTTGAACCCCCATGAACCCCCCTTGGCTACGGCCTTGCTTTCCATAGTAAAATTATCTTGTTTACATTTTTAATCCAAGGTTAAAATTAAAAATAATTGCTATAACAGGCCCGCTATTACAATAGAGGCTGCTTCTGCAGCCCGATTATGGCGGTTCGGGATTATTATAATACCGGGGTTAATATAATACCATGTCACGTGACGGTAGTAATAATTCAATTGTTTAAAATAAATTAGTGCAAAATGCGCGAGAAATTCAAATAGATAAATAAATATTTTTGGTGAGTTTTCAATTTTTTTTCCCTTAGATGTAGACACATTAATTAAAATATTTATTATATTTCCAAATTCTACCTGTATATTTTAATGTTTATTAGTATTTCCTTCAATTATAAAACAGTGCAACCATTCTCTTCTGTTCCCATAATTTATTAATGTGATTTCCCGCGCATTTTGTAATCATTTATTTTAAAAAATTGAATTAATACCGTCACGTGACATGGTATTATATTATCCCCGGTATTATAATAATACTAGGGTTTATATAATACCGGGGTTTATTTTTTAATACCGTAGTAAGGTGTCTCAATATACGGGGCAAATTCAAATTAATAAATTATTAGAATACAAGAGAACGGTTGCATTGTTTAATAATTGAAGGAAATACTAATAAACATTGAAATGTTCAGTTAGAATTTTGAAATACATTAAGAATTTTAATTAAAAAATTAAAAACTCACCAAAAGAAATAATTTATCAATTTGAATTTCCAGCGCATTTTGAAACACATTTGTTTAAAACAATTGAATAAACCCCGGTATTATAGTATAATAATCCGAAATCGCCATGATCGGGCTGCAAGAGGTCCACCCTGTCAGTCAACTTGCCTTTCACTAAGCTGTAACATTTACTGTTTGCATTATATCGAATATTGGCGAAGAACAACAAAAATAATAATAATATTTGTAGGTGCCCAATGCCATTTAGGCGAGTAGGGATCACCTAGACAGAAGAATTAATGTTTATCAGTTTTTATCTGACCCACACATTGCTTAGAAAAAGAGGTCAATACAAGACTCAGAGCCAGCAGTAATTCGAGTTGGAAAATTAATTATAATAAAACACAAAGTTTTTAATTAAATTTTAGTAATTAGTGATGTTTTCAATTCCAGGAAAATACGGAATATCTGAATTGAATATATACCAATTTGTCCACTGTTAATGGAATATATACCTGGGTCCTGGGGAAATGGAATATTGGTCGTTAAATTGTCAGAAACTCCACAAAGGAAATTCAAATAGCCTTATTTGTAATTCCAGGAATTTAGTACGTTCCAGAAGAGAGAACTTTAACTTTATTTATCAGGAATAAACCTCCAGAATTTATGCAGAATGTTTATACTTTATTGGAGCCTATATTTAGCAATATAAGGGGTATTCACTGTGTTTGGTTTACCCTATTTAAAGGAAATAGGAATAGATCCAGTGATGGATTAACCTATGGGCACTTGGCCCCCCAGGAACACCTAAAATTCCGCCCCCCCCCCCAAACGAGATTTTTAATTTCATAAAAATATAAAAAAAAAATTAAATGTTTTTAAATTGGTGGGAAATCATGTGTTTTTCTTTTGTTTTGCTCGTAGATTTATAAATTTTAGAGGAGTTTACACCAGCAAGCTGATCATGGCGATTATAATACCGGGGTTTAATCCCCTGGTATTAAAAATGTAAACAAAATAATTTAATAATGGAATGTACTATTCAAAATTTGTATTAAATTTGTATTAAATAAACCCCGGTATTATAATCGCCATGATCAGCCTGCAGCAGAGGCAATGCCCCCCCCCCCCCTTGGAAAGTAGTTATATTCTTTGCCTCTAAAATCTAAGTGTTAATTCACTCAAAATGCGTAAAACCCCAATATTTCAGCCCTGTTAATTGCCTGTAAACTCTCAAAGTTACAGCTATCAAAATGCGTAAAATCAAACTATCTATTTCAGATCTGTTTTCACTAAACTTCTCCCTCCTTCATACCCACCTAACCGAACTAAGGTCATTACTTTAAAAGCTGCGTACGTCCATGCGAACGGCTTTCCCCATTTTATTCAATTTTATGAAAATGGGTGGAGGGGCGCCAAATTATACACCGCCCCATTCAAAAACCTATCGTTCCGCCACTGTCAAGTGCCTCCCCCTTTTATGAGGTCTGGGACCGCCTCTGGGTTGCATCCACGGCCCCCACATATCTTGTACCCCCGGCCCCCCAGGGGTTAATCCAGCACTGAATAGAACTCCAGTTTTTCTACGTAGAAAAATTATGTCATGAGAAAACGTACTTCGAAACATTCCTACACTTTACCCAAGTACTTAGTCGGGTAAACCGAGCTTGGGGAATCGAAAAGGCCAAACGGCCATATTTGTTGTTTTGCATTTGAATTTGGGTTTTTTTTTTTTTTTTTTTTTTAATGAGCTCCGCGACCGAAAATTAATATAAAAAAAAGAACAATAGGAAACATATGGAGGTGGGGACTACAGCAGATGTTCATAAGTTAATAGCCGAAAGCAAAGAAACTTTGGAGGTATGTTAGGTTACCATTGGCAGGGGCAACTCCGTTGGTAGAGAAATAGGCAATAAACAAGCTAATATTGCACTTCTGACCACTGCTAACTATTGATCTTGACTTTGGGCGGGAAGGTCAGCCAGATAGACGTAAAGGGCAGGGCGAAACTATATTTTCCTTTATCGCCCTTCTTGGAAGTGAAGCTTAAAGGGGATGAGAGAGAGGGTCGGGGTGAGTTTCAAAATAGACTTACCAGGAACCGGGGGGGGGATGAAAGCAGACACATCACCCTGTTGCTCCCCCCCCCCCGCTTTTTGCGCAGCTGAAATTCACAGAAAATATTGATCGTTGAGTTACAATTGAGGAATTTCTAGATAGAAGAAGTGTTCTTTGTAGTGTGCACAGCGTTGGCATTGGAACATAGTGGGACATGATAATGCGCTGAGACTAACAGTCAGTCATTATTTATATTGTATACTTCCAATATTATTGTTTGGATTGACTAATAATAACAATAATAATCGTTTAATTCCCAAAATTACAATAGCACATAATATCTTAACGAACGAAGATCTTTGGGATCCCTCATTAAGGTGTGGTTTTTTTCAGCACGTGGCTAGTGAGGTGCAGCCAAAAGTACAAAGGTAAGGTAGTAGTAGTATGGTTTGACACAGTCCCAGGCCACGGTGTGGGCCCATAGGACCCCAGTGGACCTCCTGATTATAGTGGATTCCGAACCACTTGGGAAACACAGTGAAGCCACACGATTAGTTCGGAGGTGACCAGGACAAGTCCTACCATGTTTCCCTACCGGCACTGTGCACACGACCAATTTATCTGCAGCTTTGAACCTGCTCTGGTCCGCTGGATTCAACATGGTATGGCGGCCGGCTACAAAGGTAAGGTAAGATTAAATTAAATTAAATATAGACTACACGGTAAGAGTATCTGGATGTTGAAATAAATATGATTTGCATTTCTTTCTAAATTCAGTCTGGCTTTCTATGTTTATGAGTAGAGGTGGGGCGTGACAGATATTTCCAGTAGCAACAGTGACCGGTGACAGTGACTCGACAGTTACTGATACAAATACTGGTGATTTCTGTCACTGGAGTGACTGCTTTTGTTCCTGCTATCTAAGTAATCTTGGTACATCTTGGTATGAGTAATCAAAAGTCACTGTCACTTCTCTTATTTATACCAGTTACATAGACTTATTCGTTTCGTATTAAAGTCGGTTATTCATTTGCTTAGTTATGCTAAGAAATTTAAGAAGTAGTAATATAGATATATATATATATATATATAAACTAAAAGCTAGCCAGTTATGGAGCAGTCACGGTGACAGCCTCGGGCATACCTTATGTTTAGCTTACGTGAGACGATCGGAAAACATTTTGGGGAATTTCGCTTAAGACTGTCTAGTGCATAGGCTAAACCTGAGCGAGTTACTTGCTCTTGCATGCGACTATCAAAGTATTAGAAACAACGATATTTAAAATAAAGCCTAAATCGGTGACAGTGAGACTCACATCACCAGTATTTTTTTTTTGGTAGGAACGGGTGGTTGCAGTGACCATCGTAGTCACGGTGATAAATCACAGTGACAGAAGTAACGCCCCACCTCTATTTATGAGATCAGGGGGTTGCATATTAAAGGCTTGATGTCCAATGTATAGGAGCGACTTCTTTAACTGACTATTATTGTAACAATAACAACAGTTGATCTGGACCCATCCTGGGCGACAGCTTACCGGGTCCACGCAAAGCAAGATACAACTTGCATACGCCCTTAAAAATAATAATAATAATAAAAAATAAAAAATTACCGGGTCCACGGTATTTTTGTATCATAAATTGTATATTTTGTATGATTATATTGATTGATTAAAATGCGTATTGAGTCCTGGCCACCTCCAAATTACTCATGTGACTTTACCATGTTTGTCAAGTGGTTCGGAAATCGGAATCCAATACAAGGCGCCCATTCCATTGACCGGCTAGGGCTATTTCCAAAAACAGTGACGTGGTAGCAGACATTCAAGACTTAGGTTGTGTTTCCACCGATCTCGCATTGCAGAATGCAAATGACATTGACGGATTTTAGAATTTTTCTTTTTTTAGAAATCTATTAAAATGTTTGTACTTAACATATCCCATGACGCCATTTTTTAATTTTAGTTTGTTTGTTTGTGATTTTACTGTATGATCATTGATCAATTTTAACTATGGCATAGAGGAAAATAAACATTTCCGTCAATTCTGCAATGCGAGATCGGTGGAAGCGTCACCTAAGTCTTGAATGTCTGCTACCACGTCACCGTTTTTGGAAATAGCTCTAGCCGCTCAATGGAATGGGCACCTAATCAGGGGACTCCAGTCAACCCTTCTTCGCCCTGAGTTGATGGAGTCTGCGCTGAGGGTCCCTCAAGTTAATTAACAAACAGATTGACTCCCCCTGCCAGGCTGACAGGGTTGCTCAAACAGCAGAAATGCTGCAAGCTGGCGCCGGAAAACCACAACAAAC
This sequence comes from Psococerastis gibbosa, assembly GCA_963971405.1. Classification (NCBI taxonomy): domain Eukaryota; kingdom Metazoa; phylum Arthropoda; class Insecta; order Psocodea; family Psocidae; genus Psococerastis; species Psococerastis gibbosa. Next base: position 3,770,001 of record OZ020490.1, on the reverse strand, counting down.
TAACTATATACCAGCAGCATGATCATGGCGATTTGGGATTATTATAAAACCGGGGTTAATATAATACCGCGGTTTATTTTTCAGTACCACAATAGTAAGGAGTCACGAGACGGTGTTAAAATATGCGCGGGAAATTCAAATTAATAAATTATTAGAATACAAGAGAATGGTTGTATTGTTTAATAATTGAAGAAAATACTAATAAACATTAAAATGTCCAGGTTGAATTTTGAAATATAATAAGAATTTTAAATAATGTGTCTACATCTATGGGAGAAAATTAGAAACTCACCAAAACTATTTTTAATTTATCAATTTGAATTTCCCGCGCTGCAGCAGCCCGATCATGGTGATTTGGGATTTTGTGTGCAAAATGCGCGGGAAATTCAAATTGATAAATTAATAATTTTTGGTGAGTTTTCAATTCTTTCTCCCTTAGATGTAGACTCATTAATTAAAATTCTTATTATATTTCAAAATTCTACCTGTACATTTTAACGTTTATTAGTATTTCCTTCAGTTATTAAACAATGCAACCAAGGACTTTGATTGCACAGTAGTAGCTTGTTCGTACTTGTGCGAGTCTCTACACATCATGCGATCGGTGACGTGTCGTAACCGTGATCAACAAGGCGGTTCCCCCGGGACGAGTCCTTGCCATTGCACTTCGGCTTGGATGAATCCTGCGAATGCCCCAAATGTGGACATCTTTCAATCAATCAATTTTTGATAGTTATTCGGATACATTCATTGTTCATTAATTGTTTGTTGGCCTATTCGAATATCTTTTATAAAAAGAAAGAAAAATTGATTTTCTAGTATTCTTATAATTTATTTATTTGAATTTCCCGCGCATATTTTAACACCGTCACGTGACACCTTACAACTGAGGTATTAAAAAATAAGCCTCGGTATTATAATAACTCAAAATCGCCATAATTGGGCTGCAGTGGAGACAATAATGTGGTAGACAAACGGAACAGTAATTAGGTTAGTTGAAGTCACGGTCCTAAATTTCTATGCTAGTGACATCACTTTTTCCAAGTAAATCTACAATCTCCATTTCTAGGATAACACCGAACTGCTGAGTCACGATAACAAATAGCCATGAAACTGTTAGTAGGTAGGTAGGTAGGTAGGTAGGTAGGTAGGTAGGTAGGTAGGTAGACCTATAAAGAAGTACAAGACCTGAGAGAAAGGGAAAGAACCAGGGGTGGATTTGGTTTTGTGCGGATATCGGCACTGCCCTTGTTGCAGAAATTAATAATTACTGTATGCATAGTGGGGAGGGGGCCATCCCTTCAGAGGTTCACAGTTTACATGGAGTACCAACTAAACAGAAATGCGCGCCTAAATCTGAAAAATAGTTACTTAGCTGGCTATTCCACTTGTCAATATTCTTTAGTTTTAGAGTAGGGTAAATTGTTATAGGTCTCCATGTGGGGCTTTACAATTATTGTATTTAAATTGTTCTAAATATTTAATACATTCATTCATTCATATTCGGTCAATAATTGATGAGATTTTTTTCTTTACTCTATGTCATTGTCCGTTTTAACTTCCGCATGTTAAAATTGATCATAGAGTAAAATCACGCTTTGCAAACACTAACAAACTAAAATTAAACAATGGCGTCGTCTGGAGATGATAAATAATTGTAATTAATTTCTTGAGAACTAACGAATTATGTCATAATTTAAATCATAAAGTTTCTTGTAAATTATAAAATTAAAAGAAAGACGGCGGGCAAACTTACAAAATTGGGAAAAAATTGAAAACAAAAATCGTCAATTATGGAAGACAAGACGTGGAATGAGGTGTAAAAATATAAATGATATTTCCGTCAATGACATTATCACAATAGAAGAAAAATTGACAAGTGGAATAGCCACCTTAATATCTGATGATTATTTTAATTTTTTTTTTCATAATATGCCCCAAAAAAAATCTTTATGTACGAGCTCGCTGATATCCACCACTGGAAGGAACAAAGAATGAATGCGTGTATTAGTCAGAGGATTACTGGATAGGCCTTCGAAGTTGCAAAAGTAGTGATTATCATTAATAATGTTGCGTCATTTCTAGAATAAGTAAACAAACAGATCTACATGTGTGTATCTCTAAGACGCTTATCCACCGACGTCAATAGTGATTATGGACGTGGTATTTACGTGGTAGCAGACATTTTTAGACTGTCTTTAATGTCTGCTACCACGTCAATACCACATCAATATTCACTATTGACGTCGGTGGAATAAGCGCCTTACGAGGCCCTAGTAACCATTTTCTTTATTTAAAGAAACAAAAAAAAAAAAAAAAACAGTTGACAACAGAGCAAGCCAAAATTTAAACCACTTCCAGTGTTGCCTCCAATTTCAAAAGTTTTTGTAGTTTTCAAATTGATAGGGTTAAAATGGGCTATTGGCGAGGGGGGGGGGGCCCTATTGTAGAGGCCCTGCGGCCAAACAAATCCTATTTACCATTTTCTTTATTGAAGAAAATCAGTTGACAAGGGAACAACCCAAACTGTATCCCTATTCCAGTGTTTCCCCCCCAATTTCAGAAGGTTTTGAAGTTTTAAATATTTTAAAGTTTGTCTATGTACCATTGTGGGGGCTTTTGAAGTAGCCCATTTGGCCTCTCTGGGGGCCTTTTTGAGGCGGTCTGAGGCCATGGCCTCATGCCTCATGGTTAATCCGGTATTGACAGGGAGATCCCCTTCAATAATCCCCACACTATCAGTAGGCATATTAAACTTTCCTGTTGTTTTGTTACGACAGTAAGGCTACAGCTGGGAATGCCAGTGTGATTCGTAAACGACAATAACAATTTTGATTGACGTCATAGTGGAATTACTTTTTTATTTAAATTAATTACTTTTATATGGCCTATTTCTCAAATAAATACGGTAAGACTGATTATTCAACAAAGGGTTAGTTGGACTTACATCGCCTGCTGTGTTAATAGTCATTAGAAGCATCTCAGTCATCGAACAATTACGGCGAAGCCCATTGTCAGGGGGAATGGGGCGACGTTTCGGAAGTGGGTGCTACTCCCATCATCAGGCTAAGTCCGGAAAAGGACTGATGGCATAGTCCTGTTAAGAACTGATGGTTTCTGGACGATCGACTCATTGCTCTTGTTTTCTTCTCTGGAAGATTGAGTAAATCCTATCCCAATAAGCATTAAGGCCTTTACAAATTGAATGCAAAACTGATAGTTAACACATCTTCTTCCTTAAATGCCTCTTCAATCGAAGATTGGGGATCATCATGGCAATTTGAAAAGGGAAGTCGTGATCTTGCAAAACCACTGCCCCCAGGTTTGTCAACACCTCTATCGCCAGGCACTGGGCTATTTCTTGACCCACAGTCTTCGGGCCGCTGGCCCGAATGTATCTATGCGGCCCACTGTCTCTACGGCCCTGTTTACAATATTATCACTTTATAGGCTGCTATGATTAGCTCGAGCCTGTTTCAACCCTTGGGCTGATTAAATCCCGGCTCCCGTATCATTTGGCTCCAATTCCAGGGGCAAGGCACGCACACTGTGTTCCAACACGCAATGGCTTTTTCTGTTGTTATTTGATCGATTCTACCTGCAAGCTCACCCTAGGGCTACTATATACATCGAGTCCACGATAAAAGGGAGAGACGGACGTTGACCTAAGCTATGGAGAATCAATGCTTTTGACATTTTCTACATTGCCAACGGCCTTACCATGTTGAATCCATGAGAGCAGGGCATGTTTCAAGCTGCGGCAAACTTGGTAGTGTGCACAGCGTTGGCAGGGGAACATGGTGGGACATGATAACGCGCTAAGACTATAGCAGTCAGTCTACATGCGTGTCGAGTCCAAGTTTTTATTTTTAATTTTATTATTAAAAAGATTAATCGCATACAAACACTTTAAGGAATGTATCCGCTTGACCTTTTCAGTCGCCTCTGTAGGTTATTACCCGTGATGAGTACCACACGTCTCCGATTGCATGGCGTGTAAAGACTCGCACAAGTGCAAGCACGTTACCACCTGGCCATCGAAGTCGATAGTGAAGTGACCTCCGAATTAATTGTGTGACTTTACCATGTTCCCCAAGTGGTTCGGAATCCACTATAATCAGGAGGTCCACCCTGTCAGTAGTCAACTCCCCTTCTCCCCGAGGTGAAGGAGTCTGCCCTTAGGGTGCCTCAGGTAAACAAACAGACTCACTCCCCCTGCCAGGCTGACAGGGCTGCTTAAAGCAGAAGTGCTGAGAGGAGGCGTTGGAAACAAACAAACATTTTCATTAGGAAGCAATACCATTAATGTTCGAAAACCGATGGAGTCGCTGGCAAGGCCAAAATACAATAATCATAGGCCTAAGCATTGGCGTAGCCATAGGCCATAGAGGTGCGGGGGGGGGGGGGGGGGGACAGCCCCGTTTTCATTTCATTGCTAATAATACAATAGCACGACCACCTCAAAAGCTTCCACTTGCGCTTGTCGTGAGTGCAGGGGCGTCCTTTGTGGGGGCAAGGGGGCGCAGTTTGGCGAATGGGTTTAGTTTTCTTCATTTATTTTAAAGAGTAAGTTTAAAAAAAAAAAAAATTAGATTTTGTTCAATATCTTTGGTATGTAAAGTATATTCTGTCCATCCCCCGAATTAATTCCCATCATGTGTACAGGACAATTTGAAATCTTGAAATAAATAAATAATGTCCTTTTGTTCTATTACTAAGCCAACCTAGCGGAGTTAGGGCTATAAAGCCCTCTCTTACTCTCAACTAGGAATGCCCGGGACCGCCTGCTTCGCATGCCCTCCGAAGCATGGCCAGAAAATGTAACTAAAAATGTAACCAACAACCTTTCGGGTGAAAGTCAGAGTCCGTTCCACTACTCTACATGTCCTGAAATAATCGTAGGAAAGGTAAAGCGACTAGGTTTCGGTGGCAAGTTGGTAGCGTGCTTGTACTTGTGCGCGCCATGCAATCGGAGACGTGTCGTAACTCAGCACAAGTATTAATTTGCTCATTGAGGCGACTGAAGAGGTCAATCGGATACATTCATTAAATTGTTTGTATGCGATTAACCTTTTATTTAAAAAAACAAAAAAAATTGTAAAAGGTGTACCGATTCAACTGAAATCCCACTCACAACCCTTACTCAGGTTGTGATTTAATAACTCCATTAGAAGATGAAACTTTGCCAATAACGGAAAACTTAATTTGTTTTTAACAAGAAACAAACAAGAATTTCTCGGGAAACGCCGCTGTAGAACCGTTGAAACGAATCACTAAATAATAGGACGCGGGAGAGGGAAATACTTGGGTTCCGCATATACAAACGTAATTTAAGTTTGAGCTGTATCGACCGCAGCCTGTGAATTCTTCCACAAGAGATGAAAGCACGGAGGAAAATTTGATTTCGCTTCTGAGAAAATGATCGAAAATTGCCTCAATTTAAAGTAGAACCTTTGTCTGTGTAGCGTTGGAAGGATAAGTTGGAAACTGACCCTCGCGAGTTGGGAGTCCGTAGATGGTGGAGCGGTGTACAAAACCGAGATGACTGGAGGAGTGTTGTCGAGCAGGCAACAGCTCATCAAGGGCTGTAGAGCCAGAAGAAGAAGTATTACATGGCGTATTATATTCTCAAAAAACCGCCTAAAAAAATTATTTCTCCAAAACGGCTCCAGCGATTTCTTTTAAAATCACATATATTGTAGTGGCAAGTGAAGAAGTGCTCCATAGAATTAACGAAAAAAGAGCTATTATGGCCACCATTTCAACAAGACGAGGCAAATGGATGGGGCATATTCTGAGACACGAAGGGCTCCTCAAGAACATCATTGAGGGTATGGTTGAAGGCACCAACGCAAGGGGACGACAGAGGAAGGAGTACCAAGAGGATGTCATGAAGGACCTAGGGTGCGACACCTATAAAGGTATGAAAAGGACCGCACAAAACAGACAAGAGTGGAGGAGAAGAATACAACATTCGCTGCAAACCAATCCCTAGATTGCAACTCGAGAGATATTAGGGGTCTTCACAGTGTTCGTGCTATCGAGTTATACCTATAGTTAAGTGTGTTATATCAAGTTAAGTTAACACACCGATAACCAAGCTAACCAGGGTGCTATCCTAAACGCACATCCAAGTTAGTTAAGTGTACTATTTAGCTTGCGCTGCGATCGATAGCTCAGGTTTGACCGCCGCCATCTTCGTTTTTGTTGATTGATTTGAAACACCCGTTTAAAATTGTATAGTATTTAAATTTATTTGTATAATCTATTATCAGAAGCAATTACCGTAAATACGGTACATAAAATTATAATAACCAAAATGAACAAAAAAATTTAAACAAATGTGGCACTAGAATAGAGTTCTGTCACTTTCTTTAAAACCGTGCCACGAACGTCTGACTACTACCACGTTGTTTACCCTGTTAAATATAGCATGATAACTCACTCCCGAGGTACGCTCACGATTGTGTGTTAACTTGGATAGCACATCTAACTCGATAACACCAACACTGTGAAGACCCCTATTGTAGTCGTTGTTAATGTTAACAAAACGCGGAGGGGCACTTGCCCCTTGATAATTTGCTGATGGGTGTAAAAAAAAATAACTCAATTTTCATGAAAAATTAATTTAAAACATTTCTGGAACTTACTATCAATGACCTTTGCCTTCAGGTATAATTTAGGTGTTAAATAGAGTAATAAAAGATTTGGTTTTGGGCAAAAAATTATTATTTAAAGAAATTATGGAAAGTTCACGCTCCAATAAATTGCGTGCCCTGCCATTATTGCTATGTTATAATTATGAATGTATTGGTCTGCCCCAGAGGCGGCCCGAGGTAAGTGCAAGAGGTGCGACCGCACCTGGTGCGAAGCGACAGGGGTGCCGATGCCGAGGAAACGAAGGGCGCCCTAACATAAATGGCTAAGGTGAAATTTGTAAATTAATGATGGAAATTAATTCATACAAAAATAGTACAAAAAAAAGTAGCAAAAGACTTCTTATTGTCTCATAATTTACAATTGAGGTGTCAAACTAAATTTCGTAAACGGATTTGTATTTTAGTAAAGAAGAAAAAAAAATGTGTACGAACAGCAAACTTTGAACATTTAGGCGGGCGCGGGAATGAATAATTGCACACAAGCCTACTGAGGGTGGTTAAGGCTACTTGTTTTATCATGCTGGAGCCTCAATGAACTAATGAACTGACATTTTATATGTGTCTCATAACTTAAAGATCATATTTTATGCATGATTTCTCTCGGAATTAAATTAAATAAAAAGTAATTTTTTGAAAAATCCAAACCGCCTCAATTTCTTTGAAAAGGTTTTGGAATAATAGTAATTACACATACAACTCACAAAGTGTAAATCCAGGCTCATGATTAAAACAAAAAAAAAATATTTCATGGGGGGGGGGCGCCAAAATTATGGCTTGAACCTGCGGTGATTTGACCTCGGGCCGCCACTGGTCTGCCCCTAGTAGAATATGCAATTCTATCGGTCAATTCAGTGCGTTGGGATAGGGAATATCCAAGGCCGTAGCCAGAGGGAGTCCGGACCCCCGCCCCCCAAATTCCTGACTACGGCCAGGGGGATATTGAGTGATCCGAAATTTAACCACAGGAATATTATTTTCTCTATCTACTAATTTATAAATAGGAAAGCATGTTCGAGTGAACTCGGACCGGTTCTTTAATAAATCATCGTTTCAGTGTTGAGTCCCCCCATCGGCCCCATCCACACCCCTCTCTATATGCAAGAGTTGCATTTTTATCCCTGGACAATAAAGGTGTCCTGGAATTTCCATGCGACCTTCCGGGTAACATGCGAGAGTAGGTAAAAAATCGAAATTCTCGGAAAGGCAGAACCACCCCTAAGGGAAATTATATTTTTATCACCTTTTATATAGAAGCTGTTAGGTTGACATCGTTGAAAATTGGACATGCGTGCAGTAACACGAGTGGCGTTACATTTTTATAAGCGGGAGAAAAAAATTTCACCCCTTCTCTGTTGTGAAATTTACAAGGGGGAGCATGACCAGTTAATCTTTCTCCGTACCGGGTGTTTCAAACAAGCTGACTAACCTCTCGTTTCTCTTTCAACAGTATCAGTTTTTTTTAAAGAGGACATGCTACGTAGAAAATTAGCGCCTCTATATTGGCTATAACAAAGGAAATTATTAAAGATTTGGCTCATGTACGTTGTAGAAGACTACTTCATGCATCATATAAGAGGAAATATTAAATTTTTAGCACCTTAGATCTTTCATGAAAACCAGAGGGGACTAAAATTTCGCGTAATCTGGGATTTTTGGAAATACTACAAAACCGGAAATTAAAAATACACGATTTATGATGCACGTCTTCTACACCTGCAACATAAGTGAACCAAATTTTTAATAACTTGCTGAGTTAACGAAATAAAAAATGAAAAGTATTCAATTATTTTGGGGTGCCAATTTTCTACGTAGCATATCCTCCTAATAAAAGGTTAATAGCATGCAAACAACAGGGTTTTACCCCCCGAAATCTAAAAAAAAACACCTAAAAAAATTATTTCTCAAAAACGGTTCCAACTATTTTTTTTTAAATTCACATTATATCGTATTTTAGTCGTTTGTCCCCTGATAGTTAGGTTCTGGAGACAAAAACAGAAAAAAAACTCAATTTTGTAATGGAAAATTACTAAAAAATGTTTTTGCGTAACCTTTTTATCGATGCTTTCGACTTCGATGGCCAGGTGGTAACGTACTTGCGCTTGTGCGAGTCTTTACACGCCATGCAATCGGAGACGTGTCGTACTCATCACGGGTAATAACCTACAGAGGCGACTGAAAAGGTCAATCGGATACATTCATTAAATTGTTTGTATGCGATTAATCTTTTATTAAAAATAAAAAATAAAATAAAAAATAAAATATTTCTTTAAGGACTTTTTATGGACCCAGGCCTACTTATAGAACCCATAGGTCCCTTGTCCAATGCCAACGACCCCATGGATTTCGGACATTATTTGTTCTGTGGGCGATTGGCAAACTGGTATACGTTCTCGATGTCAACCTACACCGGCTACAAGCGATAAAGGACAAGCTGAGACAAGCTTACTATTGACGCATTGAAACAGGCGAAAGCATGACTTAACCAAGTAAAGATACGAGTCGGTTTTGGCCGATAACTGATTTGATCGATGCTTCCTTACTTCAGGTATGTTTTATCTATATAGAGTAATACCGAACAGGTTGCTTTCCCATACAAAGATTTGGTTTTGAACAAAAAATTATTATAATTAAGATAATTAACATCTTAAATACCACAAATTTATATTTTAATTAAAACTACGTTAATAATTATAATCATAAAACAATAAAATCTCTATTTAGAATATTATTTATTAGAGTATAGATTTATCCTTCATAATAGAATAAACCCCAATCCCCCCCGGGTTTAACAGATGTGTAAAATCACAGCAGGTAAATCATAAATTCGCGGAATTTTTTTAAATTTTAACCCCTCATATCAGTCAGTGGCCCCAGATGCCCAGATGGGGATCTGTGAACTCCCGGGGGGGGGGGGGGGGGATGAACTTGAATGTTTTTCATGGGTTATTTCCAGCGAAGCCACGTGCTCGTGCTCCAATCCTTGGCTTGGTGCCCAGAGACTGAAGTTTTAGAGGTTGCGTGATTTACGATCGGATTCTCTGGGTTTTGTTTACATTCCGTGCAAAGATGCACGGTCTGGGGCATCCCCTGGCTGTAGACCGCTATCAATATGGCTGCTACTGTAGCCTCCACAAGATAAATACGCAATTTCGCTGGGAAAATAGCCTGCACAAGCTAAGTACATAGTTTAGGACCGGGTCCAGGTATCCGTTCTGCTATGCTGCAATGAGTAAGACTTCGATATTTTTTACATTGGTACTCTTATGGTTTATAGTTAACGGGTGCCCCGTGAGACATAATATGGCTCCTGCCGCTCCAGTTAATATATTTCTATGGTCTGGACTCCGGGGACTTCAGAATAATTTTGAACAAAACATACAAAAATAAAAGTTATAAATAATATTCGTTGGTGGTAAACTGTACTAATGCAGTATTCTGGGAACCAGAGGCGTCCCCGACCAAGCAGTACCGAGTGGGGTCCGGTTAAAGATCCCCCACCTAGCTCCTTGGAGCTAGGGCATGGGCACCCTTTTGTCCATGGGAGAGAAAAAGCTCCCTAAAGGCGGAAGAATTCAACAGAGGAGTCAACGGCATAAGGATGCAGAAGGCAACGGGAAACCACTGCATTAAAGGTCCTTCGGGGCATCCCTTGTACAATCATCATGAGCAAAAAGTTTAAAACTTATCGCTCAAATGATCGCCAATCTTCAACGTTGAAGGGGCACGAGAAGAAGAAGAAGAAGAAGATTGCAAGGTCCAGAACGGGCTGACCAATATTTTTATTGCTTTCCAATTTATACGTAGTATATAAGGAAAGCTTTGTGATGGTCGAAATTTTCGATTCCGAGATTTCAACGGATTTACACGTTTTGTGGTCCCAGAAACCCAAAAAAGTGGTTTTTACGAAATGTCTGTCTGTCTGTCGCTCTGTCTGTCTGTTCGTCGATTTCAGGGTAAACTACTCGATCGATTTTGATGAAATTCGACATGTATGTTCACAAAAATCATACCTTGGGACGGTTTTTTTTTATATTTTGGGCTAACTTAATTTGGGGGGTTTTATTTTCAAAAAACTCCAAAAAAACGTCTTAAAAAATTATTTCTCAAAAGCAGCTCCAACGATTTCTTTTAAATTCACATATATTGCAGTCGTTATTAATGTTAACAAAATGCGGGGGGTCGCTTGCCCATTGATAGTTTGCATCTGGGGGTAAAAAAATAAAATTAACTAAATTTTTAATGAAAAATGACTAAAAAATAATTTTTCTGAGAAACCTTTCGATCGGTGATTTCTACCTTCAGGCATGTTTTAGGTGTTAAATTGAGTAACGAAACCGCACAGGTTGCTTTCGCAAAAAAATATTTTGTTTTGTACAATTGCGTGTCCTGCCGTTATTACTGTGTGGTAATGTGTTGGTCTGACCTATCTAGAATTTACCTCACCTCCAGTGACGTCAGGTGGACAACCCCCCCCCCCCCCGAGATATCGGTAATTTAACTATAGGTAAATTATTTACCATGAAATTACTCATTTTCTCTATCAGCTAATGTTGATAAATGAAAGCATGTTCGAGTAAACTCGAACCGGTTCTTTTATTTAAAAAAGATTAATGTACAAAAAAAATTAAAATAATTATGTATAACATTTTAGTAAAGGATAAGAAAGTAGGCTAATTTTATTATAAACATTTTAAAAAAAACACTCCCCCCCACTATGCATACAATAATTATTAAGTGCCTATATCCGCAAAAAAGCCAAATCCGTTCCTGATTTGCTCGCAACATTAGATTAGTGGGGGGGGGGGGGGCTTTAGGCTTTCCAAGCCCCCCCCTCCCAGAGTTTTGGGCTAACTACGGCCATAAAATTTGTCCGATTTGCTCTTAACTAAAATTAAACTTACAAGCTAGGTAGACTTACATAATAAATTGTATATCAACTTCTGTCACCGTTGGGCAAAGCCTGGTTCCAGCTGGCGTCGTTCAGGAGGCATCTAGACAGAAGAAAACTTCAATTTTAATAAAATAATCACTTAAATAAATATTGACTTTTTTGTTTTATTACTAAGCCAACCTAGCGGAGTTAGGACTATATAGCCCTCTCTAACACTCAACTAAAAAGCCGGCTATACATGCCTTAATAATAATTGATTAATTTTTTTTTTTTTTTTACCGGAATACTGCATGTAATAATTGAAAACTTATCTTATCTTAATTATGATAATAATAATGAAGAATCAGTAGAATCCGGGCTGATGGGCCGTGGTCGAAATGAAAGCGAACTTCCAAACGTTTCGTCAACATCTGCGGTCGACATCTTCAGTGGAACTGCATAGACTTCTAAGATTGTATCTCAGAGACTCAGCAGCGACGATGAAAGCCTTTGCTGTTACAATAATAATAATAATAATTGAATTATAGTAATTATAATTATAATAAATAAATAAATTAAATACGTAAACAAGGTAAGGTTGGTCTAAATACTTTGAGTATCTTTTGTTACATTGCTGCTTAACACAATATTTCTTAATTACATATTCCTAGGGAAATATTAATAAATCTACATAAATGCCGGTGTGTGACCATAGAATATTGTTCTATAATAAATAAATAAATGTTACAAAAGCAAAAATACAAATTAATCGTATTAAAATAATTATTTAAATACATCAAATTTACACGTAAAGTATATGGTATGGCACGCTTCTGCCATATTAACCAAGATATCAGGTTTTGTCCGTTGCCGACAGCCGTGGCGCTCCAGGTATATTTCCAGTGTACTTATATATAGTTCAATGCACTGGAGTAACAAAAAGGTTCAAGGCTCGACAACCCATTGGGGTTCCAGACCATAGAACTGGCCAAGGATCTATTGACCACTTCCCTATTTGGGTTTTTGTAGTCAACAAGAAGCCCGGGGAGTCGTCTGCTTCTGCTATACCGGTGCGGTGAAGGTACCCAGTAGGGTTTACTCAACCAAAAGAACCGGTCCTAGTTTACTCGAACATGCTTTCCAATTTATGAATTAGTAGGGAGAGAAAATGATTAATTTCATGGTAAATAATTTTGCTATGGTTAAATTTCGGATATCACGGGGGGGGGGGGGGGGGGGGTCGTCCACCTGACGTCACTGGAGGTGACGTAAATTCTAGATAGGACAGACCAACACATTACCACACAGCAATAATGGCAGGGCACGCAATGCATTTCAGCGTGAATTTGCTTGCAAACATTATTTTTTTTGCACAAAACCAAATAGTTTTTTTGGGAAAGCAAACTGTCCGGTTTCGTTACTCAATTTAACACCTAAAACATGCCTGAAGGTAGAAATCATCGATAGAAAGGTTTCGCAGAAAAATTATTTTCTAGTCATTTTTCATTAAAATTAAGTTATTTTTATTTTTTTACCCCCAGAAGCAAACTATCAAAGGGTAAGCGACCCCCCGCATTTTATCAACATTAATAACGACTAGATTATATGTGAATTTTAAAGAAATAGTTGGAGCCGTTTTTGAGAAATAATTTTTTTAGACGTTTTTTTGGAGTTTTTTGAAAGTAAAACCCCCCCAAATTGAGTTAGCCCAAAATAAAAATAAAAATGGTCCCGAGGTATGACTTTTATGAACCTATATGTCCAATTTCACACAAATCCACCGAGTAGTTTGCCCGGAAATCGATGAACAGACATACATACAGACATACATACAGACAGAGTGACAGACAGACATTTCGTAAAAACCAATTTTTTGGGTTCCTTGGACCTCAAAACGTGTAAATCCGTTGAAATCTCGGAATCGAAAATTTCGACCATCACAAAGCTTTCCTTACACTACGTATAAATTGGAAAGCAAAAAGGTTCAAGGCCCGGCAACTCATTGGGGTTCCAGACCATAGAACTGGCATATACCCGGCAGTCGTGAGTCTCTGCTACCGGTGAAGGTAAGGAAGGCAGTGGCAACCCAGGGGGGTCCAGACCTTAGGACTAGCAGAGGGTCGATCCTCTCTTACATAAGGTATGAGGCATCTCTTAGAGTTTCCTGAACGGAACAAAAGATAGTGCCCTTAGTCTGCTCTGTGCAGGGCCCTCTTTTGCCCTGGGGTTGGGCAACTGGCCCCAAAGGCGGAGGAACTCAATGAAGAGCCAACGGCATAAGGATGCAGAAGGCAACAGAAAACCACTGCATTACAATTCCCTGGTAAAGTCACCATGACTACAATTGCCATGATGAGCGCCAATTTTAGATAGAAGAGGCACTAGAAGAAGGAGGAGAAAATTTGTTTTCACAATAATACAAAGCTAAAAAGAAGACGACTTTATTTATTAAGAAAAATTTCTTTAAAAGTCGAGTCTCGAACCTAGATCTTCCTTTTTACAGTCTAGTACTCTGCCAACTGGATTAAACATATAATACTGCTCAAAATCCAATATTCCGTGAAACAATTTCTCCGCTCCAATTGCTATGCTGGAACTAATACGTTTCCGGGAAATTAAACCATATGGACACATATGCCCCATTACTATGGGAATATTAGAAGGTACTTCAACTAGAGCGTAAGCCCTAAATCTGGTAGCCAAGCTATTCGCTTTCAAATTCTTAGAACTGAATGGGCATATCTATATATTATTTCCTAGTATTCTTGATTTACGTATTCTGCTGTCATTTCAAGATATGGAAGTGGCGCATGCGTATGGAGAATACGCATTTTATCCCATTTAATTAAATATAGTAAGAAGAGTCATCCTGACCCCCTAAAAGCCCACGTGTATATGTCATTTAAGAGAAACTTAGAATGAACGTGCCGTGAAAGTGAGAGGTCAACTTACAATATGACTTTTCCCTGACTTCACTCCTTATCCAGCTGGTGAGTGAATTCAAAGAGCATGAATGCATATAGTGTGAGAAATAATAATAATAATAATAACTGTGTATTGACCAGAAAACATTTAAAAAATACAAATACAAATGCATTTCAGAAAAAAATTATCGACAGTAAAACGTTGACGGCGATGAGCGTAAGCTTATTACAGCCAAAGACCTTAGGTAAATTTAGACTCTAAATAAAATTAAGCTAAGGTAAACAAAAAATTAGAATTAAGATCTTAATTCTAATTTTTTGTTTTTTTTTAAGATTAATTAAGATCTTAATTCTAATTTTTTGGATCATTACTCATTAGTTCACCCTCTTCTGATATTAAGTATAATTTTTGATTTTGCCAGAAATTTCGCCCTTCTCGAAGCTGTAACATGTTAAAGACTTTAGGTCCCAGAAATAAGGCGGTACATTTGAAGTGTCTTCAAATGCCCAAAGCCATACCAAGTTGAAACCAACAGAACTGAGCCTGTTCAAAACTGCAGCAAATTTGGTAGTGTACACAGCGTTGGCAGGGGAACATGATGCGACATGATAACGCGCTGATACTGTTCATCTTACAAGAGTTAAATGATAACTTATATTCTCGCTGATCTCATATATTTGAAAATAGCCCAATATTCTTCTTACATTTCGCGACTAATGGGAGAAGCAATATTTTTGGCCACCCCTGGCTTCTAACGACACTTTGTATTAAACAAGGCTTTAGTGGAGTATATAATACATTTTCAGGAAACAGTCGTTAGAACACGTAAATTGACTATGCTACATAGTAGGAAGCTACTCGCTTTCTAAATTGTGAATTCCTAGAATTATTATCTATATATCATATCTTTAGATGGGGTTTCCTAGTATTGTACACAATGTGGGTAATAAACATCTTATAGTTATAAATAGTGTAAGTCCGTAATAAAATATCCACTTAACTAAAGTTTTTTACAATCCGCTGTTATCTCATTTTTATTACAGTCTTTCATTAGAGCATAAGCCTTTATTTTTTTAATTTTCTGTAAACACCAAGAGATCATCGTAATTTTACTAAGAGCTTTAGATAATAGGGTGGTAAGCAACGACCTCAAAAGTTTTTTGTGGTTTTAGTTTAATGGGGTTTTCAAGAAAAAACATAAAATACTGAAATTGTGACCTTTGACCCCGAATAACTTTTCTAACGCAAACAGGATCGATGGGGGCTTTTAACATTTAATTTATAACGGTGAGTGAAGCAGTCTGCCCTTTGGGTGCCAAGTTAGCAACCAGACTCACTCCCCCCGCCAGGCTGACAGGTCTGCTAAGGCG
Source organism: Psococerastis gibbosa (assembly GCA_963971405.1). Classification (NCBI taxonomy): domain Eukaryota; kingdom Metazoa; phylum Arthropoda; class Insecta; order Psocodea; family Psocidae; genus Psococerastis; species Psococerastis gibbosa. The sequence goes on along the minus strand of OZ020490.1, from coordinate 3,754,177 downwards.
GGGTTTCCACCGACCTCTCATTGCAGAATGCACATACGTTGACGTGGTAGCAGATATCATTAATAAGGGCGGGGTTTCCTCTCATTGCAGAATGCAAATGACATTGACGGAAATTTTTGTTTTACTCTATGCCATAGTTGAAATTGATCAATGATCATAGAGTAAAATCACAAACAAACAAATTAAAATTAAAAAATGGCGTCATGGGATATGTTAAGTACAAACATTTTAATAGATTTCTATAAAAAGAAAAATTCAAATTTCCGTCAATGTCATTTGCATTCTGCAAGAAGAGGTCGGTGGAAACTCCGCCTAAGTCTTGAATGTCTGCTACCACGTCAACGTATGTGCATTCTGCAATGAGAGGTCGGTGGAAACCCCGCCATAAAGCAGAAATGCTGAAAGCAGGCATTGGGAACAATAAACAACAACACCTAGCCAGCGTAAAGTAAAGTCAGCATTATATATACAGTATATTGCAGAGGCGGTCCCAGACCTCATAAAAGGGGGGAGGCACTTTTCAGTGGCGTAACGACAGGTTTTCAAGAGTGTATAATTTGGCGCCTCTCCACCCACTTTCATAAAAGTTGCTCAGGAGCCAGAGGGCTAGAATATTGGGGTTTTACACATTTTGAGAGCAATACGGCTTATATATTACAAAAAAATCAACATAATTATGGACACGGGGGGCTCGGGGGTCTCCCCCGGGAGACATTTTTTGAAAAATAGGGCTGAAATAGTGAGGTTTTGTACATTTTGAGAGCAATAAGGCTTATATACTACAAAGAATCAATGTAGTGGCGGAGAAGGGGGGGGCCCTAGGGTCTCCCCCGGGAGAAATTTTTTGAAAAATAGGGCTGAAATAGTGAGGTTTTGCTCAGGTTGAGTGCAGTAACACTTAGATTTTAGAGGCAAAGAATATAACTGCTGGCCAAAGGGGGGGGGGGGGGCGAGGCAATTGCCCTCAGTGCCGGTCGCTGTGTCCGCCTCTGATGTATTGAATAAAAATGTTGTTATTGAGGCATATTGCCATGAGTTAATACATAATCACAGTAGTGAAAAGGAAATAAAACGAGACACAAAACCCTACCCAGAAGGTTGATTTAAGGCGGGTTCAGGGTTTACAGGCCAGGATACAATTGAGTTGATCCTTTGTCGGATATTCTCAGAATCTCGACAGTTGTATTCTCACCCCATCCCCTTGCAAACCGTGCCCAGTCAATTGTATTCTATAGGAAGATGGCCGTTGACCCCGTAATCAGTGGCGGCGCTACGGAGGTGCCTGGCCCCCCAACAGTCTCTCCGGCCCTCCCACTTTTGAGATATTTGACATTTTGTTAAATTGAAGAATTTCCCCCCCCCCCTTTTTTGGGGCGCAATGCCGTCTAGGCCACACACGCCCAGGTATATTATATGGTTAGGTACGGTAGGTTATGTTCGTTAATGTATGTTTGCTTTTTTCAGTTTCTGGATATTATAAGAGGTTGATGAGGTTTGTAGTAGTTAAAAATGAGAGTAAATCGGGTAGCGGTTTCGTCATCACGTAGTAGGGTTGAGAGGGATGTTTGCGGGGGCCAGGTTCCGTGGTGGGTGAGGTTTTGGCATTCGACAAGGATGAAATTGAAGGATTATTGTAATTCAAAAAAGCCCGACACAGCTGGTATAAAATAAATAAATAAATAACCGTGTATTTCTCCTAAAACAATTTTATCCAAATACAGTTGAAGTGCCCCCTCATGCCAGCGGCGTGCGAGGGTAGCACTCAATACCTAAATATACCTAATTCATTAATGTAATTTGTGGAGTTCGTCCCTGGGGCCTGGTCCATAGTCTTATAATTGTCCTATATGTAGCTGTTCTTGTGTTACTGTCAGTGTTGTCTAAAAGGGGGGATACTTGTATTTGTACATGTGCAAGTCCTTGGTAACAAGTTACTTACTTCCATTAAGGTATGCCTACTCCCCATTGGCGTAGATAGGGCACCCGTAGCATCCCCCAGGATTTCTGGTGACAAAGACATTATGGAGGCGAACGGCATAGTATCCACAATATCGGAAGGGAAATACATTATTGGTATGCCTATTTCACATGAAGGACATCATGAAAAAAAAAAATCAACGTATTGGCGACTAATTTTACTACTTTCACAAAAAAAAATTGCTCAAAATGCTTAAAACCCCCAATACTTCTGCATGACCTATTTTTTCGAACTTCTTCTCCGGGGGAGACCCCCAGGCCCCCCTGTGTGGCAGGTTTATTCGTCGGTAAAATCTCAACTGTACTTCTTGCAAGATCCGTAAATCTTCACTAATTTAGGCCTATTTATCAATGTTTTCTCTGGGCCCCGGAACCCCCCTCTTCCCATAATATAACTTGCGCAAAACCTCACTAATTTGGGCCCATTTACCACTTTTTTTCTCTTGTTATATATTCAATGGTATTTCATACACATTAAAAAAAAGAAAATTTAAGTAATAATAAAGTCATAAAATTTGCTGGGCAGACTTCAGCAGTGAATGAGTAATGAATCAAAGTCTTGGGGTCCTAAAGCCCCCCTCCCCCCAGTAATTTTGGGAATTTACGCCAATGCTCCCCCAAATGAATTTGTTTATTTTTTAATTTTAATTGTTATTTCATTGGCCCCCCCAGATATAAGTCATGCCCCCCGCTGGCCCGCCCACCTTAACATTTCTAGCGCCGCCACTGCCCGGCATCACCCCAAAATAGACTGTATTTTTCATTTAATTTAATACTTAATACCCAAGGGGCAGTCCCGTAACCAGGATTTAATTTGGGGGCGGGGGCAAGAATAATTCTTTTTATAAATGATAGGTAGCCTACATCCGCAGTGATTTTAGTAGCTTTAGCTAAAACTCTCACATTATTATTTATTATCAAATTTAGGGGGGGGGGGGCATGGCCATTGCATGTATAGTGAAGGAGGGGGGGGGGTGTTCACTAATAAAACCATCACTATTTTTATTTTATTATATTATATATTATTATATCGACAATTTTAGCTAAATAAATAAGCAATGTCCACTTGTGACCTTAATGCATTAAATTTGGAATGGAACCCCCATAAGTTTTGTGTATACAAACACATGCAAAGTAGTTCTATCTGATTTGAAAATGCAGCATAGGGAATTTACAGGGAGAGGCGGGACTTGGGAAGGCATTACGAGATATTCTATTGTGCATTTGCAAACTTTTCTGGGCGAACAGTATGTATACCGATTTTAGGAAACACTATAACTTCAGTATATATTATACGATTTTGATTAAACTTGGCACAAAAATTGATCATACAAATGTTTTGATCGAGTTTGTTAACCAGTAAGATCCGCTATTTTGTTCCAAAATGGCGGCCGATTGAAATCTTATATAATTCATATCTCAGTTAATATTGGTCGCAGAGGAATGAAAAAACTCTGACTGAAAGCCCGTATTATTATCTACGAAAATAGTAGTCACCACTTCCACTTTTTACGACAAATCAACGATTTCGAGCTGGCGTCCAGTCAAAGTGAAAATAATTTGATAAGTAAAAGTTCATAGTCGTCATTGTGGTTCGAATATTTGGAACTTTTGAAAGTTTGAAGTTTGAAGTTTTGAAAGTATTGAAACTAATTTGGAACACTAGAGTGTTTTGTGCGTTGATGTTGTGGTTGGGAAAATAATGAAGTATTTTTTTTTTTTTTTTTTTAATTACATATAAAGCATGGAGGAAAAGCGGGGTCTGCGCTTGCATGGAAACTCCCTTCACCTGATCGGCCAGAGCCGAAAGGGAGTTTTTCATTTCAACTGGCGCCTAACCCCCCCCCCCCCCCTGCTCCGGAGCTTGGTTTCTCATTTATAGCACCTATGACCAACCGGTTACTGTTGTATATGGAGAATCCTTAGTAGTTTAACCTAACCTAAGTAGTGGGCGAACTGAGTGCATAGCAATACACCTATGCAACAGAAAATGTACAGAATCCAATCATGGAGTAAAGGGAGGGAGTATTGATGCCCCCCACAAATCGATAGCCGCTCCCGGCGGCTGTTGATGAATTTTCCAGTCGAGAAATTTGCAATCTATCTTCAAGCACACTTCTTGCGGACCTACTACCATGGACAAATACAGGGCGGGGGGGGGGGGCAGGGGGGTAGCTGCCGCCCAAAATTTAATAAATACATTGTAAGTTAATTTATTACGCTCTGATATAATCGATTCTACATGTTTTTCCTATTTTGACCCATAAGTACCCCCGTCCCCAAATGGACTGGATTCATCCCTGCCTACTACGCCATGTAGTATTAAGTTCTTCTTGGGGTTAAAAATGTAGTTAAACAAAACAATGTTGAATAGCACTTTCAATTTTAAATTTCTGAACGCACTTCCGAATGTTTTGTGGCGTTGTAGCTCAAAATACAAAAAAACCGTCCCGAGATATAATTTTTGTGAGCCTATATACCAAATTGTATCAAAATCCACGGAGTTTGTCCACAAATCTACGAACAGTCCAAAATCCTGATATTTAGGACAACTCCATGATTGATATTTTTTAAATTATTGTTATTGCCAACGGCCTTACCATGTTGAATCCATGAGAGCAGAGCATGTTTCAAACTGCGGCAAACTTGGTAGTGTGCACAGCGTTGGCAGGGGAACATGGTGGGACATGATAACGCGCTGAGACTATACCAGTCAGTCTACGTGCGTGTCGAGTCCTGGTCATCTCCGAATTAATCGTGTGACTTTAGTATGTTCCCCAAGTGGTTCGCAATCCACTATAATCAGGAGGTCTACCCTGTCAGTCAAACTCTTCTTCTCCCCGAGGTGAGAGAGTCTGCCCTTAGAGTGCCTCAAGTTAATAAACAGACTCACTCCCCCCGTAAAGCTGACATGGTTGCTGAAAGTAGGCGTTGGAAAATATTATATTATAATAAAATGTATCGAGCCTCAAACCACGATCTTCTCTCCACCTCACTAGCGACTACACTAAGCCAGTGCTCAAACCTAATTCGCAACTAATGAAGTAATCAGACCAGCAAGGCACGAAAGTTTCTTTTGCGGTATTTAAATCGCGTAGAACCAATTTTATGCCAAGTAATAGGCCAAACGATGCTTAGAATTCTAAACTCGGTTCTTCGTGCGGACTTGAAAGCGAATTCTCTGAATTAGTTGAAGGAAACCGGCCATAGCAAGGACGGTAGCTCTAATGAACACTGGTTAGTACAACTTAGACCTAGCATTAGGTAGGCTACCTTTGTAATGGGAAGCCGGGTTGGTTTCAGGTGTTTTTATTCTCTCCCTGCACCTGATCGGCCAGAGCCGAAAGGGATTTTTTCAATCAATTTGTTTTATTTCCTCGAAAATCTTAAGGTTGACATGTTCCTGGGGGTGACTAAGCCCCCCACCCCCCTTAATACGCAATTCATAGCAAGGCAAATAAAACTGAGCCACTAGTCCACCACAATAGGAAGAAATTTAAGTAAGCTTAAGTTTTTAATGCACGCCCACTATAAGATGAATTATTTGAAAATACACTATTCATATTACGACCAATTTCAAATGAATAGAAAGGCCTCTTGACAATTCAAAATTTGTTCTTCTTCGATTTCATCATGTAGGTCTATCGATTTTACCTTTTTTTAAATAGAAACAAGTCTTTAGTACATAATTTGCTGTAACCGACCATATGGCATATGCTCGACATCGACTTTAGTTCTACTTAACTCCAGGCCCCAAGGGTAGTCGATATGTGCGGTAAGATTCCTATAGGTCTGGCCAATGGATTTTTAAGAATTTTGGAATAGCTCCCATGGTGACTTCGGAGAATTTGGGTAACCTACTTAAAAGTTTCTTGGAACCTTTTTTATATTGTTTATCTACTAAAGGGGGTAGATTACTTGTGTTGTGACAAATAGGTGGCCTGTTCTTTTCCTGAGAACCAACATTGTCCACAGTATATGAGTTGCCTATTAGCAAAAGCAATCCTGTCCACCCATGTCGATTTTTCAGAAATCACAAAAAACTGCTGTGCCGCAATGCCATGAGGTATAACATTACAGTTTTTAAAGCTAATTTTAACAGTATTAGAATTGCTTTTGCGTCTCAATATCTGATTCATCGGATAGAGTATTGAAAAATAAAAAAAATGGTGCGAATATCTCAAAACAGAAAAAAATGAAGAGTTACTGATAATTATTGTGTTGTGTAACAATTTTCAAATTTGGTATTTTTGATTTTTGGCCCAAAAATTATGTTTTTTTTTTTTTTTTTTTTTTAAAGCGCGGGTCCCTGTTGGGAATTTGCGCTAGGAAATTGGGAATGTGTACCAATTATTTAGTGGTAGAGAGTTATCAGTTCTTTTGTGTAAGTAGTGGGGAGGGGGGGGTGGTTAAATGTTGAAGAAGAGACCGGTGGCTCTTAGGAATTGAATGATATTATTTGTGGCTGTTATTGTGTTTCCTAGAGCATCGGAGAGGGAGGAGGGTGCTCGTAGGACGGAGGCTCGTTGTTTTTACTGTCTGCACCATCCTGCAAAATGACGAATGTCATGTCGGATAATAATAAAAATGTCAAAACGATTCGCAATATGTCGCATATTTTTCTGTTGCCACGTTGTTCCTGCAAAATGTCGAATGACAATGGATGGCTGATAGTAAACAAAACGCTGTTGAATGTAATGGTAAGTAATTTCTTCTTCTCCTTTCTTTTCCTTGTTCAGCCAGCGCTTATTTGGGACAGAAGACTCATACGGTGCTGCTAAACAAGGCTTAATCATTTATTTTTGTTATTTATTTATAATGTTTATTTTATTTTATTTTTATTTTATTTTAACTTGTTATTTTAATGTCAGTTTTTATTATTATTATTAACTCCCATTGACCAGCCATCTTTTTATACCCGCTTTTAACTCACCCATCTGTTTAAATGTTTTCATTTGTGGAGGAAGTTCATTAAATATCTTTGGTATAAGTACTTTGTTTAATCTCTCTCCGTATTTGTTATATGTTATCTCAAACTTAAGCTTTTTTGGGTTTCTTGTATTGTACTTCCCTTTATCATATATTTGGTATTCTTTTTTTAAAATAGTTATCTCTTATTAATTTATACTTGAATATTAATAATAATAATATTAATTATAATAATAATAATCAATAAATTTATAGAACAATATTTTCATTTCTCCAATACAGATTGGCCAAACGTATTGCATTTGATTTGCCAAAAAACGATTCGTGTGGTAGTCCCGAGAAGGAAGAAGTTCAAAAACTGTTTGTTTTGCCTATATCGAAATGTAGAGGAACATTTTTGCTAATTTAACGGATATTTTTGAAGACTCTACGATCAATATGTCTTGTAAAAATCTACTTTTTTCAAGCGCTTACTGGTAGGTACCCATAAGAGTTGGGTAAATCGACTTCGATGGTGGTAGCGTGATTGTACTTGTGCGAGCCTCTACAAGCCATACGATCGGAGACGTGTCGTAACTCAACACTGGTACTTGCCCAAGGAGGCGACTTAAGTGGTCAATCGGATACATTCATTAAATTATTTGTATGCGATTAACCTTTCAAAAATAATAATAATAAATAATAAATTAAATAAAACACAAAAAAGGAAAAAAAATTCCCTTACTGATGAGTCACAAACCTCGAAGTTCCGATTCACAGCCTAGTATCTTACCCACTGGACCACAGTACTATCTTGATTACTCCGAACCATTGGCTGGAGACGGCCGGGCGATAAAAAATTTCTTTTACTGTCAATTCTCGAACTGGGACCTTCTGTATGAAGGTTCAGTCCTCTACCGTGTGGCTACGCCGGTGCCTTGCGTTTATAGGTAGAGTTTTTTATTTTGTATTATTGCGTCGCAGTTTCAAATTGTGGAGAAACGGACGCCACTGTGACATGGTGAGTATTTCCGAGAAGACTCAGTTTGTCAAAAACTTGTTATTTCTCAGTTCGTGGAAACGAGCGACTCTTTAATACAAGTTGTGTGTAGCGCTTATGCTGCAATCTTTCTCGACACACAATTCTCTGTATCTTCCCATAAAATCACCCACCAAGCACGTATGTAAAGGGGGTTTTTGGGTGGTACACACCCCCAAACCCGTAGCCAGAAATTTTTTTTGGGAGTCCGTCTGACCAGCGGAGGTGAGGTAACCTCAATATACATAAAACTTCATTGTCTAGTGTACACTGCAACCCTTTCGGGGGGGGGGGGGGGCGGACCCCCTGGCCCCCCTTCTGGCTACAGCCTTGCCCCACCCACCAAAACAAATTTTCAGGTCTTTTTTTTTTTTTTTTTAAATCACGGGGCCTTTCAGCCTGAATGGCGTCGACCTTTAATAGGTCTTTTGCCACCATGGTTATCTCAGTCTTCCCATTTTGATACACCCACCAGTCCAATAAATTTTCTGATGGTGCCTATGGGGTTGTTTCTGATGGTTAACGCTTCTTCTCCTGGGAAGCCCAGGGTCTGAAGGCGTTTTCGTGCCAGCGCCTCACATTCAAGAAGGACGTGCTCTGCTGTTTCATCCTCCATCGCGCACCATCGGCACAGTCGGTTTTCTTGTATAATTCCGATCTTGTGGAGATGGGCTCGAAGTTGGCAATGTCCTGTCAGCAAACCAATGACTTTCCTCATCATCTGTCTCTTTAACGATAACAGGTTTAAGGTAGTCTTCCTGCTAGGTTTTATTCCCAACTTCTGTAAGTTGCGATGTTCTGGCATGGTTCTCCATTCTTCCAGTTTTTGTTTCTGTACCCATGTACCAACTTCCGTGCGGATGCTTCCGTAGGCTATACCGCATGCTGGTTCTGGTCCTGTCAGGGGTGTCTCTGAGCCCTTTCGGGCTAGTTCGTCTGCTTTTTCATTCCCTGCATGGCCTGAATGACCCGGCACCCAAGCGACTGTTACGTTGTTGTGCTTGGCCAGCCTTTGCAGGTTGAGTTTGCATTCTCGTAGGATTTTTGATTTCGTACGAGATGATTCCAGTGCTTTCAATGCAGCTTGGCTATCTGTGAAAATATAAATGTTGCGGTTGGAATTCCCTGCCGCTATATTTTCAAGGGCGCACTGCGATATGGCACATACCTCAGCCTGGTAGACTGTGCAGTGTCTTCCTAGGCTTATGCTTGTGGATCTGTCAGAGTTTATCTCGACTATTCCCGCACCTGTGCCATTGGCAGTCTTGGAGCCATCTGTGTAAAACACTATGTCTCCCTGTTTAACTTTGGCACCTTCCTCCGACCATTCTGTCCTGGAGGGGACTATGGTCTGGAAGGACCGTCGGAAGTTCAACTCAGGTATGATGAAGTCCGACGGCATTAGCATTAAGTTGTTATTGATAAGTGAGCTTATTTTGGAGTGACCTCTTTGGATATGTTTCCAGTGTCCTGTCTGCTCCAGTCTATAAGCGGATATTCTGGCTTGTCCTTTAATGAACACACTCAGTGCTGGAAGGTCCAGAAGGGTGTTTAGAGCATCGGTGGGTGTGCTAGACATGGCTCCAGTTATGCAAATGCATGCCAGTCTCTGCACACTGTCTAACCTGCGTTTTGCAGTGCATTGGTTGACTTTCGTCCACCATATTACAGCTGCATATGTTATGATAGGCCTAATAACTGCTGTGTAGAGCCACATAGTTATTTTTGGGTTTAGGCCCCATGTTTTGCCCACAGCTCGTCTGCATGCAAATAGGCAGTTCTTTGACTGTGTTATTTTATTCTCCAGGTGAGTGTTCCAGGTAAGTGTTTTGTCAAGGGTGACTCCCAGATACTTGGCCTCACTCGACCAGGAGAGGGGAGTCCCAAATAGTTTGGGCGGTTGTTCCTGCGTTACCCCACGTCTGCGGGTGTAGAGGACAAGTTTTGTTTTGTCTGGATTCACCCTAAGTTTTTCTTCCAGACACCAGTTCTCTACCTTTTTTAGTGCCGCTTGTGTCAGCTGGATAATGGTAGAGGGGAGAGAGCCTTGCACAACTAGGACAATGTCATCAGCATATCCTTGTGCATAGATTCCTGCATTATTCAGGTTGTACAGCAGTCGATTTACCACCAGGCACCACAACAGTGGTGAGGTGACTCCACCCTGCGCACAGCCCCTGGTGGCTCTCATCTCAACTGTTTCCTGAAATAATGTTGCAGTTATGAGTCTGCTATGAAGCATGTGCGATAGCCATCTGCAGACTGTGTTTTTAACTCCAGCTACTTTTACCGTTGTAAGCATAGATTCGTAGGTGGTGTTATTGAAAGCACCTTCAACATCTAGAAAGGTGCATAGTGCAATCTCTTTGTTCTCCAGGCTTTGCTCCAGTTTGCTAACTAGCATATGTAATGCTGTTTCAGTTGACCTGCCCGGCCTGAAGGCAAATTGATTTTCATGGAGGGAGTTTTCCTCTTTTAGTTTCCTTCTAATTTCTTTATCTAGGATTTTCTCTAGCGCCTTTAGGAGGAAGGAACTAAGGCATATAGGACGGAACGAACTAGCTAAAGTATAAGTCTCTTTGCCAGGTTTTGGTATAAATACCACATTCGCCTTTGTCCATGCTTTAGGTACATATCCAACTGCCAAGCTGGCTGTGAATAATGTTGTTAGGATCGGTGTCAAAATTTCCAGGCCCTCTTGCAACTGCCTCGGGAATATTTTGTCCGGTCCTGGGGCCTTATTCGGCTGGAATGAGGTGATCGCCCATCTGACGCTATGAAAGGTTATTATGCTTTTCGCATAATTCCAGTCATGTCGTCTTACTCTCTCGATTTGAGTAGTTGGATTAGCGAGATCAGGCACCGAGTCTGGAAAGTGGAATTCAATTAGAGTTTCCAGGGTTTCCTTACCACTAGTGGTAAAGGTATGGTCAGGTTTTCTTAAAGTGCCTACAGGGTTGCAATGTGGGGCTTGGAGAATTTTGCGGAGTCGGGCCGTCTCTGCTGTTGACTCTACAGCTAGACAGTTTTTTCTCCACGTCATTCTCTTCGCCTTTCTTATTGCAGTGTGGTATTCGGTTAGGAGTTTGTGATAACTGTCCCATTGGTTGCTTCTCTTTGCCTTGGCAAATTGCTTCCGGACTTTATCCTTCATTCTCCTTAGTTTTTCATTCCACCAATGGAGGTGAGGCGGAGGTGAGGTAACCTCAATATACATAAAACTTCATTGTCTAGTGTACACTGCAACCCTTTCGGGGGGGGGGGGGCGGACCCCCTGGCCCCCCTTCTGGCTACAGCCTTGCCCCACCCACCAAAACAAATTTTCAGGTCTACTAGATACAATGGGCGAATGAGGCGACAATTTCAGGGCTCAGCATGGCTTAAGTATATCCCGTAGGAAATTGGCATTGGAAATTTAATATTTTTTATTTAATTAATCAAGCAAGTTAATAAAGATTTGGCTCATTTAAGTTGTAGAAGACTACCACATGCATCATATTAAAAGGTATTTTCAATTTTCGAATTTTTTCATAGTACCTATCTATTTTACGTGAAAAGTTATTGTTTATAAATAAATTATTATCATGTTTATGAACAAGGTCATGTAGAGTAGTGGTACGGACTCTGACTTTCACCCGAAAGGTTGTTGGTTCGAGTCCTAAACTTCCTACATTTTCTGGCCATGCTTCGGAGGGCATGTAAAGCAGGCGGTCCCGGGCTTTCTTAGTTGAGTGTAAGAGAGGGCTTTATAGCCCAAACTCCGCTAGGTTGGCTTAGTAATAGATCAAAAAAAGTCCTTATCCTTATTTATGAAAAAACTATAATTTCGAAATTATATTAAAATTATATATATGTAATTAAAAATATATAATCACATTAAAAGGTATTTTTAATTTTCGAATTTTTTCATAGTACCAATCTATTTTACGTGAAAAGTTATTGTTTATAAATTATTATCATGTTTATGAAAAAACTATAATTTCGAAAATTAAAAATACATTATTATTTTTATTATGATGCATTCATGCTGTAGTCTTCTACAATTTAAATGAGTCAAATCTTTAGAAACTTGATTTTTTTTATAGTTAGTTAGTAACTTAGTTAATTAAATAAAATGTTTTCAATTTCGGGCTGCTAATTTCCAACGGGATGTACACTCGTCGTGTATTTTGCGCCGTATTTATAAATTCAAAACATTTCGCCCGTGGGACCGAAGGAAAGTTTTTGACTATGGTGGGAACCGCCGTAAATAAATGAGATGATAAAATGAAAATGCACATGATTAAGCAGTGAATAATTTTCTAAGATTAACTCGCAAGACTTGATTTTCTGCGAATTCTATTCTAAATTTCAGTTGGAAATTACAACCGAGAGAGAGAGACGAATTCAAAATAGAACCCCCCACCCCCCCCACCGGGCGCCTCCTTCCCCCTCCCCTCTTTCGATTTCCCGCCAACCGAGAGATGCAGAATAACGTACCAAGGGCAAATTTACTGGTGAGTGAAATAGATTTCTGGGAAGTAGACTATTTCCCGAAGTTGCTATTTCTGAGAGACATTATTGTGAGAGAATATATAAATGGAAATTCGTTGGCTTGGATTTTATGTTTAAAAGTTTGGCAATGAATGCAAATTTGAATATTTATAATTCATGATGTAATCGACTTTGATGGCCAGGTGGCAACGTGCTTGAACTTGTGCGAGTCTTTACACGCCATGCGATCGGAGACCGGTCGTAACTCAACACGGGTAATAACCTAGTGAGGCGACTGAAAAGGTCAATCGGATACATTGATTAAATTGTTTGTATGCGATTAACCTAATAAAATATAAAAAATGAAATTAAACAAAACTTAACTTAATATTGAGACGCATAGGAAATTATTGTATTACTAGGATAAATGAATATAGCTTACTGTAAATTCAAATCTTGCTTACTAAATACCCACTTTGACTATAGGTATATAGGCATAAGCTATATGCTAAGAAGCATTAAACCAGTTATTGGGGATTGGCAAATCACATATCGGCTAAATCGAGCAGAAGAGACTGCTCTTGCTAGATTGCGCATAGGCGCCCATTCCATTGACCGGCTAGGGCTATTTCCAAAAACGGTGACGTGGTAGCAGACATTCAAGACTTAGGTAGCATTCCACCGACCTCGCATTGCAGATTGCAAATGACATTGACGGAAATGTTTGTTTTTCTTTTTATAGAAATCTATTAAAATTTTCGTAATTAACATATCCCATGAAGCCATTTTTTAATTTTAGTTTGTTTGTTTGTGATTTTACTGTATGATCATTGATCAATTTTAACTATGGCATAGAGGAAAATAAACAATTCCGTCAATTCTGCAATGCGAGGTCGGTGGAGACGCCACCTAAGTCTTGAATGTCTGCTACCACGTCACCGTTTTTGGAAATAGCCCTAGCCGGTCAATGGAATGGGCACCATAGGGCACACAAGCCTTACCCGTGGACATTTGATGTCTGGTGACCAGCCCCCTACATGCAGCAGTGCCTCAAACAGTGGAACACATAATTACCGAATGCCCTATATACGCAGCGGGCAGACTTTCGTTACCTAAACCACACACCCTGCCAAGCTTAATTGGGGACAAGCATGGGCCGGTCACGGCAACGTTAAGCTTTCTTAGGCTTAGGTGGCGTTTCCACCGACCTCGCATTGCAGAATTGACGGAAATGTTTATTTTCCTCTATGCCATAGTTAAAATTGATCAATGATCATACAGTAAAATCACAAACAAACTAAAATTAAAAAATGGCGTCATGGGATATGTTAAGTACAAACATTTTAATAGATTTCTATAAAAAGAAAAATTCTAATTTCCGTCAATGTCATTTGCATTCTGCAATGCGAGGTCGGTGGAAACGCCACCTAAGTCTTGAATGTCTGCTACCACGTCACCGTTTTTGTAAATAGCCCTAGCCGGTCGGTGGAATGGGTGCCTTATCATTTATCAAGACCGGAGTAGACAAACACAAGAGAACCGTTCTAAACCTAAACTACCAACCAAATAAGTAAATAAGTCAATACCTACACACACACAGACCGGCGCAAATACTCGATAGAGTCCCGCGCCTAAAAATTAAAATATATATATAGGTAGCTGGGGGAAGGTTTGCCCTCTGCCTAGCTCATAAAAAGCTCCTATGTCAAGCAGCAAGCAATCAGTAAACAAGTGTGATCATAGGCTAGCCCTAAGGTCAGTGTAGCCCTATCTGCGGCACCTCCTAAGTGACTCAAAATAGTCTCCATAGGGTCCCCCCCCCCTGGTAGACTACACTCCAGTCAATTTCTTACCTCTCAGAGTTCGAGGCACCAAATTAACTATCAGAGGACAAACATGCATACGTATATTATTGCTTTACTATTCATAATTTATATTTAATTTATAAATTATATCATGACATGTAGAGTAGTGGTACAGACTCCGACTTTCACCCGAAAGGTTGTTGGTTCGAATCCTACACTTGCTACATTTTCTGGCCATGCTTTGGAGGGCATGTAAAGGAGGCGGTCCCGGGCTTTCTTAGTTGAGTGTAAGAGAGGGCTTTATAGCCGAAACTCCTCTAGGTTGGCTTAGTAATAGGACAAAAAAGTCAATATTAAAGTAGTAAAAACAGTGTAAGTATCCACTGAAATCCCGAAACCAAAAAATTTCGGCCATCACATTGCTTTCCTTATAGTTATACTACGATATAAATACAATGGGAAAGCAATTAATAACATAATCAAGATTGTGTAGGGTCATGCCTGACCGTAAGTAGTATAGAAAGGGGGGTTCTGGGACTTATCCCACCCCCCGTCGAGCTATCCCATCTATCCCACCCCGTCGTGCTATCCCCCGCGGGTGGTCTATCTATTTTTGCGTGTTATCCCTCGTGGGTGGTCTGAGGTGCTGGGACTTATCCCACCCCCCGTCGAGCTATCCCATCTACCCCTCGTGGGTGGTCTGAGGTTCTGGCGCTTATCCCCCCCCCCCATCGAGACCCGTGGGTGGTCTTTCTATGGCACTATGATTTTTTTTTTTTGTATAATTACTAATTTGTGAGATACAGAGTTATATTTTTTTTTTTTTTTTTTTTTTTTTTTTTTTTTTTTTTTTATTTTTTTTTTTTTTTTAATGGTGTTAATTGAATTAAAACGGGACTTACCCCACCTCCCGTCGAGCTATCCCATCTACCCATCATGCTACCCCTCGTGGGTGGTCTGAGGTGCTGGGACTTATCCCACCCCCCCGTCGAGCTATCCCATCTACCCCTCGTGGGTGGTCTGAGGTGCTGGGACTTACCCCACCCCCGTCGAGACCCGTGGGTGGTCTTTCTATGGCACTATGATTGTTTTTTTTTTTATAACCCAGGTAAAAATAAGATAAATATAGACACCCGTAGTATTTAAAAACCTTAAAATAAATTAATATAAATTTTTTTTATCAGCTATATTTACATCGATGAACACGCTTGAGCTAATGCATAATGTTTAGTACACTACATTGAGTAAACATAAGCTAAATATAGACACCCATAGTATTTAAAGACCGTAAAATAAATTAATATAAGTTTTTTCTTAATTATTTATTATCAGCTAAATTTACATCGATGACCACGCTTAAGCTAATGCATAATGTTAAGTACACTACAATAAGTAAACATAAGCTAAATATAGACACCCATAGTATTTAAAGACCGTAAAATAAATTAATATAAGTTTTTTTCTTAATTATTTATTATCAGATAAATTTACATCGGTGAACACGATTGTGCTAATTAATAATGTTAAGTACACTACATTAAGTAAACATAAGCTAAATATAGACACCCATAGTATTTGAAGACCGTTAAATAAATTAATATAAGTTTTTTTTCTTATTAATTTTTATCAGCAATATTTACATCGATGAACACGCTTGAGCTAATGCATAATGTTTAGTACACTACATTGAGTAAAGATAAGCTAAATATAGACACCCATAGTATTTAAAAACCTTAAAATAAGTTAATATAAGTTTTTTCTTATTAATTTTTTTTTTTTATCAGCTACATTTACATCGATGAACACGCTTGAGCTAATGCATAATGTTTAGTACACTACATTGAGTAAAGATAAGCTAAATATAGACACCCATAGTATTTAAAAACCTTAAAATAAATTAATATAAGTTTTTTCTTATTAATTTTTTATCAGCTACATTTACATCGACGAACACGCTTGAGCTAATGGGAGACAGGGATAGATAGACCAGTGAGGGTGAGCGCCATTGAATAATGCACATATTAATTACCTAATTTGAAACAGTGGACTACCCACGAATGATAGACGGTAAGGGTGGGACTCGGCCTTGCACTCAGTATCTTTAAAGAAATGTATTAATCCCACAATAGGTGTTCAATATACCCACCAGCCATGTTTATAAAAATGAATTTTCAATAATCCCAACTAAGTCTCAGTTTCTCACAATGGGTGTGCAATATACCAGGCAGTCGTGTTTTCTATGTTAGATTTAGTTACATTGGGCTAGGACAGGTTAAGTTATAATATTAGGCTAGGTTAAATTTTTATATCAAGTTAGGGTAGGTTACATTGGATTAGGATAGGCCAGATTAGGTTACATTGGGTTAGGTTAGCTGTTTACCTAGATTAAATTCATCATTTTTTTAAACAAAAATATTTTTATATCAAATAAATATGATGTTAAGTTAGGTTACATTGAATTAGGATAGGTTAGATTAGGTTACATTGGGTAAGGATAGGTTGAGTTAGCCACAAACAAGCCATTAATAAATCTACCCCTCGCTGACAGTCCATTGTAAGCTAAAGTGATTTTTGTTTTCGTAAATCTATCCAACACTTAGGTTGAAGCATGGTCATTATCGCATTATAGATATGTCTTAGGTTTGTTTTAAGTGATTGTATGTAAAGACATTGTTTATGAGGGAAGATTTTACTGATCATAATAATAATTGCACAATTATGAGCGGAGGAGCACTATCTAACGAGGGGAACTTTGTATGCAAACATCTATAGCTCTAGATGGTGTTGTAAAATAATACAATTATAAAAACATAACCATACGTCATGATCCCGTTGTATATTTACATAATATGGAAGGTGAGGTTGATTCAATTACAACTGAAAACATAAAACTTTTTAAAGTGATTAAATGGTATAAAGGATAAGTCCCGTGCTGGGCAATTAATAAATCTATCCAACGCACAGGTTTAAGGGAAGTATTGATTTAGTAAACAGATAACCGTGTGCAGATTCAAACCTGTTGAGAATCACCAGGTGCACTCAGTACACCCATCACACCAGGGGGTCCATTGTAAGCTAAGTGAATTTTGTTTTTGCATCAGTTGCACCCGGCAATGATAAAAACTATACTGAAGCATGGTTTCTTGCTAAAAACGAACAACTTCTCCTCACTGATGACTCCACAATAAAATATCAACAAATAAACATACAACATTTACAATATTAAAAATGGTAGGGGGGGGGGGCTTTAAAAGCAAAAGTGAACATTACAATTGCAAATACAAGTAAAGAAAAAATGTACGAATTAAGTAAAAAAATTTTTTTTTTAAACGTTAATAGAAAAACAATTGTGCAGGCAGATAACTGAAGTAATGTAGGCTAATAATAAAATATTGGTTGACAATCGACACTGAGAGAACATCCACTTTACAGTATGTATCCCAATTTTCATTAAGTCTAGTTGCTAAGTAGGGACGTGATGTTATTGGGGTTGGAAGAAATTAGGTATTTTATGTGTCTTGAAACTTGTTATGCTGACGGAGTCCTTTATGTTGTCCGGTAGGGAATTGTACAATGGAATAGACTTATACATAATATGCGAATGCATAAAGTGTTCCGTATTCGGTTTCAAAGTTTTTAGGTTGCGTCCGGTACCAAGTCTGGTATTAATGTTATGATGAACGAAATCACCTTGCCCAAGAATGGTTTTTGCCCTTTTTAAATCGAAAAAGTAGAAGTTGTTTTGCACATAGCAATGGCAATGGGAGGGCATTGAATTCCTGAAAAAGAAGATTTGAAGGGTAGCGGCGAGGCTTCCCTATAGCTACCCTGATGGCTATTCTTACATCAGTTTCTAGGGAGCATATATGGGAAGAGTGAGCACCACCCCAGGCTAATATGCTATATTGGAAAATTGATTGGACTAAAGCATGATAAACTTACCTTACAGAGTGTCAACGTTAAGTGTACACCTTAGCATCCTTAATTTGTTATAGGTTCTTCTAATTCGTTTTGATGTTAGGAGGATTTGTTCATACCACTTGAGATGATTATCAATGGTAACGCCTAAATATTTAATAGTATTTGCTTTTGCGATTATCTGACATGTGCATGGATTAAGGTTGCAATTATTATGGAGTATTAAACTGAGATAGAATAGAATAGAAGAATAGAATAATGTATTTCGTTCCTTCAATAATACATATACATGCACACCAATATAATGAGGTAGGGGTGGCCCAAAGGATTTCTCCCGTGCTGGGGACCCCTTAATACTATAATAACTAAGCTAAAACTTTATCGATAATAATTAATTTTATGTAGACTCTAAGTAACATCACTAAGTAAGGAAATAAGTAAGATCATATACTAAGATGGTTTATCACTCTGTTGAATCCGGGGTTGTTATGCTAACGCACTATTGCTGGAAGATTTCTTAGTTGATTTTGGGACAGATGAAAGCTAATTTTACTAATGAATTTTTTTTTTTTTTTTTTTTTTTTTTTTTTTTTTTTTTTTTTATGAGAATGTGTGAAAAGGGTAGTGTTATGATTGGGGATCTGAAGATTGCGACCAACACCAAGTCCAGTATAGCTAAAACTATGGAAGAATATATAGCCTTCAGTATTGGAGAGTTATGCTTTTAAGACACTTACCAATTTATGGCCTCCTCATTAGATTCAGTAGTTAAAAATCATGTTGATGCGGATAAAAATAAATTTAAAATTATGAAAACATGCTTTGTGGATGAAAAATTAGACTTGATGTTGAGGAAGGGTGTCTTCCCCTATGAATATATAACGCACGAGTCACAATTTAATGAGGAACACTTACCTACAATCATTGCATTTTTAGTCAATTAACTCAAGAGTGGATTTCACAAGAAAAATATGAACATGCTCAAAAGGTGTGGAATGCTTTTGATATAAAGAATTTAGAAGAATACCAAGACTTGAATGTATTAAACAACACCCTTCTCTTTTGCGATGTTTTTGAAGCCTTTAGAGCCTAATGTTTTGAAAACGATAACCTCGAAATTTGTCACATGTACACTGCACCAGGGCTAGCTCTTCAGAGCTGTCTGAAAATATTAGTGGGTTTCGCTGGATGGAGGAGGAAGAAATCAAAAAATTTTAATGTAATGCTCGCACCTAATGAGGACGATGGTGGGTTCATATTACATGTGGACTTGGAATATCCACAAAAATTACATGATTTACATAATGAATACCCACTAGCAGCTGAACATTGTGTTGTAACTTCAGACATGATTTCTCCATATTGCAAGGAATTTCTCGCTGAAAATAATATATCTTTAACATCCACCATCTCAATGCTTATTCCCAACTTAAACGATAAACACAACTATATAATACATTATCGAAATTTGAAGCAATGTTTAGAATTGGCATTAAAATTAAAAATGTATACATAAAATTTTAGCTTTTAAGCAAAGCGCTTGGATGCGACCCTTTATCGATTTTAATTAGCTTGCAATGATTTCGAGAACAAAAGTATGGTGATAAATGATGAAATTCGCATACCAATCCATCAACAAGATATACTTATTACTCTACCATGTGAAAGCCGACTGCATATTGAAGGTGTGCTGGAAAAAGGTGTGACAACAATTGCTTATCAAGGTGAAGACTGGCTTAGCGCTAATGCTATGGCACACTTATTCTCCGAAATATGCTATGAACTCAATGGAATAACTGTTGATCATGTGCGAAACCCTGTGCGAATGATTTCTTCAAGTGAAAAACCACGGTTTGCTATTATTGGCTTCCAAGCAGCACGAGCAGATGATATTTGAAAGACGCTACTGCCTTCGATCAATGTGCTGTACGACAAATGCAACTATTCCTCGGCTCAGAATGCTATCCATACCATCCGCTACAGGCGAACTTCAACAAAAAGGTTGTTGCTGTATTGTATGAACATTTTCTCAATTTCCGGAAACAATACTACATGCAGGATGAAGCATCCCCGAACGTTTCCCGGGTCATTATCGCATTATAGATATGTCTTAGGTTTAAAAGTTTGTTTTAAGTGATTGTATGTAAAGACATTGATTTCTTTTAAAATATGTGTATTATAAAATTTGTATATCATAAAATGGTTTACATTCGTTTAGCTCATGGTCATTATTGTATTATAGATAAGTCATAGGCTTAAAAGCTTGTTTTAAGTGATTGTATGAAAAGACATTGATTTCTTTTAAAATATGTGTATTATAAAATTTATATATCATAAAATGGTTTACATTCATTTACAATAGTTGATGTACAATACCAGTTAAAGGTACATATTCATATAAGCAGTCGCTGATGAGTAGACAGTCCCTTTATTTGCCATGCAGACAACCCTTTATATATTGGAGTGCATAAGGTCGGTGGCCATTTCAGTCCCCCTCGCATTAATATTATGACACATCGCTATTAATTCAGGTACGCCGATATAATAAGTGCACTCAGCATCTTAAAAGAAATGTATTAATCCCACAATAGGTGTTCAATATACCCACCAGCCGTGTTTATAAAAATGAATTTTCAATAATCCCAACTAAGTCTCAGTTTCTCACAATAGGTGTGCAATATACCAGGCAGTCGTGTTTTCTATGTTAGATTTAGTTACATTGGGCTAGGACAGGTTAAGTTATAATATTAGGCTAGGTTAAATTTTTATATCAAGTTAGGGTAGGTTACATTGGATTAGGATAGGCCAGATTAGGTTACATTGGGTTAGGTTAGCTGTTTACCTAGATTAAATTCATCATTTTTTTAACAAAAATATTTTTATATCAAATAAATATGATGTTAAGTTAGGTTACATTGAATTAGGATAGGTTAGATTAGGTTACATTGGATTAGGATAGGCCAGATTACGTTACATTGGGTTAGGTTAGCTGTTTACCTAGATTAAATTCATCATTTTTTTTTAACAAAAATATTTTTATACCAAATAAATATGATGTTAAGTTAGGTTACATTGAATTAGGATAGGTTAGATTAGGTTACATTGGGTGCAATATACCAGGCAGTCGTGTTTTCTATGTTAGATTTAGTTACATTGGGCTAGGACAGGTTAAGTTATAATATTAGGCTAGGTTAAATTTTTATATCAAGTTAGGGTAGGTTACATTGGATTAGGATAGGCCAGATTAGGTTACATTGGATTAGGTTAGCTGTTTACCTAGATTACATTCATCATTTTTTTAACAAAAATATTTTTTATATCAAATAAATATGATATTAAGTTAGGTTACATTGAATTAGGATAGGTTAGATTAGGTTACATTGGGTTAGGATAGGTTAAGTTAGCGGCTAACTTAACCTATCCTAACCCAATGTAACCTAATCTAACCTATCCTAATTCAATGTAACCTAACTTAATATCATATTTATTTGATATAAAAAATATTTTTGTTAAAAAAATGATGAATGTAATCTAGGTAAACAGCTAACCTAATCCAATGTAACCTAATCTGGCCTATCCTAATCCAATGTAACCTACCCTAACTTGATATAAAAATTTAACCTAGCCTAATATTATAACTTAACCTGTCCTAGCCCAATGT